>CM033644.1:161240194-161633441 GCA_019512145.1 Engystomops pustulosus
TAGTTACAAATGTTTAATCTTTCAAATTTTCAAGTTTTAAAAAATTGTTATACTGCCCATTAGCAGTAGTATCAGCTGTAATTTTTCTGTACTTTACTTATCTGTTTTGCTGTGTAGACTAAGACATATTTTAATTTGTAAAGAGCTGTGGACTTTGATGGTGCTATACAAATAAAGATTATTATTATTATTATTTATATTATAGTAAACAGAGTTATCTTGTTTATCATTAGTACAGGGGTATCAGATTGATTTTCCCCAGGAGTCATATCACCCTTACGTATGTCTATTGTAACTGTAACACTGTTTACAATAAAGCGACTCCTTAAAGGACACCTGTCATCAGGTCTGTGTCACTAGTCCCGTCACTACTACCTGTTGGAGCAGCTCACAAGGATCCCATCACAGCCTTTATCTAGTCATTTTATACATTAATCATTATAAAATCATCTATTCTTTATTATGTAAATGAGGCTGGTCACATGGTCAGAGGCAGTGATGTCATCCTTGTTCCCCCTCCCCTCTCCTCCCCCTGCTCATGTCTGTGTGTAATGTATAGTAAAGCATTGCTAGTGTGTGTGCTGCATCTGCTGACATTCTGCATCCTCCTTATACACATGTAAGAGACACAGACATCAGCTACACAAGTACCTGAAGCATGATGAAATCATGCGAGCAGACCACCCATTAGGCTACTTAAGCTGAGCCGGCAATAGTTTGTTAGGCTCGGCGGACTTTAGTTTAGTTAAAAAAAACAATGTTCTTACATATTTAAATGAGCCCTCCGTGGTAACATGCCCCCACAGCCGGGGGCGGCGGATAGGATGCCGAGAGCTTGGTGAGGTCATGGCTCTCGGCACCTGAAAGGAGGAATAATTAAACATCGGAAGCCACCGCCAGCCGAACGCTTGGCGCCAGGTGCAGGGTAGGGTAAGCCACGGATGGGCCTCATTTAAATATGTAAGAAAATAGTTTTTTAGCTAAACTAAAGTTCACCGAACTAAAAAAACTTGTCCGGCATCAGCATTAAGTGCCGACCGGGTGATTTGCTCGCATGATTTCATTCATGCGAGCAGTGGTAGGTTTCTTTAAACTATAACATAGTATAAGCAGTATTAAGCTGACCTTTGAACTGGGCCAAAATATTTCATGCTATTATAACACGAAACATCACAATGGAAGGGGGAAACTTAACACCACCAAGCAGCATCCTCTTTATGTTTGTGGCCCAACATGAATCAGTTATGTCAATAATTCATAAGTGGGGACTATCAAAGCGAGGAATATTGTGCAGCTCTAGTAAGTCGCAGAAGAACTTTGCAGGTTAAATAGTTGTCCAGTTATTTTGTATATTAGAAACATACATACAATGACATTGACCTGAATAATGTTCGATATTACTGTATGATGTTCACTTAACACAGTTTATTTATGCTGTGGTCGGTAGGAGTTCCAGCGTTTACAGTCAAGAAAGACAGTACAGATATCATACTTTATGCAGCCATGGTCAGGGATAACCTCTGTGCTGTCACTCCATTTATTAGAGGAAGGTGCGGATGGCTGGTGCAGGTGATAGACAGCAGAGCACCAGTAAATCTCCTTGCTGTTCATCTTTATTCATGTTGGAAGCATGTCCGATAGTGTGTGAAGCATGACAACTTTATATGTCAGGACAGTATGGTGCCAAGGAATATATCTTGGTTTAGGGGGGAACTAAATGCCACTGCTAATAGCATAAAAACACAAACCATCAAAAATGGATACATTCGCAAGTTAGGTTGGTTTTCTTTGCTTAATAGTGGGGCTTAGTTCTGAGATAACGTCCCACTAGCAAATCAACTAGGGATGATTATATGACTGACAATGACTTATATATATATTATATATATATAATTATATATATATTATATATAATATATTCAGCACTTCAGTATGTTCAAGGTTTAAAAAAATCGCAAGTGTGCAGAAAATCCTCAAACATGACAGGCACAGCAAAATAGATGACCTGACCACACATCCGGAAGCAAGAGAAATAAACTTATATTTCACAGTAAAAAGGTATATAAATACTAATCAAAGAACCTGTTGGAATTGGTTATAACACAAAAGGCAGGTGTTCAAACAGTTGCGGACAAAGCCCTTGTTTATGCCTGCAGAGGGGAGTACTAATAATAATTCAGGAGTTAGAGCCGCACACAAGATTCCGCAGCGCTGCTACATAGAGTTTTACCACTCGTTCCCGGTCCCCAAGGGGCTCACAATCGATCAACCGACCAGTATGTTTTGGGGTGGGAGGAAACTGGGGAGGACCGTGAGGCAACCCAAGTTAAACCAGGAGAAGAACAGATAATTTATTTGCAGGTATTGACCTGGACTGAGAGTTACTATGAATTTACCCCAATGTAAACCTTTTTTTTCCCTTCTTGATCACATATACGGAATAAACAGGTTGTTTACTAGTTCTGCAACATTGTTACAGGTGCCATCAAGAAAGGATGGTATCCAAAAATGTCCGCTATAATCGAGGGGGTAACCTGAAGCTGATGGGACCAGTGCAAAGTGGTGCCAGGGCCCGACTATAATGTGGTTATAGTTACTAGTCTTTATATGGGTAGTGAGCACTTTTATGGACCCCTAAGCCTCTTGGGCCCGGTTGCGACCGAACCCTTGCCCCATCAAGTTACGCCCTGTATAATCTCATCTCTAGTCTTCGTTTACTCCATTGTAAAGATAAAATAAATGAAAATGAATAACCGCGGGTCGAGCTAAACTTATTATCTGTAAAAATTATGGAATTATTTATCATCTGACAGAAAGATCAAGTCACAAAGTGAAATTTTCCAAAAACGTAACGTGAAGCAAGTATGCATTAAGACAGCCAACCTGTTTTAGACTTAGAAGCACATGCGTTTGAATAATAACATTTTTCTATAAAGAAAAATTTAAAGGTAAGACAAAATTTATCTTTATGAACAATATAAAATGAGAGATGAAGTTAAAATACCACCAGCTTTTCTTTAAGGAAAATCTCTATAAAGTTAGTACCTTTTTTATATCATATTTGTTATGTACGTATTGTCACTGCCCTATGAGATATTCTTAAAAGCTAGAATGTCAGGTTTACTAAGATAAAAAGGTAGCTTTACATTTGCAATATATACTTTGACTGCATAGTAAACACATATCTTTCATATATCCAAAAGTAGAAATAGAACGTTGTTTTGTAATAATAAAAATGTAGATGAATAGTGTATTTAAAATAATTTATTTATTATATATACAGGATTACATTTATGTGAATTAGAGATGGGAGATTATGAGGTTGATTGTCTTCCTGGAATAAGTTGAGGAAATATATCTTGACTTACTAGATCAGTTTTCTGGTGTACATGGCATGGCATCCAAGGAAAATTGCAGCTTGTTATCACCCTAGGCACATACACGGAAGGTGGCGTGGGGTCTACAGTGGCAATTGTTATAGCTTGGCAATTCAGGGCTATGCAAATTCTATGCAGGAAACAACCATAGAGTAGAATCACTGGACACAACTAGGAGCTGAGTAAAATAGATGCAGTTGAATACACAAAATGTGTTTACATGGCACTTTTATCAACAAAGGATTTTTGTTTTGTGAAAAGTTTTATTACGTTTCTAGTGTGGAAACATTAGGTACCGTATTTTCCGGACTATAAGGCGACCAAAAAGCCTTGGATTCCTTGGAAATCCAAAGTGCCGCCCTTATAGGCCGGTGCCGCCCTATGAGGAGGCAGCGGAGCCGACTACATAGGCCCGATAACGGAGTCAGCAGATCTCCAGTCGGGAACTGAAAGACCACGCGCAACGGAACAAACTTCTGCCGCGTCGGTTGCAGTCAGCGGCTGGAGAATCTGCTGGTCTCCGGAGCGGGGACCATGTAAGTATGCAATTCTCCACCTCCGTTCACCTTCCCAGCTCATCCTTCCCCGCGCTTCGCGTCTCGTCCAATGGGTATTCGCTCCGCCCCCGCGACCTCTGCCCGACCCAACCCTGCGCTTTATAGTCCGATGCGCCTTCTATATGGAATTATTACATATATAAGGCCCATAGGATAATGCGGCCCTATATTCCGGTGACGCGCCTAAGGCCCGGGAAAATACGGGTATTTAAGTTCAGGGTAATGGGGCCACATTTACGAAGAGTAGTGAAAACTGCACTAAATGCAGTTTGCCTCCTAGTATAGTGCAGGTTGCAGCAGATTCAGGATACGGGGCCGTTCTCATGAATCGGGCTCCCTGTACTGCAACGAAGTCCAGAGTGCACCAACTTTCCGGGTGCACCTTTAACATGGAGGCATCAAACACAATTATGGAGACTTTGCATGATAAATATGGCGCACAGACTGAAGCTGAACACTGAAACGCCCCCTAATTTGTGTTGCATGATGCCTAGTGCAGTAGCCACAAAAGGGTCGCGTCCGACACATTATGGTGCAGACACTTCTTAAATACCTGTGACAAGATGTTCACCTTAAAGACCACATAGTCGGGAGTCGTGGATTCTCAGCTTTTAATTTGTAAAATGTGAGAATCAGATATAATCGATGCAAGGAAAATATCATAAAATTGTAGCACCAAATGGGTAAAAATAAACACATGACATTGCCTAACAAATGCTGTATATACTCGTGTATAAGTTGAGTTTATACGCGATAATAAAATAGGTTTTCACAGTTTTTGGTGGTATTAAATGTATCAAATTAGGGCTCTCAGCTCTACTCGGGGTTGGCTTATACTCGGAGTATATACGGGTAGTTGAATTTTTCGAAGAAACTTTCATTTATGAGAAAAGGGAAAAGAAAAATATTTAAAAATAAAAAGCCAAAGGGGTATTGAACTTGGCATACAGAACAGGACAACACAAACACTTTTTGCGCCCTTGCAAGGTTGCTCTACAACACCATTCAGTGAGCCATTTTTAAACGGTATCATAACCTAAGAAGGTTATTTTATTTGGCCTTGTTAAAGCCCTCTCAAATGGCTAATATGGTGGAATTCTTTTTATGTCCCAAAAAATGTCATGTCATCAAAAACTCCTGAAAGTAAGTAGAGGATTCTCTGAGCATTCCGGTAAGGCCCCATGGGGGCACGATGCGTGGGGTAACAGAAAATTAATAGAAGTAAAGGTACTTACCCTGCCCATTTCCAGTGTTGTGGCAAGCAATTAGTTTTAAACCACATACAGCTGGCTGGAAGTTTAGCAGTCAAAAACGACTACTGTAACCACCCAATGACTTCAAAGAATTTACTGGGTGTGTACCATGTTCTCGTATGGGAATAAGGCGGACTGAAATCCCCACATTGAGCACTCCTCCCCATCGTTGTGCGGTTTCTATGTTCCTCATGGCCACTGCAAGTTGTGCCAGCAATGTGATTAAATAAGCTGGACAACTTGCCCTAAAGGGACTCAGGTGTCACCGTCTTTTACCAGTCTTTAAAGTATACTAGCTTGGATAATAAAAGATTCCAGGACATTTATTTAGCCATTTCGTTGGAGATCTGTGTCAGGTTTGTGTCACCATCCTAAAGAGATTGCTAACACGGATCTTTAAGGAGTAGCTGCACCATGTGGTTGTAACACTTGACCCTTGGTGGTACAGCTGCATAGTATTCATGCAACACAATTTTTTAGGGGCTTTTTTACGGTGCTCAGTCAGACCTTGCACCAGATTTACATTAACAAGTCCGACAAATTTATTGCACACCCTATGTTAAAAGTTGCCCAAAAAAAAAATTGGCGGGAGTGCAGGAGCACCAGGATTCATGAAGAAATGAGCGCCAGGAATCCTGAATCTGGCGCACTCTGCATTACACTCTTAGTAAATGCCATCAGTCTCCTGTTTTGCACACACTGGCAATAGACAGTATTAGTCAGAAAGTAAGACTTGGATTCTAGAAGGAAGAGTGGATTCATTAACTAAAGGACAAAATTCTCCGAAAGCTTGAGAACATTTATGGGTATGGCCTTTCCAGGCCCTAACAAAAACAGGTGAGAGATGAGAAGACCTGAAGCATTTTAAGTCGCAACTAAGTAGAGCTGACTAATCTAAAAGCGTCAGCCTGCACTTTGCTCTCCAGCCCACAATATCTTTATTTATTGGCAGAAGCTGTAACAGCAGCTTTAACATTAAAGAGAATCTATAAGCTAATTTGGCCATACAAAGCGCTGCTAGATGTGTGAGGTACGGTAGTAGACATGGAAGGCTATCAGCTAACAGAGCTAACACCTGTGTGGTGTTAGCTGCTAGGATGTGAAAATGAATTTATGTTACCAAGATTGAAATGGGGCGGCTGTGTCCTCACTTTAGATCTCTGAATTCTGATACTTAATAGGAACCTTAGCAGAAAGGGGACGTCAGGTCGTTAGTTAGTACAGAGAGCTCTAAGAGACCAACCGTGTGAGGATAGGCCCCAGTGTCTTGGGGAGGAAGTAATTATATCCTGGAAAAAGATCCCTCACACACAAAGCTATGAGAAAACAGATCTCTTAACCGTGGCCTGAGCAGGATGACCTGCCTCATAACTAAAATTGGAAATTAGAAGATACAAAAGCAAAAAATTTTTGTAATCTGTAGAAAATGATAAACGATGTTTGTAGATAAGAAACCAAGTAGGCACAGAGTTAACTTCTATCATTAACAGCTAACACTTGTCATAGAAAGGGATCTTCTTCAATTGAGGAGGAAACTGGACGCAAAGTAAGGAAAGGGTCTTCTTTCTTAAGATAAATCTATTTTATGATATCTTTAGCGTGCCTCTAGATTACTTGACCCTTTGGAAATATCTCTCTTAAGGTTCCCGTGTTTATCTCTATTACAGATCCAGTAAGAGAAGATAAAGCATTATGTAAGGGAGTCCCCAGTTGTGAACAGATATAAGTCTGAGAATGCTTCTGTTAATGCTGAGAAGACAACAAATATTGTGAACTTTGAAAGGTGAAAAGATAATTTTTTTTTATTAAGCTGAATTTTATTTGAAACCATATACCGTATTGTAGCAAGGGAAAAAGTCATGAACAAAGGTTGCATCAAAATGCTCCTGATCACATGAATAAAGTCATTAGCAAATTGTGGGTTCCTTAATTTTTAATGATCTAACATAATACATTACAAAAGTGCAACAAATAAATAATATAATCTCGCAGATAATAAGTCGCATTGACCATGATTGTCCATGCATTCATTAAAGAAGAAATAAATAATCTGATGACATAACAAAAGTCATAACAAGGGGACACACCAGCACTTGAGGCAGAGAGTGGATTTTTATCTTTCTAGAGAAAGGAATAAAAAAAAAAAAAAATCCACCAAACACTCAGAAAACCTGTACATACTAGGAATTTTGTCCATATTTTGGCGATCACATGATGGTAACAAATAGGTGACCCTTCCAAAGGTTGCAATCCATTTCTCGGGAATGGATTGCACACGAGGACAATGGAGAGCACAAACGCGGAACAGATCCATTGTTTGTGGCCTGAGAAAGCACACATTAATGTGCAGGGGCTAGCATCAATGTGTGTTCATGGGCCTCTTTACTGGCTTGTGTATGGGTGAGGTCATCAGGACTCTTATTTTCGTGAAAGGACACCTGTGATCAGGTCTGTGTCACTAGTCCTGTAACATCTATCTGTTGGAGCAGCTCACAAGGATCCCCTCCCAGCCTTTAATTAGTTATTTCATACATTAATCATTGTAAAATAATCTATTTTTATTCCTGTAAATGAGGTGGTGAAACCTGTGGTGTCAGAGGCAGTGATTCTGGCGCCCTGTTACCCCTCCCCTTCCTACCCATGATCATGTTTGTGTGATGTATAGTTTTAAAATCATTGCTAGTGTTTGTGTGCATCTGCTGACATGCGCATTCTCTAATATAAAGGTGATGAGAAGACACAGACATCAGTACACATGGAATCTGATGTTTGCTGTACGTGGCTGAATGGAGGGTCCGGTAGGACGGAAAGGCAGATGCAAGAGGAGACAGAGGTTGATGCGCAGCCCCCTTCCCCTGGGACTAGACAACGCTGTTGGCAGAGAGCAAGGTAGTGTAAAATAAACCTATTATAAAGTAATGAAATGATTCCAAAATGCCTAACAAAGCATTTTCTTTACTTTTACATTGGTGTGTGGTATAGACAGGCGATTGGAACCTGTCACAGCTGAAAATCACATTCATGGTTGACAGGTTTGCTTTAAGTTCCTATCAGAGTTGTATATTTTATTGCAAATCCAGTAGGATGGTCTGATTTTTTTTTTAAAAAAGGTTTCTTTTAACCCATTCCGACATTTTGACCCGGAATAGTACTGCATGGCGGGAGGTGCGTTCCCGCAAAATGCAGAGTATTTATTACGTCAAGCTTCTGGCCCGCTCCTGACGGAGCCGGGGCAGAAGTGCGGGTGTCAGCTATATATTATAGCCGACACCCGCCCTTCTAACACCCGCGATCGGAGATTTCTCCGATTCGCGGGTTGTGTTAACCCAGAACACGCCGCGGTGCGCTGACCGCGCGGGTCAGAGCATTTAAATCGAATAGAAGTTCGAATCGACCCCCCCGCGGCCGCTCTACCGGGGGGTCCGCTGCTCCGGCGCATCCGGGACTGCCGGTGCCCGGGGCCGGGCCGGCGGCTGCGAGATCTTCGTCGGAAGAGGGTCCCGGCTCCGGCAGGACCCGGCTTTGTACGACACTGGGCATGCGCAGCATGCTCAGTGTCTTACATTACACGGAAATACATTCTGTATTGCACTGTGTTGTAACCGTCTAAAAGCTTGACAAGTGATAGAAGAATACTTGTTCCAAGCTTAAGCTTGTTCTTACCTGTAAAAAAAAGTAAAAATAAATAATAAACGTTTTTTACAAGAAAAAGAATAAAAAAGAAAGTGAAAGTCCCCCAAAACACCCCACACTTTCCCTTTACACAAGTAATAAAGTATAAAACCCTAATCACGAAAACCCCCCAGTATTGGTACGATGCGTCGAACAATCTTGTACATAAATCCTAACATAATTGGACCGCTCGGTTGAACGTGGAAAAAAAAAACCCCAAAACTTGCCACAAATAAAACTTTTTATCAATGCTTTACAAAAAATGTTCTAAAAAAAGTGTGATCCGAAAAAGAACAAGCACACAAAATGATACAATAAAAAGAGCAAACTTGTCCAAGCAAAAATATAAGTTACAACCAGCTCTGTCAAATAAAAAATACTATAATTATGCCGCTATAAAAATGGGCAATTACTTAAAAACAAATGCAGTTTTTCTATTCTAGTTTCCTTCAATAAAAATTGGACAAATAAAAATAAATCTATAAATGAGGGTATCACCGTAATCGTTAGAGATCCGTAGAATAAAGATAATAGATAATTATATTATGTATGTACAGTGACCACCCCCCCCCCAAAAAAAGACTAAAATCCCCAAAACAAGAAGAATTGATGATTTTATGTTTCCTCCAACGAAAAAGTTATAAAAGTGCTTCATAAGTAAAAACCCACTAAATTAAGTTGGTTACAGTGCATCCTATCGTTTCTCGCAAAAAAAATAAGCCCTTATGTGTCTAAATTGCCTTAAAAATAATAAAGATTGTATAGCATATTCCCAACCGGTGGTTATAGAACGGTTGCGGCGGGTTAGAAATGACTTTCCAACACCGGTTCAGGGTAAAGGAGGCGGCTCTGTCTCCTGATCGGGGTAAGATGGCGCGTTCCTGACCGCCATCATCCTGCCCCATGGACCGAAGGGTTACGTCCCCCCAACCACACCCCACAGTGTATTATCGCTGCTATTGGTCATTCAATTCAGACAAGCCAATAGCAGCGATTACTTAGACGTCTGTAATCGGTCCATGTTGTAGGGACACGGTGATCGGGGCAGCGGGTGGCGGCTGTTCATGACAGCCACCAATTTTGTCCTTTGCGGTCCAGAGGGGTTTTGTGCCCACCGCTGTCATGTTTGTCGCTATTGGTGGTCGATTTGGTCAAGCCAAAAGCAGCAATATCGTCACAATGGGGCATCGCTAAGGTGAATCAAGAGCAACACTTGGCTATAATTTCCCTACTTCAAACGAAGATTGGACAAACAAGCGCTGGCCGTGACAATGTACAGATTATATGGTGTACAAACTCTACGAGCTGTTCCAATGTGATGTCCGGGCCGTATATTTTCCGTTTCAAGAGGAAGAATTAGGAAACTAATTATTTGGGACAAGAAGGACGGGGCCCCAGTACCTCTGGTTAGATGTTCTTGTGTTTTGCCAGGACGCATTTCCCGGTGAATTTCTGTGCTTTATGGGAGGACTCATTAAAAGAGTCTGTTCCAAAAGAGAAGTTTGAGGACACTACATACTCCTAAGCGACCTGCGACACCTCCAGAGGACAAAAGTTTGTTGGTCCCCCTGGTAATATTCTACTCCTTATCCGCAAACAAATTCACAATTCACGACCAAGCTTTGTGAATTAATTTCGGTTAATAAAATGAATAAGTGTAGCAATGTTCTGTCCCGTTGCTCCCTGACCCTCATTATTTCATAAGGGGGCGCCACATAACGGGCACTGAAACTTCCAGAACTTAATTGCAATTGTCCATCTGGACTCCATTGCACATCGTATTTGGAAACCCACCTATATGTTTATTCAAATGCTCATTTACCATGTGTATTACACTATACCACATATTACACCTTGCTCATATTCCCAAGGGAGTTGTACATTCAACAATTTAGGGTCACTTTTCGGGTTTTTCCTATGTTTGGTACCAATACGGCTCTCCAAATGTTCCTGAACATGTGAAGGATTTCTTGCAACATTTGGCCTATAAGCCAAAATCCATCGTTTACTCTAATGGGCCGCCCATTATAAAGCATTTTCTAGCACATTGGGGGTACCTTATACATCGGGGAGAAATAGGTTTTACACCTGTTTTGGGGTTATTTGATATATGATCCTGTGGCTTACAAAAATTGCGGTAGGTTTAAGTATTTTGGGTTATGTTTTATTTTTTGTTTTTTGAAGGGTGGTATTTTGTATATAATTTTTAATTAATTTTATTTTTATATTTAAAGGGACCATTTAAGGAAAAAAATTTTCACCTTTTTAATGTTTAGGGCCAATGGGATCATTAACCGGTAGGGGCAATTGACAATATTACCAATTGGCAAAATTCGCTAAGGGGTGTGCGGTCAAAAAAATTAGGGACACTTTTCGGATTCTTCTTGTTTTATAACCACTGGGTCTCCAAATATGTCAACATTTCTGTCAAATTTGGCTCTTCTAAAAGGCAAAATTCCCCTTTCCTTTACTGGGCACTCATACAACATTTTACATACACCGTGTGGGGGTACTTCTACACTTGAGAGAAATAGGTTTACAACTTTTTGGGGGGGTTATTATTACATTTTTTATCCCTTGTGGATATAAAAAATTAGGGGTCTTTAACATGACATTTATAAGAAAAGTTCACCTTTATCTATTAAGTCCTAACTAAAAAAAACACCTTACGGACAATACCAATTATTACACACTTGCTAAATTCTTAAGGGCGTCTGTTTTGCTGTGCTTTCCTCAAAATGGTGATATTGGTGGGGGTCCGCTTGTTTTGGTATTACTACGGCTCTCTAAATGAATCCTGACAACATGTTTAAGCTTGTCGTCAACGTTGGGCTTCACTAAAAGGCCAACGCCCATCTTTCCATTCGAGCTTCACTGCGTACCCATACAACATTTTATTTGCAGGTGGGGGCAATTTTCTTATTGGAGAATGCTAGTAAAATTTTGTGGGGTTGTTTCATCGTTATGCCTTATGGATACCAAAAAAATTAGCCGTTAAAAAGTGACTTTTGGGAAATGTTCACCTTTTCCTTTTAGGGGGAACCTAATTGAAGCAAACACCTGTAGGGGAAAGACAAGTATTACACCTTGCTGAATTCTCCAAAGGGTTGCCCTTTCCAAAATGGGGACACTTGTTGGGGTCAACTTTTTTGGTACCCCTACGGCTCGCCAAAAGCATCCAGACAAGGTAAAGGATGATGTCAAAGCTTGGCTTCTAAAAGGCCAAAGCCCTCATTTACCTTCTGAGCCCTCTGTGTACCATACACCACTTTATATGCAAAAGTGTGTTGCAGTTCAGTTTGTGCTAGGAGAAATAGTTTACACATTGTATGGGGTTTTTGTTTTCATCTTGTATCCCTTGTGGTCTTACAAAAAAT
Source organism: Engystomops pustulosus (assembly GCA_019512145.1). Taxonomy (NCBI): domain Eukaryota; kingdom Metazoa; phylum Chordata; class Amphibia; order Anura; family Leptodactylidae; genus Engystomops; species Engystomops pustulosus. The sequence continues at coordinate 161,252,431 of CM033644.1, forward strand.
TTGGGTAAAGTGTGTTAAAAAGGACTTTTTTGAGAAAAATTTTCACCTTTTTCCCTTTTGGGGCCTAATTGAATCAAAACACTGTTGGGGAAAAATACACAAATTACCACGTTGCTAAATCTCCAAGGGGTTTGTTGTTGTTGTTACCTTTCCAAAATGGTGTATCATGTTGGGGGCTTTCCTCGGTTTTTGGTACCATTATGGATTCTCCAAATGCATCCTGACACATGAAAATTTTTAAGCCATATTTGCCTGCAAAAACGAAAACAACGTCGTCCATGCCAAGTGCACCCCTGTGCCCGTACAGCATGTACCAGTGACCAAAAGGGTATGGCAATGTCAGTGAGGAATTGCCCCTAAAACGTTGTAAAATGCTTTTCCTTTTTAAACCCATTGTGAAGGGCAAAATTTAGTGTTCAATGAATCTATTACATTTCTCTAATTTCTCACTTTCATTTATCTTTCACCCTCATTGAAACACGACTAGGGTTAACAAAATTCCCAAAAGGTTTGTTTGAAATTTTGCGGTTGTATTTATTGTTTTTGGTGTTTTGTATGTTTTTTTTTTGATGTAGTTCTAAAATGGTGTCATTTGTGGGGGGTTTTTCTGTAATGTAGGCTTTATAAAATCACGTCTATAAATTGCCCCCAAAAGTAGGTTTTGATGATTTTCGTGGAAAATCTGACAAAAATTGCACCTAAAGTTATAAGAATCCTAAAATCCTAAATAAAGGAAAAAAGATGTGTTTGAAAAATGATTTGCCAAGTTAAAGCAGACATATGGAAAATGTTAGTATCAAGTTATTTTAGTGATATGACCAACTTTCCAAAAAAGTAGAAATTTTGATTTGGAAAAACATGTTTTTTCAAAAAATTTTGCCCAAATTTCCAGTTATTTCATAAATAAATACTAAATTATATTGATTAAATTTCTTCAACCAGCCATGACTGTACATGTGTCACGAAAAAAACAATCTCAAAATCAACGGGATATGTTACAGCTTCCAAAGTTATAACCATTTAAATAGGCACATGTCAGATTTTAAAAAAAACTGGGCCCGTGTAGGAAGGTGAAAAGTGCTTCAGATTAATTAAGGGTTTTAAAGGCTGGCAGGTTGTAATGTTCGGAAAAATGTCGCCAGTGGGTTCATGTTTTAACAATAACCCTTTATCACACTATATGTGCAAAGATATAAAAAAAGGACTCTTTGGCTTCCTCCGCCACGTTGTCTTCATTATGGTATTACTCATTTAAAAACCTGTAAACAGGTCAACCAGTTTACAAATAGTGTATTGCATGTAAAGGTTAACATTTGCTGCTACATGAATTCCATGAAGTAGAAAGCACTATAAATAGAAGGATGTGAACGTGAGATAATTAGTTACATGTGGTATACTGTTATTAAAGATCTCTCAGGGTCAGATTCATAATGAGCACTCGAGATACCTAGTCCACTAATGGAAGTACAAGATGTGATCTAAAGAGCATTTTTACGTTGATCACTAGTTTTATGAAAAGATAATTCCATCTTAAAGGGAAAACCTACACTTGAAGGGCAGGGTTCCGAATGGACAATATCGGGCACCAGCTCAGGGTGAGTGGTGCCGGGAGCTTATTTTAGTTAGTGTTTTAAACCGCGGTACCGAGGTTTTTTGAAAAACTTTTTCAAACGTTGTAGCCGGACGCAGGCAGGTACGCGCTCGGCGCTTACCGTGCGCGCGGGCTATATAGTTGGAAGTGAATGAGAGCCGAGGCGAACGGTAAGCGCCGAGCGCGTACCGGCCTGGCCGGTGCCTACAACGTTTAAAAAAGTGTTTTAAACCGCGATACCGCGTTTTTTTTTAAAACACTAACGAAAATAAGCTCGTGCACCAACTCCCCTGTGAGCTGGTGCCCGAAGTTGCCATCGGAAACTGCCACTACAAGTGGTAGGTTTCCTTTAAGGTTGTAAATTAAAGCTTAAAAATTTTTTTTTAATCAGATGCAAGTAATAAAGCCTTATAGATGGAATACTTCCATATATAATAAGGGGCCACTGGACTAGAAGGTGAGGTCGGGGGCGTGGCGGGGTCCGGGGGGCGTGGCTTTGTGTAAAGGAGCGGAGACAGACCCGGCAGAGGTGAGAGCGGTCTCGGGGAAGGGGCGTTTACGTTCAGGTGGAGGAGGACTACGGTAGCTGGGCCCTATGTAAGTAGGTCCGTGCCCTCCTCCATACATAGGGGCGCCCCCGGACTATAAGAGCACTGGATTTCTAGGAAATTCCGAGGGTTTGATGTCGCGCCGTATAGTACGAAAAATACGGAGTTACAATGTTTAATCTTTCAATTTTCAAGTTTAAAAAAGTGTATTACTTGCCCATAGCAGTAGTATCAGCTGTATTTTTCTGTCTTATAGTCTGTTTGTCTGTCGTATACTAAGACATATTGTGTAATTTGTAAAAGAGCTGTGGACTTTGATCGGCGCTATATAAATAAAGATTATTATATATATTATTATTATATGTCGTAAACAGAGTTACTTGTTTATCATTAGTACAGGGGTCTGTCAGATTGATTTTCACCCAGGAGCCATATCACCCTAGTATGTCTATTGTAACTGGAACACCTGGTTACAATTAAATGACCTTAACAGTTAAAGGGTTGGTATTCACAGGAAGGACAAGAGTCTAAATATATTTGGCTACTTAAAATAGCCACATTCTCTAATTCACTGTTATTAAAAAATACAGCCACTGTCAAAGATATAATTCCAACCCTGTCTCTACCAAGTCCTTATGTTACAAATTGAGTTGTATGGATGTTGGCCATTAAAACTTCTGACTTATGGTTGATTCTTGTCATGAATAGCCTCTTTGTCTGCTACTGACAGTGCTCTCTGCTTCATGACCCCGACCACTGCACCCCCCTGCATTGAAAGACCAGTTCAGACTCAGGCACTTCATGACGGCAAGCAGCAGTGTGTGCATCTTTATCCAGGGGATGGGGAGTGAGGCATATATAGTAGAGCTTCCTCTGTGTGTGTTATAGGTGAGATAGCAGAGCTGAGACTGTCATTGTGTTTTATATCCATCTCATGGATCTCATCATCTCTGATCTGTGTAATTTCTCTTTTTCTATGTTTATTTCTATGATACTAGTAGAATATACAAAAGCTAAATAAAAGTTTTGCTAGACCCTGTACCCTGGTAATCTAAACACATTGTCAGCACACAGAGATCATAATGTGTCTGCTCAGAGATTCCCCCCACACTCTGGAATTCTGGAATTTTACACTGACCTTCACTGAGTGATGAGCAAAAACAGTAATAAAACTGAGTAAAATTGTAAAGTAATGGGGTTAAAAATGATCTTTATTGTGTAAACATCACTAGAGGATTAATATTTGAAAATTTTCTTGCATGGGCAAAGACCTTTAAGTGAGTACTTATATTTATAAAGTCCTACAATTAACCCTCTTTGCAGTAACATTCTTCTCTCAAACACCATCCCCTCCATCCGAGGAAGTAACATCTCTCTCAAGCAACACCCTGGTCCTCGGCATGGGACCTTGTGGAACCTGTGCACCTAGTGTTTGACATGTGTGTCAGAGACAGCACAAACAGCTAAGAGCAGATATACCTGGGTTCGAGACTCCAACTGATCTCACATTGATGACCTGTAGAATATATTGGTGATCAATATCAATAACCCCAAAAATGTATTACTTTTGCTAAAGTAACCAATGTTGTATTGCCTTTGCTTTGCATTTACTAAGGGCCCGATTCGCGGTTTCCCGACGTGTTAACCGAATAATTACGATTTGCGCCGATTTTCCCTGTATTGCCCTGGGATTTTGGCGCACGCGATCGGATTGCGGTGCATCGGCGCCGGCATGTGTGCGACGGAAATTGGGGGGCGTGGCCAAACGAAAACCCGACATATTCGGAAAAACTGCCGCATTTAAAAACGGAAAATATGTCGCGGAGCTTGCACTTACCTTCACTCAGCCGGCCTCGGTGAACTCCAGCGCTTTCCGATGCTCTTCAGCGCAGCAGCGCCACCTGGTGGACGGCGGAGGAACTGCCTTAGTGAATCCTGGTCGGACCCGAATCCACCGCAGAGAACGCGCCGCGTAAGTAAATCTGCCCCAATATGTCAATGTACTTCGGCAGTGGGTTTTGGACCCTGTTTCATCTCACTGTTTTGGAGCCATTAGTATCCCTATTGGTTTCTAACAGGATTCTGGACTTCACTGCGATTGAGTCAAATTCTTTTTTTTGTGAGTAGTTCGTATGTAGATGACAGCTGACTCAGGTAATTGTGGAGACAACGATGGTCACCAAAGGTCAGACAGGGAAGTTGGCTCAGGAATAGTCAAGGACAGGCTAGAGGTCATGGCAAGACAGCAAAGGTCCGTAATTAGTACTAGCCTGGTTTTTATGGAACAGCAAATGCAAAATTTGTTTCAGTAATAGATGTTCAAGGACATTTAATCCTTATCCTATTTTTTATCCCCTCCCTGGCCAACTTTCTTCCTATGAAGGAATGTGTTTTTATTCACCATTTTACTCTAGGGATTAGTTGGGGGCAGATCAGTCCTATAAATTTGCCGGATGGGGTGTTTTCCCTATTGGCTGGCCGAGGAAGGCATTGACTCAAAAAAATATTTCTTGGGAACTGGATTTTCTAGAAAAATACTTCCTAAATATGGTCAAGATGTATAGGTTATGCTTCATTCAGCATATAAAGGCTAGAAGTTCACTGAAAATACTAGGCAGAAAAACAAAATCTAAAAGTCTTATTTTATAGTATTTCCTTAAAAAATAAAATATTCTATCAAACGTTCTATACCAAATTCCAAGCTCCAATAAAATAAATTATTAAATTGTGGAGTACAACTCGAACTTATCCATCACAAAATACTTCCAGTGATCAGGAAACAAAGCTCAGCCTGCTGTGGCCAAATGACGTGAATCCTTAATTTATGTTTGCTGTTATGCAAACATTACTGGGCTTTATTTTAAACTAGACTTGTGTTTCTGGGGAATGGGAACAGCTTCAAAGCTCACAGGCGAAGGTTTTAGCAGGTCACTGAGATGTGAAGACAGTAACAGGTTTGCCATTTTCTAATTCCACATTCTTTACAGTATATTGTCATATGTTGTGAATAATGTTTTTTTATTGTAGAGGAGAAAAACAGTTTAACATTCCTTGTTTATTCCTTGATTTAGAATTGTGTCATCATTTGCGGGAAAAGGCAAATGCGGAGACTTGCCTTGGGGTTGACTTTTGCAAAGGGTATAATATATACAGCAATTTATTGGTTAATCTCTCTTCATAAATGTGTATTTTATTATGTTGCAGTATTTAAGAGATAAACGCTTGTGTGATACATCATGAGGCTTCTGTGCAGTGTTTTTTCTACACCAGACAGGGCACAGTAACGCCTCCGCCGGCCCACTCCCAGCCGGCCGCGCCCTCCGCGCAGCCTGCTGCGCATTCCCCTCCTTCTTGCCTCACTGGTGTGAAGTTGGCGTATTAGGGCAAATAATCGCACGTGCTAGCAATAAGCTAGCATTTGCGATTATTTCAGGGCATCTACGTCACTGACGTGACGCAGAGGCCCTGCTAAATATGCCTCTATGTTTGTTTTTGGAGCTCCACTGGCAATCAGATTCTGTCTGGGATTTTTTTATCAAAATGTCCCGAAATAGTCTTTGGTTATTTTCACATGTAATTTTTACTACTTTCTATATTAATTAATTAATTAATTCATTCATTATTTTCTTTTGCAAGCACTTGCTATATACTAACTTTGTATATTATTTTGGACCAGTATTTTGCAAATCATGGTTGATTTAGTTTTTATTATAGTATTTTTGCATTGTTAAGGGTGATTTTTAAAAATAATAATAATAATTCTTTATTTATATAGCGCCTGCAGATAATGCAGCGCTGCACAAAGCATGTCACATGCAATTCCACACAATGGGGCAGATTTATCATCTTTTTTGCAACTTTTTGGTGTTTTTGTCTCTAATATGTATTTGTACCATATTTGCATCTTTCTTTTAGACTTTTTTTTATACTTTTCAAAAGTAAGCGCCGCGTGGTTTTTTAGCCAAGTACTCCTTATTTAACTTCGGAATCCAGATGTTTTCCTCATATATGATATGCGACTTTTTTAAAATGTCTCAAAAAGTCTCAAAAGCCTCTACAGAGCAGACACCGATAACCAAAAAAACAAACAATCAGACACATTGATCAATTAATCAACTTTTTTTTTGTTTTGTAAAAAAACTACCTCTGTGTTAGGCTCTGCACATGTTGTAGATTGTCATGCGCAAAATCTGCATCCAATATGTGTATTTTTATATGCGGTTTTAATCCAGATTTTCCCCAATTGTTTTTTTCCTCTTTTTTTCCCATCCCTTTTAACTGAGAATTCTGCATGGAATCTGCACATTGATGCAGATTTTCACTCTCCCATAGACTTCAATGGGGAAAAAAAAACCTTATTTTGTAACTTCATGTTACATAAGCATTTTGTCAGAAGCATACAGCTGACTATGAATCCCTTATTTGAGGGCCAAGAGCTACACACTTTCTCGTGCAGGGCGAGATCACATTAACCAGATGCTTCCAACTTTTCCACATATCTGATTGGGGTTGGCATTGCAGCGTATCCATAGATTTCTGTAGGCCCTATTTGAATATATAAGACAAATATGTGGCTATACCATAATTATTTATACAACCAGAATTTGCAATGGATTTTCCCAAAAGCCCAATAAGCTTTAAGGTTTATGATAATAAATTAGTAATCATCCTTTCACCACTTTCAATTGGTGCCTTCTGTCTATGGTGGCAAACACAAGTATTACATTATTTAGCACCACTTTATTCTAGTTTGTCGCCACCTGCTGGATGCTAACTGAAAATCAGTACGTTTCCATGGAAGTTGCCTTAATTTTCAAAGAATTTGAAGGAGTTGTCCAAATTTAAAGCATATTTTTTATTTAAAGGGCTTTGCCCATGAAAGAAAGTTCTCAAATTTGAATCCCCTAGTGATGTTTACACAATGACGACCATGTTTATCCGCCTTACTTTACAATTTTAATCAGTTTTATTGATGTTTTAGCTCCTATAACTCAGTGATAGTCGGTGTAAATTTCCACAGTGTGGAAAGGGACTCTCCAAAAAGATACTTCATGATTCCTTTGTGCTATGGGATGTTGTGTGCTGACAATGTGCTTAGATTATCAGGGTCCAGGTTTATCTGCACTTTTGTTTAGCTTCTGGACATTTTACTAGTATCTGCCACATAGAAAAAGAGAAATTAGACAGATCAGAGATTAGCGATAACAAGATCCATCAGACAGATATAAAACACAATGACACTCTCAGCTTTGCTAACTCACCTATAACACACAAAGAGTCAGCTCTGCTATATGTTTCCCTCCTGGATAAACACCTTATCTGTCTGTAGCTAGTAGAGTAAGTCTCTGCACACTGCTGCTTTCTGGAGACATTTGGCGGCTCTTTTTTGCACCTTATGTATGATCCTGTCTTGATACATGTTCGGTTTTTCGTATCCTGGCAAGCGCAAATTTTGCCTTCTTTTTGAGATTTTTTGTTGCAAATGTCTCAAATTCACATGGACAAAAGCCACATGAGGGGGTTATATACAGGAGAGGACACAAGCCACGTGAGGGGGTTATATACAGGAGAGGATACAAGCCACATGAGGGGGTTACATACAGGAGTTGACATAAGCCACGTGAGGGGGTTATATATCCAGGAGTGGACACTACAGTTAATTTGGGATTTAACATGTTGCATTTTAAATGCATTTTGAAACCTATTACAACAACTGAGGACAGTGGATTTTCCTAATTACATTACTGTTAACATTTGAATTTACAAAATGCATAGTAAATGCAATGTTAACACATGTATAAACGTGGCGTTTATATTGCCTCTCCTCAGCTGTTGTAATTCGTTTCAAAATGCATTAAAAACGCAATTAAACCGCTACGTGTGACCTCACCCTTAGAAGTAACCAATACATTTTTTTTAAATGCAAAAATTTAAGAATTTTGACAAAAGAGGTTACTGTGCAAAATGTTAACAGTTAAAGCACGTGAAATAATTCCAATTTACATGTTTTTTACAATGTAAAGAACAGATTTGCGCCAAAAAAGGCGCAAAAAAAGTTTGACAATTTGCCTAGCTGAAACTATGATACATACTCTGCTGGCAATCAAATTCTGTCTGGGATTTTTTTTCAAGATGTCCCGTAATAATCTTTGGTAATTTTCACATGTAATTTTTACTACTTTCTATATTCATTTATTATTTTCTTTTGCAAGCACTTGCTATATACTAACTAACTGTATGTTATTTTGGACCAGTATTTTGCAAATTATAGTTGATTTAGTTTTTATTATAGTTTTTTTGCATTGTTAAGGGTATTATTGTTTCACATAATAATAATAATAATAATGATTCTTTATTTATATAGCGCCTACAGATCACACAACGTTGCACAAAGCATGTCACTTTGTGCAATTCCACACAATGGGGCAGATTTTTGGTGTTTTTTAGCCATTTTTTGTTTCTAATATGTATTTGTACCATATTTGCATCTTTTTTTAGACTTTTTTGAGACTTTTCAAAAGCGTGGATTTTTAGCCAAGTACGCCTTATTTAACTTAGGAATCCAGATGTTTTCCTAATTTATGATATGCGACTTTTTAAAAATGTCTCAAAAAAGTCTCAAAAGTGCTCCTCTACAGAGCAGGTGCAATTAACCAAAAAACAAACAAACAGACATTTGATAAATAAACTTTTTTTGTTTTAAAATATAACACACTACCTGTGTGTTAGGCTCTGCACATGTTGTAGATTGTCATGCACAAAATTTGTATCCAATATTTGTATTTTTATATGCGGTTTTAATGCAGATTTTCCCTGAGGGATTTTTCCTCTTTTTTCCCCATCCCTTTTGCCTGAGAATTCTGCATGTAATCTGCACACTGATGGAGATTTTCACTCTCCATAAATTTTAATGGGGAAAAAAACCCTTATTTTGTAATTTCATGTTACTTAAACATTTTGTCAGAGGCATACAGCTGTTCTTGATGTTTTTTAATAATTTTTTTTAATTGATTCTTTTAAACAGAAAACAATTACAATTGCTTAACAATATAAACCATCATAATATGGAGCATTAAACCCCTCCCCTCCCCCTGCCTGAACACATGTCACTCAGAAGGAGGGAGGTCCCCAGTTATTTCAGTCTCCATATAAGGGCACTGACCTCATTGGGAAACTGCCAAATACTGTACAATGGCAACAGCCAATCAATGTCACAAATTTTGACATGAGACAAATATGGCGCAAAATAGAGACATTTTAGGTGCAAAAAACAACGCAAAATAGAAAAACTTAAGATAAATCTGCCCCAATGTGTTTTGTAGAACTCAATCTTTATGGAATACATGACTGTGTCTTGTGAAAAACCACACTATAAGGGTGGATTCATATTGGATATTGTGTGGCACGTCCATTGCATATCTGTTCCATTCTGTCTTCAGTTTGCTTCATCTTTGTCTCTTTGACCACAAAAAACTGAAGGTTGCAAGGTTTGAAAGCATAACACTTAGTCTCCTGCCATTATCAATTAGAAAAAAACAGACCTGTCATTAGTGTTTTTTGCAGACCCATACACTTCTATTGCCTTCCATGATCCGCATCAGTAAAAATCAGTGGATATGTTTCCAAATTTTTGCCATGCACAACGGTTCAGTGAAAAAAGAAATCAATGTGAAAACATAGAAAACAATGGCTCAGTAAGGCATCCATGAAAATAACTGAGCCACAGATGTAAAAAAAACACCAGTGTGAAAGAGCCCTAAGGGCTCTTTTACATTTGCGTTGGTGCTAAGCTTCAGTTGCACATCAGTTGCATTTTGTCACAGTTCTGTCTCCATTTTTCTTCCATTTTTTCTACGCGATGCATTTGTTTTGTCTACTTGTCCGCAAAAAAACTGAAAGTTTAACAGTGCTTTGAAAACATCACACCTGGTTTTTCAGCCTCATCAGTAAAAAAAAAAGGACGTTGCATCAGTTTTTTTGCGGACCCATAGACTTCTATAGACTTTCATGATCCGCATCAGTGAAAAAAACGGGATCAGTGAAAATACAAGCCAATGTAAAAACACCCATAGAAATCAATGGCTATGTGAGGCATCTGTGGACATCACTGAACCACAGATGTGAAAAACAATGCCAATGTGAAAGAGCCCTAAGGCTACATGTACACAAGTATTTTTATCTTTGTGCTATCAGATTGTTTGTAGGAAGGCACACTCACGCTTTCATTTCAATGGACTCATGCACTCAAATCTGTGTGGAGGCTGTAGAAAACCCAGAGAAGATCCTATTCCTGGCTGTGTTTACATTTTGGGCCTTCCCATATAAATCTATGGGGACACCTCTCGGATGACACATGTCATATGGTGTGTATTTGTGGAGCACTTGCTATGTAACACAATCATGTAACCCTTCTTGAGGTCAGGACGAGCTAGTGACATCATTTGCCAGCATTCATCGTTTTTGGGGATCGGCAAAGGATTACACACTGATGACTGCAAAAACAGACCATGAATCCCTTATTTTAGGGCCAAGAGCTGCACACTTTCATGTGCAGGGCGAGATCACATTAATCAGATGTTTCCAACTTTTCCACATATCTGATTGGGGTTGGCATTGCAGCATATCCATAGATTTCTGTAGGCCATATTTAAATATATAAGACAAATATGTGGCTATACCATAATTATTTGTACAACCAGAATTTGCAATGGATTTTCCCAAATGCCCAATAAGCTTTAAGGTTTATGATAATAAATTAGTAATCATCCTTTCACAGCTTTCAATTGGTGCCTTCCGTCTATGGTGGCAAACACAAGTATTCCATTAACCCCTTAAGGACGCAGCCTGTTTGCAGGTTAAGGCTCGCAACTTTTTTTTGAAATTTGACCAGTGTCTCTTCCTGTGGTAATAACTTTTGAACACTGTTACTTATCAAAGCGATTCTGAGATTGTTTTTTCCCCACATGTTGCACTTCATTTTAGTGGTAAATTTTGGCTGATAAGTTTTGCGTTTATTTACAAAAAAAAGAAAAAAAATGATGAATTTTTAGAAAAATTTGCCATTTTCGAAATTCTAAATCACCGCGTTTTCAGGCAGATAGATTTACCACCTAAATAACTTGCAGAATAACATTTCCCATTTGTCTACTTTACATTTTCATAATTTTTGAAATGTTTGGATAATTTATTTTGACGTCACGCGGCCTACAAATCGAATAGCGATTTTCCGTATTTTCGGAATTGACTATTTTGGGGATAAATACTGTTTGAAATCAAATTTTACATATTTAGCAACAAAACCCCCTATATAACCAACCCATTTTCAAATCTGCACCCCTCAAACTATCAGAAACAGCATTTACAAAGATTGTTAACCCCTTGAGATCTTCATAGTAATTGAATCAAAATGGCGGTGAAATTTAGAATGGTCAAATTTTGTCGGTTATACGTTCATTTAGCCCTAAAATTTACACATTTCCAAAAGATAAAAAGAGAAAACTCACCATAAAATCTGTCTGTAGCTAGTAGAGTAAGTCTCTGCACACTGCTGCTTTCTGGCAGTAAGTGTCTGTGTCTGAGCTGTTCTTGTAATGCAGGGGGAGGGGCAGAGAGCACTGCAGTGTGCAGACAAGAGAAGCTATTGATGAGAAGAATCCAACCATAGTCAGAAGATATATGGTCATATCCAGGGGCAACAAAAATTGCAAACACCAGGACTGATAGAGTCAGGTTGGAATTATATCTGTGAAATGTTGTATTTTTCTAACAGTAAATAAGTGAATGTGTTATTTTACTATCCTGCCCCGCCTAACTGGAGGTATTTGTCGGGACATCAACCGTACTGGAATCCTCTGGACTCCGACAGAGCTGATTACAGTGACAATGTGGAGAGCCAGAAGATCACTGTGCTTCTGTTGTGTGTAGCAGCCACAATGTGATGGTGCCTTGCCTACCTGCCAGCTTCAGTACTATATACAGTTTATTATCATTCTGTAAGGAACAATAAAGCTGCTAGGTGGCAACATAAGAGAGGAAGCGGCTGGGGGACACAATAAGAGGGGGAGCTGTTTGGGGGTTCACAATAAGAGGGGACACTGCTAGAGAGCAAATTAAGAAGAGAAGCTGCTGAGATTGGGGCACAATAAGTGGGAGAGCTGATGGAGGGTAAAATAAGGGTGGCACAATCAGAGGGGAGCTGTTGCAGGGACACAATAAGAGGAGGAGCTTCTGCTGTTTTGCTGGTAGTACTTTTCCATTAAGTTTTGAAAAGTTTGTATTATGGACCTACTTTGCATGTCACCACTTGATGCTTCCAGGAGCCACGGTTAATGTTTTCTTCTAGCAATGCTTATAAGGAATTATCTACTTATTATTGGGTATACAATAGAACATGACCCAATTTTTTGTCCATTACAGATGCTATTACATGGTTTGTGTCTTATGTGTAAACAGGCACTTAAAGTATAACTTTAGTGATCCAGTTAGAAACCTCTGTTTCCCAGCATGTAAAAGTTTCTAATCTACTTAGGACTGATCAATTATTAAATTTGATTAATTTGCCCATTCTGAATAAGTCTGATATAAGAATTGAAAAATTTATATTTGCTACACCCCAGGCATAGCTAATTGTAATGTTGGGGCAGAACTAACATTGATGGTGGAAGTTCAGACCACCAGCTGCTGAAATCAATCCAGGTTTACTGCTTCCGCAAGGGCTCTGGATAGTCTTTCAGTATTCAGTCTGCTTTCTGCACAGAACTACTGACAGTCTTTCCCCTTTTCTCTGATTGCTTTAGAATCTAATTTTAATCCTGCTCCAGCTCTGGCTCCTGGTGCTATTAACAACATACACAAATATATGGTTTCACAGATCTTGCATAGGACTGCTGCTTTAGGACTGCTTCTGTCTGCAGTGTACTATGGATAATACTCCTGACAGATTCTCTTTAAATAATTTAAAAAAAAATGTTATTTAATTTTAAATTAATTTTAATTTTATACGAACAGTGAATTTGTCATAAGAACCAGGATTAACAATAAAGCTTAATTGCAGACACCTCTGATAACTGCCATAACTGTTTATTGCAGGCTAGGGATAAAGTACAGTAAACTAGAGGTCGTCTGTAAGTCGGGTGTTCTTAAGTAGGGGACTGCCTGTATTGATTTTCTGCCAGTTTTTTGGCAGATTTTTTCCCCCTGTGCCTTATTTATTAAAAGTCAACGCCACATTATTGGTCATTTTCCGACACTCAATACTCAAGTGCTCAATACTCAAGATGCAGAACTACTTGGTGAAAACTGAAATAAATTAGATAGAAATACAATATATGCATTGCAAAGAATTACTTTTCTGTAGAATAATCTTCTACAAGCCAAACAAGACTTATTTATACATTATCTGGTATCAACGAGTTTTTGTACGGTCAGTGAAATCCCCCCCCCCCCCCCCAGTGTTACAAACTAATTAAAAGAAATACATGTAAATATACAAAATAATAAGTACCGGTATATAATATAAGAAAGAGAAGAACAGAATGAGCTTTGAGAGTAACATGTTGTTTAGTTCACAGATATTCTGTATGTAAAGCTCCCGTAATAATAAGTAAATGATAAAAAATACAATTAAGTAATATTAATAAAAGATACTGGTATTAATAAGTAAAAATAACGCAAACACACTCCTTAAGACCCCTGGGCATGCGGGTCTCATGGTTTGACAATACACTAAGGTCCCTTTAAGATAGTCAAGAGGGACACTTGCCACCAGCTTTTACACTACAAAGTTCTAACCCCCTCAGGTAGGTTATGAAATATCCTTTTTGTCATTTCCTCTTTGATGTTAAAACTTGCCTGAGTATATAAGCCAGGCTAATGACCTCAATACATATGCTTGATTTTTATCTTTTCAGCCTTCGTTTGCTACGGTAGATTGGTCTCTAGAGGAAATTCTTAGCTCCTTTGGGAAGTCCTTGGCTCTATTTTATTTCCCGAAAACGATCTGTTAATGATCTTAAGTCAGAACGTATCTTGTGCAAGTATTTTGCACATTGCCTGCCAAAAGTCTTTTATATCCGAACTGACCAAGAAATGGCAAAATAATTCATTGAAAGCTGGCTGACTGCTTGGCGGCTCCATGTTTATTCAGATACCGAGCGCACAACTGTTTACACTGTCACTTAGCTTGAATTGAAGGACTGGTAGTTTATGCTGGCGAAATAGCGGAGCTAGAAAAACATTCTATTGTTCTAATTGCATGTGATAGCGTTCAAGGAACATTTGGCCAAATAAGTTAACATTTTATTTTTATATGCTACAAATTTAAAAATTGAAAAGGGTTGGCCACTTATAACACACTTTTAGGATAAATATACAACTTTAACAGGCCCACCAAAATTATACTTACCCTGTTTAAAGCGTATGTACTTGTGTGAAGATAATTTCCCATAGATGTAGCCATGTTGTCCATTCCCCCGCTCGCTTCCCCCTCATTATGTCATAAATGTCTGCCCCACTCCTCACTGGCCCATGGGACTAGGGATACAGATCTGCATACAGAAAGGTAAACTTTGATCTTGCTTATCTTATTTTTTGGAAAAAACTCTTTGGCAATGTGTACACTATTCTCTATGGGGTAAATGGTGGAGCCAGAAAAAGGGCTCCTGATGACAGGTTCCCTTTGAAGTTTTCCATTCGCTCCTGTGGTCTGTGGGTCATGTGATCGCGAGCAGCAAGATTTAGGATTACCTGTAACCTCCCAAATGCTGCTGACTACCGCTTGATGGTTGGGGCTGTGCAGGCATTACTTAACATGTTGAAGTTTATTATAAGTGGTCAACCGTGAATTAAGAAATGAAACTTATGGAGTGCTGCTTCTCTGCTTGGATATCTTGACAACCCTGAGGCATTGAGTCGGACCTCGCTAGCTTGCACCTGCAACGGATTATAATCCTACTTATATACACTGTGCCGCCCTACATTCCCTGATTTTTATAAGTGGCCAACCACTTTAAAGGAAAAATTCTTTATTTATATAGCGCACACAGATTACGCAGCGATGCACTGTGCTTGCCAAATCAGCCCCTGCCCCCAGTGGGTTCACAGTCTAATCAACCTACCAGTATGTTTTGGAATGTGGGAGGAAATCGAAGGACCCGGAGGAAACCCATGGAAACACAGGAAGAACATATAAAACTCTTTGCAGATGTTGGCCCTGGGACTTGAACCCAGGTCCCCAGTGCTGAAAGGCTGTAATGCTAACCACTAAGCCACCATAAAGCCCAAGCTATGTTTATTCACCAATATTAAGAAAGAATAATTTTGTTAAATATTTTATTTGTAAGACAAACATTAGATTTGCTATTATCTATGGAGACTATTCACACCTATTGACTTCATAGACTATTCATATATAAGACTAAAGTCAGCTGCACCAGTTATACCATATGTATAGCTATGCTATTCAGTCATGAGGACATCTGGCTAATTTATAGAAAATTTATACAGAGTCATGCTTAATAGAATGGTGTGTACAAATGTAATCTTTTAACTTCTATAGGATCACAGAAACGGGCTAACTAGCAGTTCCACATCAATCAGATACCATGGGTGGGTGTTGTGATTTTACATTAGTAAAGACTAATAATTACATGACTGCATTATACCAAAATAGTAATAGTACAATGTTCATGGATTGTCTGGTATTGCAGCTGAGCTCTGTTTCACTGCATAGGGCTGCAATATCAGTAAGAACCTGTAGAAATATACATTTATACACATACAATATAGCATAAACAAAATGCAACCATCATAAAAACTTCCGCATTATCCTAACACCCGTAGGAAACCTAACACCTGTAGTCAGGTATGTCACTGATAGCGGAAGCACTCATAAAAATCTCACTTCAGCAAAACAAATAGTCCTTTGTAAATATATATATTTATATGTATATAAATATATTTATATATTTATATGTGTCCACCAGGGCTGGCGGAAGTTCCGGGGCCCAGAGCTGCTGGGGGGCCCACATAAGGCTGCTGTATGTAATGAATCCATAGGGTGTGAGGGGGGCTGTGTATAAAATAACCATGAGGGGGCTGTGTATAAAATAAACTAGGGAATATTTTAGGGAACATGACACTGTTTTAGTTTCAGAATTTTTACTGAAAAGGGCCCACTGAGGCTCTGCCGCCCAGGGGCCTACTGAAACCTTGAGCCGACCCTGGTGTCCACACAAAATAATGTCAAGAATCTCTTTACCTCCTCTAGAGCAGACTACTAAAAAGAATCTGCCAAGTTCACTAATGCTTTTAGCACTAGCCAGCAGCCAGGGAGAAGATTCCTGCATCTGAACATTACATCATGTTCATATTAGAACCAAAATCCGTGAGCGTTCATAAGCTATTGTTAAAGTCTTATGCCTGATCTAACTTCTATTTCGCCTGAGTACTTGATTCCAGTCACCTCATTGCACAAACATGCAAATACACTGTTATTAGCAATTCTGTGCCAAAATAGGATGGTTCCTCCTAGTCCCCTGAGTTGTCTAACCTGGATCCCATCTTTAGCCTGAGTTTAACTCCACAATAAGGTAATATCCTATTTCTACAAAGTACAATGGACCAGTGTCAGTTCCAGCACTTAAGTAGTTAGTACAGATAATACAGAGCAGACCCTGCATAGCAGGGTACTCCCCAATCGCGCCGCGGGCAGAGACAGGAGGGGTAGAATGGGCCTGTGACTAAGTAATCATGACACCCTGCCAGCGCTTACATGTGGCTCTTCAATAACGTAATGCATTTTTTCTGTTTTATAGCTGCTGTAAATTGAAGCTTTGAAAGTTATATATTCTGAGTCTATGAACAACCAGGGCAATTGCAGAGTTCACTGCTATTGTTATCTGGCATTATACCACCAGTCAGTGCTTTCTCCCTGTGATCTATAAGGCAATGTGGTTCTAATAAATACCTACAAGCAGAGTGGGTCTTATGGTCAGGAATGATGCAACTGGTCCTGACTTGCATCGATAAAATAGACAATGGGGGACATTTATCAGGACTTTTATCAAGTCCTGAAATAAGCAGTGATCTAGCTTTACAGGTTGTTACACTGTCTTACCCTCCCCCTGCTCCCTCAGCACTGAGAATACAGCATGAAGTTCTTACTGCACATCAAGAAGAAGCAAGGGGAGGGGGAGACAATGTAACAGCATGTAAAGCAAGATCTCAGACTGGCTAAGGTTCATAAACATAATTTTAAAAGTTGATTTTTAAATGAAAGAGGTAATGGATAGCAAATAACAAATCCTGATTACCACAGTCATGGTATCTGGATCTATGAGTACGTGTCCCTGGTTTATCCTGCTTGATTGTCATGATAAATTTCCATTGCTACCTATGTTGACAATTCAAACATGCTTACCCATGTTAGCAGCCAGGGGCGTAACTAGGAGAGGCATATTACACTCATATATGCACTAACATTTAGATATTTTTATGCATAAACATACAGTTCTTGACTCATATATACACATTATTAAACCTCTTAACACATACGGCACACATATAGAGCATATACACCATATAATACACATGCATAACAGTGCCATATACAGGGTTAACAGTATAACACACCGTTCAATACAGATATACACACATAACGCATATATGACATCACACATATGTTATATACAATATTACGGCTGCACAAATTGTGCAGGGCATGAATATGTAATTTTTGTTGCACATCCCATTTGTTTAGTGTCAGATGCGGAAGACGGGGGCTCCGCGACACTGAAGGTCCCATAGCAGTTTGCTCGATGGCACTGGTACACTGTAGTTATGCCCCTTGTAGCAGCTATTCTCAACTCAAGTCCCAGTTTTTCCCTTAGATATATTATTTTGCATTTTAGTCTATTTGGTTCAAAAGAAATGATAAACGATGTTGATAACATCTAAAACATTATGGATGGCAACGGACATGGACCAGATTCGTAGGCAAATGTTTTTTACAGTCTTCTTTTGATTTGTGAGGGGGCTATATCCCAAATATTATTTTCTAAGGTTGGGAATAAATGTAGTTAAACTTACTGCTAAGGAACACTAGCTCATTTTATCAGTAGTCTTCAAATGTCAGCGGAGTTGTAGGTATTTGTAAATAAAACATATGTGTTTAGATTTAAAAAGGGATTAGGTATTAAAAAAATGCTCTGTAAAATAGAAACTATTTTTTGATTACGAGGGGAAAATAAAATATTTTTATGGCGGTTATATAAAGTATGTTCCAACATGTGAGACATGTGACCATTGAAGTTGGCATTGTTGAAAATAAGGATGATTAAAGTCAAAGAATTAGACTGATTGACTATGCTGATTTTTTTGAGGCGAGTGAAGTTTTCCATGGCAACTTAGACACTTATTAGCTGAGGGCCTATGTGGTTTTGGGGGACGGTTGACCATCTTAGGCCAGTTCACATGCCGTTTTCAGTTTCTCTGTTGTAAGGATAAGTCAGCAATGTTTCCAAGGTTGTGTGAGGCCAGTGATGCAGGACAGCAACATGCTCTCACATATTACCATCATGTATTACAATTTTAAACAATAATCATATTGCATTTCAGTAATTACTGCCACGCATAACAAATGTGAATGTCCGATTGCCCCACCCCTTTTTTTTGGGTTTATTCTTGATTAATTGAAGCCTTGATGAAAGTGGGTGTAACTAAATAAGTGTCTGATTTGAGCTAATGGAAGGTATTTTACATTTTTTTGTCCTATATCCGAGGAATGGGGCAGAGCGCCTGAAACGCGTTGTTGGAAATTTTAATCTCATTTTACTATTTGTTATAAATTTTTTATAAAAATCATAATTTACTCTTATAGTCTCGCTGGAGTTGAATCCGTTTTTTTAATCTGAGTTGATATACTCCCTATTGTAAGTATTAGCACTCGTTGGTCCTTATCATCCTTATTTTCTTAATTACACCTTTTTTGGGCTTGAGATCATGTCAAAATACTTTCAACACAAACGATGTTTCCTTGTGACTCTGACTGAAGAACTTATTGAGCTACACACTTGAGTGGGTTTATTTAGAGAGAGCGAGCACAAAAATGCTCAGTCCTCCCATTGACTCATGGGGCTCGTTATTTCGAGAGAGACTCCGAGTCAAATCTGAGCACAAAGTTCGGTACTCGAATAACGAGCCCCATTGAAGTCAATCTGGGCAGACTCCGAGCATTTTTCAAGGGATCCAATGGTGTTCGGGAATCAAAATGTGTTATTTAATTGAAAAGAATGTCTTCCTGATAAGTTAGGTTAGCAGATTCATGCAAACAGGCTGCAATCTATTCCTGTCACTTTGTTTTTTTCCGCGCGGTTTATATCCCCCACAAGATTAGCAGTGTGAAGAACATGAAGAATAGAATAAAACAGTGAACATAGGATCATTTAGTAAAACACACGTGAAGATAATTACGATGTTCGGTACAAATCTGCTTATCATTGTCGGTAGAGGAAATCGCCTGTCCCGGGATCCGCTCCTCTTCTTCTCCAACTGAAATTCCCTCCCCCCGATTCTCCCTGGTGCACCGTGTCTCTCCTGGCTGCTCGAGTCTATGTCCTGTCTCCCCGCTGTCCTCCGTCGTCCCTGCGCGCCGTTCGATCTCTGCGCCATGTCTGCCCAATGCTCGTGCGGCATTTCTCCCCTGCTATGCCCCGCCTGTGTCTCTTGCGGCGCCCGAGTGTCTCTGCGTGTGCCCGATGTGTCCTCTGCTGCGCCCTTGTCTCCCTGGTGCGGCGATGTCTCCTCCCGCCTTCCGCCGTCGCCTGATCTCCCACATAAGGCAGATGTGCCGAACATACTGTAATCTTCTTCACTGTGTTTCTTCACTGTGTTTTTCACTAAATGATCTGTGTTCACTGTTTTTATTCTATTCTTCATTGTGCTCACTGTGTTTGTTTAATTAAATCTCATCTCGAGCAGGGAATCTCGCCGAGCAAACGAGGCCGTTTCGAGTACCTTATACTTCGAACGAGCATCAAGCTCGGACGATTATACTCGCTCATCGCTAGTTATATGGTTTTTAATAATTCTTCCTTATTTCCCAAACATTATCCCTTGGTGAGGATAAAAAAAAGGTAACCCGTCCTCTGTTGTTTTGTTCCTTTGTTCTCTACAACGTAGATATTCGTTTGGTAAACCGCTGTGTCCGTGCTCTGCTCCCGTGGAAGGCTGGTCTGAGAAAATGTGGACCTTTCTCGTCTGTGCTTTCCTATACTTTCTTAATCCATATGTTTCCCCCTCGCTGGACGAACATGTCTGAGCACACAGATCCAACAAAATCTACAGACGCGTTTTAGCATGTACCTTCTCCAGAGGCTTTCCGGTGACATTGCTAAACGCGTAACTCAGCCAAATGGGTATTGGCCTGCTTGAATCCCCCAGAACTGCAATGTAAAGGTGGAGATTTGTGGTGGGATTTCAATGCCTGATCCTTATGTTCTGAGGGAGTAGGTTTTATAGTGCCACCACAGATGCTAGCATTGCTCTTTTCCTCTCCCTTAAGTAGCTTTCTTCTGGATTGGTACCTGACTTTACCTGGCTAAGCAAATGTCATTATGAATCAATTGATATAATTGTGTAAAAAAAAAAAAAAACTTACCACCTTGAACAAAGCTCACAGTAAGAATGAATTTTATTATGGATCGTTTCATTTATACAACACATGCAAAATCCCCGATAATGTGGTGTTGTTATAACAATGTATATTTATATCCATTTTGCAAACACATGGAAAACCACAATATGCGACAGTAGATCATATTCACAAACAGAATCTACATAATGCATGTATCCAATTAGTTTTTCTTTCTTCTTCTCATTCTGCCTAGTTTTCTCAGTATTCAAACTGTAATCAATGCCTGATTATATTCCATGTCGTGGCCAACAAACAAAACATGAATTATGCATACTCCAACCTTAATGACTACATTATGGATTAAGAAACGCTTGTTGTCTGGAGTTTAATAATCAGATGAGACAGTGCATGATGCAAACTAATGACGTCACTACACTAAACACTCGCGCAGGTGAACATGCACATAGACACCAATCTAAGTGAAGAGCTGCTAAGAATCTATTTACAAGTAAGTGATCAATCAATACTTTAATCAAAAAACACAAATCTGTTCATCCATATATCTGACCCATCATTGTCCAGAGTAATGCTTATGAATGAGAATACGTAAACAGCTAATGCCTCTCTGTAGCCACAATCCCTGAGATCAAGGTTTAGTGACTAACTTTGTAGTTCTTAGAAACAGCTATTATTGTATCTGTGTATTTTCTCTTAGGCTATATTCACACTGCCGTTGCCCGCCCGTACCGTACCGTAGCGGGCAACGGCAGTGTACGGGGAGAGGAGGAGGAGGTGAGCGCAGCTCACCCCCGCCCCTCTCCATAGCAACCTATGGCGCACGGCCCCGTATTACGGGAAAAGATAGGACAGGTCCTATCTTTTTCCCGGGTACGGAACGGTACGGTGCCGCACGTGTGCTGCACCGTACCGCTCCCGTAGGGTGCCGTGCGCCCATAGGAGTGTATGGAGGACGTATATCGGCCGTATATACGTCGGCCGTATATACGTCCTCCATACGTTCGTGTGAATGTAGCCTTATAATGTCACCATTTTTACCATTATTCTTAATCAGAGAAACGTAACACAGCCTTCCATAGCAAAGTCATAAGAACACATACCGACAATCTAATAAACGTGTACTATTACATTCCTTTATTGATCAAAATGAGACATGTCGCCTCTTCCAGGATGTTTTTTTTAAGCAAATATTTGAATTCTCCGTGAAATAACATTTCTGGAGCATCTTTTATTATAAATTTAATTGGTACAGTTCTTTTAGCATTCCTCCAAGAATTGTATGATTTTACCAGTGGAGTCTTTCTTTACCAGTGTTCTTTCATACTCTCATACTAGTAGTGTGAGACTGCTCAGAGATATACTCACAGCCATTAACACCCAATTCTGGGGAGAATGGAACATCAAATTAAAAGATGATCTAGTATTGTAATGTCACTGAAAATTCAAGTAATTACTATAACACTCATGTCAGGAGAGGTGTCAGATCCATTCGGAGTCCAGGGCTGCACAATAGCCTAATGAAACCTGAGAGGAAACATATTTGTACCACATCCAGTAAACTGCAGTTTGGACTGCAAATGGCTGACATCACCAGTAGTCTAAGGGGCCTCATCCCCCTATTAGGCTTTACCTGGTTGCTTAGACATAATTCTCCAAATGTCCCTTTCTGTAACTTGTGTGCAACACCCCTGCCAATAGACAGGCAGGCTGGTAGTTGCGAAGAACGCTCTCTCCAGCAGTGGCGTAACTTGAAGCTGATGGGTCCCAGTGCAAAGTCTGCGTCAGGCCCCCAACTATAATGTATGGTTTATAGTACTAGTCTTCTCATATGGGAAAGTGAGACCTTACGGGGCCCCTAAGCCTCTTGGGCCCGGATGTGAACCACAAACCCTCCTGCACCCCCCCTACCAGTTACACCTCTGCTCTCCAGGTCAGGAGCTTTTAGGGGGAGTTTGCGAAACTCATGATACAGTTCTGTAACCTGGGCATATGTAATAGCGCAGTAACATCCATATTTTGTCTAAAACAGGCATAGTTAAGTTGGTTTTAAAGTCATTGACCTAGTGCTGTATGTAAATTGGAGTGTGATTGGAGAGAGCTACCACCTGACAGGGATTAATAAAAAAACCCCTGGGTTAAGGAGGAGCCCAGGTTTTTTTGAGCACATGCTCTTCCTACTACCATGCCTCTGACCGCAACGGTCCTGTCTACAGATGTGAACAGAGAAGGACAGGTGTTCCGTACCCAACCTTCATTGCTGACCCTTAACCTACGTCCCAGACCAGAGTCAGGAGACCAAATCCAGACTGCGCAGCTTCCCACTCCATCCCCAGCCTTTCCATCTACTACAGCTGTTGCACTATCCTGAGATACCACTCTCCAACGGCATTCTCGTACCAGAATCTCTGGTAATCTTTAGGCCGTTTCCGGCTGTCAATAAATAACTGAGTTCATTTGTACAAACGTTGCCCTCCGTCTCTGGCTATGACTGTCTACACTACTCCACCGGCTCCCATCCCTTTTACCCAGGGGTCTATCTACAGACACTCCGGGTTTGCCCCAGGGATAGCTGTACCTCAGCCTCTCCCTCCATATTTTACCTGCTGGAGACCTGCCAGGCTGTAGGACAGCCCTCTGCTCCCCATACTAAGCACCGTGACATCATAGCGTCCTAGGCCGAACTGCCAGCCACTCCAGTATTCAAGGCCCCGGCTGCCTCCAGGCCCCCAAAAAAGGCTAGGTCCCAGTGGGGGATTTTGCATGTTTATTAACTTTGTACTGCTTCATCCTCATCCTTAGTCCCCTTTTCCCATGAACGCGTGTCATTGTACTATAGACGGGAAAAAGACGGAGCATGCTCTATCTTTTCCCATATGTACGGCCGTGTACCAAGCCTCTCTCCAGTGAGCCGCTGTATGTTCACCCTGTTAAGGAGGTCACACTGGTTTCGGACGCCATCTTGACTACTGTCCGCCATCTTAGGTGAGCATATGTTCATGTGAAAGGGGCCTTATATTGTCTACCTGCTACCTATTGTCTGAGTCGTGCCTCTGATATTTGGCTTTTTTCCTGACGGCTTTTTCCCTGGCCTATGGCCTGTTGCTGAGTCTGATTATCTCTGACTTTGCTACCTTTACCTTTTGCTACTGTCATCAATCCATACTATTTGGGGAAATGTGACCTAGGGATCTTAAAGACAATGGGGCACATTTAACAGTGCAACAGTTTGTGTAGTGTGCAGGGTGCGCCAGATTCAGGAATTGTGGTGCACGTTATTCATGAATCTGGTGCTCTCTGCACAGCTTTGACGGAGTGCAACATTTCTTTTTTGGTGCACCTGTAACATGGGGCATGCAACACAATTCTTTGGACTTTACATGACAAATCTGGAGCACGGTCCAACTGAGCACCGGAACACCCTCTTAATTTGTGTCACATGATGCCTAGTGTACCTGCTTTCTTCAGTAAAGAGTTTTCACACACCAGTGGACCAAAGTGCTCAAATTCCAGATACAATCCTGGAATATAAATGCATTTGCAATGTCCTGCTGCTACTGACAGCACAAAGGTATAGTTACACAGGTCTACAGGGCTGCTACCTAATACCATCTGCAGTTTTTCATGGTCAACAATGATGACAACATTCCCTTTAATACAGCAAGTTTAATCCCCCCCCTTAATGGGGTTGAGCACACATCTTGTCATGGATTGGGCCTTGTTTTGAAGATCAGCAAGTATTTAGAAGTATTTTTAAATAACATTGCACATAACACACAGGTATGAAACAGCAGAAAACACATAGATACCGTGTATATCTGGTAGTGTGGTGACGGATGTCTGCAATGGGTAGCGCAGGTGAAAGGAGGGGATAGGATGGTGACCAAGTAACTCATTAGCAGAAGTCCGTAAATCCTTCTTTGAGGTGCTGCAGGCATGGAACATAGTGGTCATCTCTGGATTAGAGTGGTGCTTCGCTTTCCAGCCTGCATAAAGAAGAATTTGAATATTACTCTACCATTATCTTTATCTCATAAGTAAAGTAAGTTATAAGCTACTTTAACATATAATGATGGATTTTTTTTTTATAAATATAGCTTATTCGATTATGTGATTCCAGATATTAAATTGTTTGCGCCAGTTTTCTGTCTGACTTTGCCCTGAAAAGAATGTGCAAACTGCTTGCACATGTATTTATAAAGTGTCTGCGAAGGTTTTGTTCCGCGGCTGCACTGGTGCACACTTCCAGGGCAGTGCAGGGGGCCCCAGATTAATGAAGACCATGCCCCAGTTTTGAGTAATCTGCAGCACTCTGTACACTCCACACACAAACTGCACATAGTACACACTGCACTAGTTTTGATAAATATGGGCCAATGTTTCTTTCATGGCCCAGTGTGGCATCATTCACAAAATCAACTTTGTAGGGTAAATTGTAAAAAGTCATGGAGGCGTGTAGTTTAGCACTTAAGGCACGGTGCCCCAACTTCATAAACCCCCTTTTCTGTGATTTACATTACATGCCACGGTTCTGGAAAGCGAGTCACTTATATCCCTGGATGCAAAGCCATCAATAACAGTGGAAGGAACAGTCTTGACAGAGACAGAGAGCTTGACTTCAGTGCTGAACTTTCCGTCTCTGTGACTCTCTGCTGGGCCATGACAGAAATGTCATCTGGAAGATGCTAAGCTCCTCATACCACCTGGGAAAACATATTTGTATATTTGACTACAAATGTTCAATATTGCTTTTGACTAGGGGTCATTAATCCTCTGCTTGACGGACCCAGGTTCATTTAATATCTTTGTGTTTCCTCTCAAAAATGAATACTATAATGTCAAGAAATGCTCCTCCCACTCAGCAACAAAAAAACAAAAAAACAAAAACAAAAAAAAAAACTCCTACCTGGTGATTTTAGAAAAACCTGAATTATAAGCCTGACTACTATATACTATACGATCGGGTTTTAGAAAACTTGCATTGTGTCCTTTACATTCGTGGTTTTCATTGAACCACAATAACCACATGTCCATAGTAACTGACATGATTTGGCACCATCTCTACACATTTTTGATATCTGGAAAATCCCCCTGGATTTTAAGGTTGGCTTTCCTGCCTAAAATGACAAATTTTAATTCCACAAAACTAAAAACTGCAGCTTGGTGAGCAAACTCATACATGAATTGTTTTCACTAAAACCAGCTTTGGTTTATTGCTTCTTTTCACACTTTCATGTGGTCTGAAATGTAGCACATATTCAGTGATGGTTCCTCTCCTTTAGTCTTTATATCTCTATCATTTATCTGGCTGTATAAAGACCCTTTATTAAAAAGACACCTATCATCAAAAATCAGCATGATAAACCGGAGGGACACACAAGAACTCATAATCCGGGTGTTTCTTTTTCATCTTCATGGTCATGCCCCTTCTTCTATTCAACTCTTTAAAATGTGCTAATGAGCCTGAAAGGCTACAGAGTTGTTCTAAGTTTTTTTTAGGGTGATCCCAACGGGTTTAAGATTTCGAAGACCAAGCGCTGGGACGCTGGTATTTAAGAGATGAAAAGAAGTGTAGGTGTGAAACTTTTTATTTTCAGTTTTTTTTTTTTTTTTTTTACTTTTGTTTTTGTAGAGACTTTTTCTTCTGACTGGTAGATTCCTTTCATAGTTTCAACAACATAAATGGCTGAGACCGCATAAAAATTGCATCAAGAAAATAAAATATAGAACCGTTAGCTTTTTTCCGGCGATATAAAGACGACTGTTTATAAGACGACCCTCTACTTTCCTGTTTAAATAAATCTAGAGTTTATATATATTTTTTGGCCGTAATAAGACTACCATAGTAACCTACTACCCCTTTTCCTTCCAACGCATAGCAAAAAACACAACCGGTAAAATTAAAAAACAAAAACAGATTTTGAATTTAACATGGTCCTTTTTTTTTAATTAAAATTCAAAATTCTTATGCAGAAAAACTGTCGCGCATAACATAAGGCATACAACAACATTACCATTGTCCATTTTTAGCTGTATAATGTTACCATACGTGTACTAAATTTTTATTTTATTAAATATTCCATGCCATGTACTCAGAAAGTCTGGAAAAAATTCCCAAATGCACTGAAATGTGAAAAAAACCATTTGCGGCCTTTTCCTTGTGGGCTTGGATCTTACGGGTTTTCACCTGAGTGCGCCACCAACATGACATATCGTACTTTAATTCTTTGGGTCGTGCGATAACTGGATACCAAATTTGTATAGGTTTTATAATGTTTTCATACATTTACAAAAATGTAAAACTCTGACAAAATATTTTTTGGCGCATTTTGGCTCAATCTTCTGGCTATATTCTTTTCTTATACTTTGGTTGATCCGGGTGGGGTGGTGTTAATTTTTTGTCGGATTTTGATATATTTCACATGATTCTCATTTTGGACTGTCTCGACCTTGTGATACATCAACTTATTATTAGACTGCTTTTTTTGTATTTTTTAATGGTAAAAAAGTGCCGATTCGTCTACCTTTTGCGGGCATTTGTTTACGTTACGGGATTAAACGCAGTGAAAAAACCGCTATCATATTTGATTAGAATCGTGAATTTTCCGACACGTCGCATGAATAAGATCGTGCTTTTTATGATTTTTTACTGTTTATTGTATATTTTATGTCAGTTCTACGGAAGGGTGGTCTAGTAATGAGTTTCCATAGAAAGTTTTATTATTAATTTTTTTTGTTTTAACGCTTTTTTAACTTCCTTTATTTTTATGATTATTTGTTTTCAGCAGATCGCTAGGGTCTTTATCACCTAGCGTTGCTCGATACCGATCCATCATGATACTGCCTATTGTACACGTGAGTGGATATAGGCTAAGTGATATTTACGCCAGTTACTTTACAATTGCTGATAGCACCTTTGTAATGAGGGTTAAATGAGCCAATATCCTCGGGTCTTTCTGGAGACCCAGGTACGCATGGGACGGATCGCGCCGCCCCCGATGACGTCACGCGGGGCGGCGATCCCGTAAATGGCGGGGGTCGCCCATGCCCCGCTAGCTTTTTGAGGCTGGCCGCAGCTTTGCCGTCAGCCCAACGCCTGTGTGAAAACCACCCACAACACCCGCGATCGGTGCTAGCACGATCTCGGGTATTAAACCGGTAACCTTTGCTGTAATTGCAGCAAGACTTATCGCGGCTATGGAGAGAGGAGGGCTCAGCCCGTGAGCCCTCTCCATGCAGCTTCGAACCAACCCTACCACCGCCGCCGTGCATACACGGCGGCGGCGCGATGACCCCGTTGTCTAAGACGATACCCCAGAGAAGACAGAGAGATTTTTCTGTCTCAAGTCGTCTATATGCCGGAATAATACGGGTCGCTAACAATCGAAAATTTAACATAACACTTACAAAACTAGAATTCAAAAGCTTATCATAAATGTCTGGTGTGTCAGAATTGTCATATGTTTTTCTGGGTCCCCTCTATTCTTATTTCTATAAAAAACATGTGAATTCATTATTTTAATCTAACTTAGCACTAAGAAAAATTGTACTACAATTGTGAAGATACACAACACGTATTTATTAGCCTTGAGACTCAGCACATAATTTGTTCCAAATCTGGTCATGGACTAATTCCACATCAATCTGACAGAACAAGCTATGTTGTCTTGTACATGAATAACTATGACACACTCTACACTCCCACCAACCAGTTTCCAAATCAGCCTTCAATTTTTTTACTGAGTGATTGTACAATGGTATTATTCACATCTTATCCTTGTATAATCATTTCAGTCTTGCGAATCTTACTCAACGTCTCACGTCCTCACGTCGGCTCGTGGCACCTCCCCCACATCTCCGCGCACCTCCTGTCAGCACTTTTTCCCTCTAAATTCATTTGCATGGTATAGAATACACTCAATGTAAAGAAATTCTCATATACTTCTTCCTTTCATTACTATTACTTCATTGGAAAAAAAGAATTAAACCTATCTTCACATCGTCACAGTTGTTAACCTTTGCGCAAAGGTCTTCGTACATAACTATTGTCTCTTATAGATTACATATTTTGACCCTATTTGCCTTTACAATTGGATGTGCAAAGGTGCAGTCCAAAGATGTTATAGTGCCTGTGCAAATACTGCTTTTGTTATAGTCCCCCTAGTCTATAGTCCCCCCGTTCCCCCCCTAGTGGGTGTAATAGTGGCCACTAGAGATGACAAAAAAACTATTTGTTAATTTGTACCATCTGTTGCTTTGTCAGACAGAGCAGAATCTAAAATGGGTGGGGACGTTTTGCATACGTCTTAAAAGGAGGAATGGTGGTTTTCATTTCCTCTTTTGCACCATGTTAAGAACTTTCGTTTTTTATTGGTTTTTAGAAGAAAAAATTAAACGCTGACCACAGACATACATAGTAAAAAAGGCTAAATTTCATAGGACATTAGAATTGCAGAAACAAAAAGGCAGTGCGTGTCTTGAACTTGAAGAACGAACCAGCAATCCAGTGAAGGGGGCTGGTGTCGGGTGTGTACAATCTATAATCAAGGATCAAAATGAGGGGTACAGAAGAAAAAACAAAGGGTTCAAAAAGGAGGAGAAAAAGGCCAAAATATTTGAGGGAAAACGGGAGAAAGAAAAACGAGATAATAAGACATAAAGGTGCACATCAGTACGCCATACCATTGGACACAATTCGACAACAGACAAACAACCGGGGGTATTGATTGTGCTGCATCTGTACAAGTAAAACCACAAACAATAAGAAAGGGCGAAGGAAGAAGGGTGCGAGAAATTATATGTGGGCCCTGACACAGAAAAAACGCAGCAAAGGGTGACAACGCCAACAAAACATTTCCGAACAGATTGGTGTGTTGGTTACAAATAACAGTGTGTTCCGCGCAGTCGCGTTTGGTACATGAAGTGATCGAAAAATGTTACGTGTGGCCCTACAGAAATATAGCTCGTCTTTGCAAAAAGTCGATAACGGCGAACTTTGTCAACTGTAAAATATAACATTTTTTACATATATACAGTTGGCAACGTGGCGGTACAAATAAAGTGGAATAGGTCTCTAAATTATTTTTCTCCGTGGGGTTTGATGTGTTCTAATTTGTTCTGTGTACAACGAAGCATCTTATGTAAATATACACTCACCATTAGTGTCACCTTAATTGAGTGCGGGACTTTCCCACTCGCGCGCTTCCGACCCCCATGTAATTCGCATAGTTTCCCGTTCCCTTGGCTTCTTTGTCGCGCGTGTCTCTCCTATGTAGAACGTAGCCACAAGTGCGTACACACATCTTGTTAATTAGAAAGGGAAGCTGTGGGGTGGCGGGTAAAACGGCGAAAAACTACAAATAAAGCTAAAAATTGGGGAAAAAACAATTCACATCGTCGATACGGTTGGGCATTTCCAACCTCGCTACCCCCCTGAAGGGTCCCTCGATTCTCCCTGCTCTTCTATCGACCCTCCCTGCCACTCACTCACAAACAGATCCCTGGCACTAGGGGTTTGTCCAGCCCCAGTATCGCCGCCCCGTGGCTGGCAAGTGGCCAAGGCCTTCCATTCGTTCTATACATCGGGAAGGAGTAGATTTACAAAGTCCCTTGGCGGCTAAAAAGGTACAAGGCTGGTACAAAATGCGACCCAAGAGGGCCCAGGAAGGCTTCCGGGCCAACAAGGGGAAAGGAGACTAACTCCGCGTCTTTATGCCGTGCCAGTCAGTGCACTGTTTACTCTAACAGAATCGCTCCTCACCAACACCACCTGGATCCACATCCAAAGAAAAAATGACAATGTAACAATGCAAACCTACGTGAATGGTGGCATCCTCCACTTCAAATACATGCTGTCGTGTTCCCATGCAGCAGGTCACCAACACATATGGGGTTTAGGTACCCTGCGAAACTAGGGTAACAAACTTGTCATTTAATCCACTGAGAATGTTTAATTTTGGACCAAATTTGTCCAAAAAAATTACAATTTTTAAATTACAGTTCTGTTTTTTTGAACATCTGTTACACATCTAACTGTTAACAATTTGGGTAGCTTTTACAAAATTTCCTATTTTTTTTTTGGTTATAGCATTCTAAGATATTACCCTATAAAGACACATGTAAATTAAAAAAATGAGACCTGAAAGTCAGGGGCGTAGCAACGCAGTCCACACCCCCTCTGGCGTGAGGGGGCCCACCGCACACATCACTACACTATCGTTGTCGTACGACCATCTCATCTGTGCCCATCTGCCCGCCCATCCTCCCTCCCCCAACCTCCCTACATAACTGCTGCCAGGACGGACAGCCTTCATTCGTGGCTGAGCAGCCAACCTCCACATGTGCTGCCGTCTACACATGCGACTGGCACTGATTGTGGTCACTGGCACTACTCTATGGCTGGATCAGTGGCAGTCGGCCCGCCTCACCCTAGGCCCATTCTGTAGCTGACGGCCCTCCTTATCGAGGGCCCCATCAGGGGCCCGCCTCTCCAGGCCGAGGCCCGTCCGCTGGCACAGTACCCGGCCTATTCTAGGCCCGGTTCCACGGCCTGGGTCTCCGTCTGTGGCCCCCTCATCCGCGGCCGGATCCGCGCAACACCCTCTCATCTGCAGCTACAAGCAACAGCGGTGTCTGCAGCCAAGCCCTCCCTTCTAAGTATCTTTAGATGTCTGTATGTATTTATGTTTAGATGCATCCGTGGTATATATGTCGATGATCCGTTTATATATGTCATGTTGTATGTGTGCTTATATGTGTATGTGTTATCGCTGGATCTGTGTGAATGAGCTGTTTATATGCTTTATATACTGTATGTATTTCCATATCCCGTTTGTGCTTCTCTGTGTTATGTGCTGTATGGAGTTGTGTATATTCTGTATGTCTGTATATGCAGTATGGGGCACATTATATCACAGCTTGTACGCCTTGAAATAGGTGTATTGCAACTTCTCCCCAGTCGCCAGTCGGGCAGGGATTGTGGAGTTGTTGCACTGTGCGCATTCTTGCTCTTCCGTGCCTATAGCCTGGCCTGTTCAGTGTGCATATACGGTGCATTTTCTGAACCAGTCGGACTGGCATAGAGACCTGCACTTAGCACCAGCCTATGATCAATGTTCCCCTATGGGTGTATATGGTGTGTTTATGCTCTATATCAAGCATATGATGTATATATACTATATGTATGTATGTATGTATGTATATATGTCTATATACTATAAGTATGGCACCATTATTAAGCCCCTGTGCCCAGTTTTGTCTGTAGTTGCATGTTCTTTTCAGTGCAAAGTCAGACAAGAAAACTGGCGCAAAATGAATGTGGGCGACTGTGGTGTATATACTGTATGATTATAATGTCATAAGGTGTGCGTAATTGGTTAATAAATGTATGAATGAGTATCAAGTCTGTGTATGAGTGTAGAACTTTATGTGTGTATATAAATGTGTGTACAAATATATATATATTTTTAAGGGGAAGGGGGGCCCCATGCAGAAGTCTGCCGAAAGTCCAAATCTAAGACAAGGCACCAAGTTGGACACATGGAACAAACTCTTAGATTATCAGGGCTGTTTAAGGGGCTTAAAGGGGTATTGTATCCTCTATTTAGGTATAGGGGCATACTGCTGATGGTCAGGGAGTATCATGAGTCCCATGTGCACACCCTCGTCCGATGCAATGGCGAGGGAGGGTTTTTGAGAATACGTCCCACCTGCATGTAATCACACATACATTACATGGTCCTGATAGGACATAGGGGTTATTGCAGTGGTTAATCCCTGCTGTCAAGCATAGTTAGTATTTTGTATAGCAAGATGCTATTGTCCAATGATTTGTGTTACATCCCTGTGCTCTGTAAGCTGAGATGTGATGGAGGAGCAGCCACCACCTGACCAAGGGAGGTAATAAAACCACCTGGCCAGAATGTTCTGGGTCTCAGATTTCTAGTGGAGAGAGATTCCAGTGTAGGAGAATCCTAGTGAGTGAGTTGAGTAATCTCAGTCTTAGCCCATACCAGAGCAGGAAGAGCTAGCCCCTGCCTCTGAAGAGTGAGTTCTAAGACTAGAGTTTGTGTAGTGAGGAAAAGGGCTATACATCTAACTTAAAGGTGATACCTGAAGCCACAGGACAAGCTGAAGCTTCCTACCAGGACACATCTGCCTCCCAGCCTGCCATCTACATCCAGGCTTGTGAAACTATCTCCTGAGGCTCCCTCCAACTACACATCTCAGCACTCCATCCACCTGTTAAAGGCCACGTTTGCTGCGGTTCCTGCGCGGTTCAAATAAAGAACTGTAAGTTGTTTCTTCAACTCTGTCTCCGTTGGTCCCTGCTAATACGGCGCCTTCATCACCGTCACCCTGTCCATCACCCAGAGACTCACAACTCGGACATTAAGGGTTTGCCCCAGGGAGATCCGCTATAGCAGCCTCTCCCTCATCATTTCTTGCCAACACCACCCTGTGGAGACCTGCCAGGCTGTAGGACAGCCCTCCGTTTCCCCGTACCAGCCCGTGCGATAGCGTGCTTAGGCCGCACCGCCAGCCCTCCGGTACCACGCCCCCCCCCGGCACCTGCGGCCAAAACGTGCTTCCCCGGCTTCTAGCTCACTCCAGTGCTCGTCCCCGTGTGGGGATGTGCACATGTACTCTCAAATAAATTTAGAGTACATGACAGTTACAGTATATTTTTACATAGTCACATGATCGGCAGAAGGAGAGAATAGTGGCACTCACCGTAAAACTTCACTTTTATCAGCGGTTAAGAGATACAGCGCATAGATATCATGGGGTGGGAGCAGGGGGGTTTAATCTAGGTGCCATAAGCGACAGCAGTCGACGCTTTCACTAGCTCAAAGTTCCGGCGTGAACGCTTAAAAGCGATTAGGACCACTGGTGGGCATAACCAAGGAAACTAAGCACGTCATCGAGGTGAGTTATGCACATATACACGTTTTAAAAGTGGTATTTAATCTGCTAGAAACGGAATGCCATTCTAATTATATAGCTAAGTGGACCATTACATAATGATGAACCCGAAGAAAAGCATAACAAATTATTACAACATAGCCAGTGGCCCTTTTAACAAATGGACAAAGGAGTCGCACGTGGATAGCAAAACCCTGCTGCTCTGTAAAAAAGGATCGTAAAAAGGCAGCATCTTCATAAGTATGTTAAAAGAAGCAGATTACAATAAATACAAGTAGGGATGGCATTAATCATGGGAACAAAGAGAAACGCTATGCCTTGGATCGCCAAGTAATTCTCAGTCAGAGAAAAATCTAGGGGCTCTTTCTCCAGTTTCAAACAGACTTGCAATGTTCCCCTCATCTTAATACATGCAAATCTAAATGTTTTTCCTAGTAAAACGCCACGGGCAAAACCATTACAATTACTGGTCTTCGTAAATGAATTGTTCATTGTATACTGTGCCTCAAGGCAACAAGTTTAGGGTTTTCCACAATTTCCGAAATGCTGCAAACTTACAGTTCGCACATTGCCTGTGGTATCATTTTCGTAGGCCGTTATCCAGATCTAATGGGGAACCTGTTTCTCACTATTGCCTTTTTAATCCCCTGATGGCTATGGCGCTGTATCTTTTAAATGCTTAATAATAGTGAAGTTTTTAAGTGATTGCCAATATTCTTTCTTTTCCACGATCTATGTGACTTGATGTAATTCACTGAATATAGTTGACCACCACTGTGTGTCACAAAACGTTAATCCACTGATCAGCCGAATAAGACTTTCCTCCGCTGGCATCCTGGCATCGGTAGTGCCCTCAGTGCTCTCTTTTTTGTGGACCTTATTTTACATAGCTTCATTGTTAATGTGTGTATAGTAACAAAAAATATGGAACAAGTACAAGCTAATTTCAGCATAAAGGTCAGTGAAACCAGAACATCCCAGCCGTGTCTAATGACATCAATTAATACAATCCTTTATCTCAATGAATCTGGTTATTATATAAACTACTATACCCTACTATACCCTTTTGCATGTGGACATGGAACTGGTTTTCTGTTCTCATGATTGTATTTAATTTTTGGCCCAAATATCAATCCTATGGTTGGAAAAAGTTCAAAGGGAGTTGGCAGTATACATGACTGGATTCAAGAGAATACGCAGAGGGAGATACAGAAATGTATATTTCCACACAAAATATTTGTGGTCAAAGAAGGGGAAAATACTAAAGATTTCAGTGAAATATATTTATGTACATAAAAATGAATTACTTGAACATTGTCGGAACGAAACCTTAGGCTATATTAAATTAGGATTTCTATCATGGATAATCAGTCTTGGTTTGTTGTGCAGTGAACTCAGTAGTGGTGCATGCGCTCAGTATGACTGGTCAAACTGCAAGTACAAGGGGTCTTCTATATGATGTCCCCAAACCTGAGGCCTCAGAGACGGAATTTCTAGTTTGGGCTCCAGCCGACAAGTCAAACCTCTAGGTGATACCCTGAAGCCACTGGGGAAGCAGCCACCATTTTCGCTAGGATCATTGATCCCCATTGACATATGGAGCAACTATCCTAGAGAAAATGGCGACGTCGTTTATTGAGTGGTCATTTAAAGGGCTCCACCCTTCGATGTGCTGGACTTATAGTGGGTGTTAGCTTTTGTTCAATGTTACCTGAAATCCACAAACCCAACCTCTCATCTCTATATAGATGCTAGTAAATAGTCCCTAATCACAAAGACCCTAATCTTTAGTATAAGACTGTAGGCAATATAGATACAGGTGGTCCCTGACTTAAGACACCCTGCTACTGAAGACCCCTAGCTACAAATATACCTCTCTGCCACTGTGACATTCTGGTGAAGCCTCTGGATGGCTTGACTTTAGTCCCAGTTGCAGTGATCAAGGGTAAGTGAAATGAAGCTTTATTATAATCCTGTCCCATGACAGCCCAAAACTTTGCTAAGCAATATTTCATGTACGTTGTATGACCAAGTATTTGCCCCCTTTCAATTATTTTTTTATTTTTAAGGGAAAAAGTAATCAAAACCTACAGGGCCCGTGTGAAAAAAATGCCCAATAAACCTAATAAACTGTTTGGGCCCACCCTGCCAGCAGCTACACTACAATCAAAAGCTTGTGATGAGTTTTTACAATGCTCTAGAGGAATTTTGAAATTTGTGTAATTCACCCAACATAAAGGGTTTTTTCCGAGCTGATCAGTTTTTTAAAGGTGAATCCGTACATCTTTATTTGATTGAGGTCAAAATTTTAATATTAAGTTTGACCTAGCCACTTCAAATTCTTTATTTGTCATTCAGAGGGGATTTGCAGAATGTGAATCATTGTCCCGTGAATAACTAAGTGCACTTATGGTTCCATTTATCCGCAGCAAGTCTTCCGGTCTGAATGTTGGTATGATGTTCCTTTTTGACAATTCTTTTGATAATTCTACAGCTATTGTAATGAGACTTACAGCTTCCAAAAGTCAAACTTTTATCTTTAGTCTAACACAAAAGTTTTGAGTATTATAAGATGTTTTTTTAGAACACTGAGATGAGCATATATGTTCTTTTTTGCTCAGTAGTGGTTTTCATCTTCAACTGTGCCAAGGCTATTTTTCCCAGCCTCTTTGTTATCAGTGGAGTCATGGTGTGATGGTCTTGGCTTGCTTGGTGCTTCAGATATGAAACACTTACTGTGATCATAGAACCCTAAAATTGCTGTCTACCAACAAATTTTGAAGGAGAATGTCAGGCCTTAGTTCATATTGTGGACAATGATCCAAGTCCACCTTAAAAGACAATCACTGGGCCAGGTGGAATATTGATGGAATAGTAGTACTGTGATTTTTTTTAATATAAAATATTTATAAGAGAGGTGTGTTCCAAAAAGGATCAAAAGTGATCTGATTACAGACCTCCTAAGTTTAACTTGTGGGGCAAATATTTGAGGGACAAATCCATGGTTAGACCAAAAAGGAATGAGTACAGTTTTGGGCACCAGTGTACAAAACGGATTGTAGAATGGCTAAAGAAAGCAAAATTAAGACTTGAAGTGGACTACAAGCCTTCACCGGAATGCGTCTATGATACCGAGCTTGGCTGACCTAAATACGATCTTTCAAAAAACCATCATAGGGTGAATTACAAAAATTTTGTAGAGATTAGTTGGTATAGATTGTAATATGGACAATGGCAGTTACACAAATGCTTGATCGCAGTTTGTTGCTGCTAAGGCACAACAGTTTATTAGGTTTAGGGGCAATTCTTCTCACACGTGCCCTGTAGGTTTACTTTTTTTACTTATAATCAAAACATCATTTGTACGCTATGTGTGTTGTCCTCACGTGTTCCCAGGTAATATTCAACAAAAGTTGTGGTCAGAAAGTGGAACAGTTGTATTCTGACAGAACAAGTATGTTTTGTCAGAGCACCACAATCATAAAACACCAACCCCTTAGATGCTGGTGGTCGTTGTTGTGTTGAGGATGGCTCCATCTGTAAGGCACTGGCCCCACAAACCAATTAAGGTTACCTGTGTCAGTACCATATAATATAGTGGAGGCACCTCACAGAGACCCTGAAGTCTCCTGAAATGTATGATAAAAAATAGTTTCCGAACATTTTCCAAAAAATGTTAGTAAACATAATAGAAAATGTCTTGGGTAACACCACATCCCACTGTCCAAAATGATCCCATTTGGTGAACTCTGTGAAGCCTGACGAATAAGAGTTTTTTTTGCAAACTAGTCAAGGATTGAAAAATTATATAACTGTAGTTATTGATTAATCGGTCAGCACACAGAATCAAGTTATGTTATTTAAAGGTTTGTCCCAGAGTTGAACAACATGGCTGCTTTCTGCCCAAAACAGCTCTGTTCTAACCATGCATAGTGCGTGATATGGCAACTATGCTACATTAATTTCGAAAAAGCTGAGTTGAAATACTGTCACAAACCATGGTTAGGCATGCCACTGTTTATGGATTAAAACAGCCATGTTTTTCAACATCTGGACTATCTTTTAAAGCCACTTTA
This sequence comes from Engystomops pustulosus, assembly GCA_019512145.1. Lineage (NCBI taxonomy): Eukaryota > Metazoa > Chordata > Amphibia > Anura > Leptodactylidae > Engystomops > Engystomops pustulosus. The sequence goes on from CM033644.1 coordinate 161,290,216, forward strand.
TGGTCAGTGATTTAAAATTTTAATTGATATTACAAGTAAAAATAATTAATCATAAAAACATTGATGATTAAATGTAATGTATGTGGCCATTTCCAGAGCCTCTCTGCTATACAGACTGTTACACTGTTCAGGAGCACTTCCCCCACCCACTGTGTTCTGAAACACCCTCTGCTACCGTGACATTACAGAAGGCAGACGGAGAGGGGAGGGCTGAGGGGAAGACAGTACCAGTCCCTGAAGTTGCAGCACAGACGGGGCTCTGGTAACTCCCCAAGAGCATTTCTACTTCATCAATATGGATAATAAATATAAATAAATGAGGCGATGTCTCTGATTTATCATGCTTGATTTTTATGGCAGATTTCCTTTAAGGGAAGCTGCAGATAATTTCCACGATGACCGTGGCACAAAATGCAGTGATACATGTCTGTCATATAGGGAATCATCCCTATATGATTTTAAGTACAGGCAGTCCCCGGGTTACATACAGGTTAGGTTCTATAGGCTTGTTCTTAAATTGAATTCATATTTAAGTCGGAACTTTTATCATTGTAACTTCAGCTAGATTTTTTTTTGGTGACAATTGAATTTTTAAAATGTTGGGATGTCATAAGAAACAGGATTAACAATAAAGCTTATTTGCAGACCCATTTGATAACTCTTACAGCTTATCATAAATTACCAACATCCGGAGGGCTGTTAGTAACTAGGGGCCATTTGTAAGTCGGGTGTTTTTAAGTAGGGGACCGCCTGTATAGTATATTTCAAAGATATAAGGTACTGTATATGTTTTATATGACACTCATTTAATTTTTGTAAGGTTATGAAAGTTTCAGTGCACTGACAATATAGAAAAAGGGAAAATAGAATACAATTGTGTAATAAATAGTAAGAACAAAAAACACCCCACCATATGATAATATCATTATACTAATGAAGCTGGGTTTTCAAGAAGTGTAGCCGGCCAGAGAATTTCGTCTTTTTTGTGGAACGGAAGAGGCAGTAAATGCAGAATGTCTGTCTAAATGCTTCCTTTCTTCATTCCTGACAACTTGTTTAAACAATCCTGGCCTGCAAACTGAACTCTTGTTTTCAAACCGCTGTATATAAAGAATCTAACAAAGCTACACCATTATATGAGCTAACTGTAAAAATATTTCTGTGTACAACTGCAGCTTTATCCCCTAAATGGGCATCACATGAAAATATATACAGCCAAGCATAAAGTCATGAATTCTACATACAGTATCATCAATATATGTATGTAATATGCATCCTTAAAGGAGACTATTCACTACTGAATGGAACCGGACACACTCATTAGCTGTCTATTATCAAGCATAAGGAACTGAGTGGCCAAAGTAAGGTCCTCTGTAGAAAAACAATTCAGCTTTTCTTCTGCCTCAGCTTAATAAAGGGGCATGGCTAGATCTGGGCCTGTGGAGGCCTCTGTATAAACTTGCATGAAAGCTCCTTGGTGATAAACTAAGCAAAGTGTACCAGAATCCTGAAATACATGGAGGCAAAAAAGTGTAATGTGCTTACAACCAATTTTAGATTGAAATCATTTTAGTCAGATTGTGATTTATCAGAAAAGAGCAATGGCTTTATGTGAAGTTGGGCTTTTCTGGACTTTTCCTTGGGTAAAACTAAGCCAACAAATATGAGGTGCATAGATAAACCAGACTTTTTTGAATTGTGACCGGTTATCCAGCATAAGACACTTTGTTAAATAAATTTGTGTCATTACAGGCAGTCTCCGGGTTACATACAAGATATGTTCCATAGGTTTGTTCTTAAGTTGAATTTGTATGTAAGTCGAAACTGTATATTTTATAATTGTAGTTCCAGACTAAAATGTTTTTTGCCTCAGTGACAATTGTAACACATTGTAACACATTGATTTACATCGACATTAGCCTACAATGTATGTCGCTTGCAATTTTCTTTGTAGAAAACATGAAAATGAAAATTTTTGCTAATTTTGTGCAAAAATCCCAGCTTGTACGCCTGTTTGTGCAAGCTTTGATAAGTGTGCCCCATACAGTGTGTGCATCACAGGTTCCTGCCTTACCTTCCTTTGTTTGTCTCCCCAACTAAATTCCAAATTCTATTGAAAAAATGTCATATAAAATGAATAATTGGGCTTCAAATACTCCAGCTCTCTGAACAGTGAAGGGTTAAAAGCTAGAGACTCATGTAGGTCAGTTAAGGTTCTTGATCTTACCATCACAGGATATGTGCTAGACAAAACTTATTTCATGTCAGCAACATTTCTGTTTATACACAAATCAGATCTGCATAACCATGATTAAATGCATAGCGCAAGAAACGCCAATTTTCATTTCTGTACCTAATGTGAATTTACAGAAGGTTTAAATGAACAAAATAGTTTGCAGAGTACTGCTCCTTTATTTTTATATATCCCTGTATGACTTTTAGTTCCAAAGTGCCTTTTTATGCACTCACTTATCAAGCTATGTTCATAAGTATTCTTTATTTGCAGCTTAAATGTGGTTATGTTTAACCTAAATCACTTGGACTTTTAATACCAGGCAAATGTGGCCTCTTCTTTGGCATAGAAATCATACAATTGCAATCAATTTGGAGTTTTACAAGAAAGTACATATGTTTGGCTATAAACTAGCAAAATAAAAAAATGAGCATATAAGAAATACAATTCGTAATAAAATGGGACAAATGCAAAATGAAACAAATGCAACAGTTTAGTGATATGCAGATTTAGAAAAAAACATGATTAAATAACTTTAATCAAATGAGTCATTAATTTGCTTTCAGAACATATTCACAATCCACCCTAGCTCATACTGTCATTATTGTGGAATCATAAGTCATATGGAAGTCATTGAAAGTACTGAACATATTAACATTAAGTCTAAGCACACAAAACACAAATGAAATTAGAACAAAAATGTAATTTCAGTCAAAATTTCACATAACTAACAGACTTTACGGAATATAGTATCAGCTAGAGGAATAATTAAAAAAGAAAAACAGCTAACCCTGCACATGCACATGAATATGCTGTTTTCGGGCTGCAAAGAACGGGTCCATGGTTCTTTGTTTGTGGACCATTGATGTGTGGTCATTGCTCATACACAGATGACAATAGAAAAGACTGACCAAGATCTGACCTGAAATTTGCAGATAGTTAGCTTGATTGTGGGCTTGAGCCTATAGAATAAATGGAGACGTGTGCTAGCTTCTGAAACAACGGATAGGACACGGCCCCATTGTATGAAGACATTAACACATACATTCACATAGATTGTGAATCCTCACACACTCTTCATATAATGAAAGTTCCTTGGTCTACTTCAAGGTCGCATCTGTTATGACATGAGATCAGAATCTCACCTCAGGCGGCAGATGGCTGAACCCTGAGGGAGGTGGCATAATATGGGAGAATAATGTGGGCAGTTTGCCCACATGAAGAATCAATCGCGTCTGTATCTTTAAGATATAGACGGGATTGATGTACAGAGCCACTGTGTTGCTCTGAAGGACCCAGGATAACATTACACTGCCTGTGTCTGGACACAGAGCAGAAGAGCCGGGAAGAGGAAGAGGGCGCGAACGGCGGCATGGGAGCAAGGTTCTTTATTATTTTTAGATATGGGCATATTATGTAATAAGCAGGGCTGGTTGTAATTAAGGGTGTCTGGCTGTGATTAAGGGGGGCTGGCCTGGATATAATGTAATAAGGGTCTGTTGTGTCATAAGAGGTTTATATTATTTAGGAGCACTGTTATTTAGGTGACTTTATACTGAAAGTGACTGTGGTATTTTATGGGTGCAGTGCGGAGATGTGGTGCTGGGAGCTGAAGACATCGGGCACCAAATTCAACAGTCATGGACGGGAGAAGACATTGGGTTCAGATTTATAAAGTCAGAATATTTCTAGTTGCCCATGGCAACCAATCACAGCTCCCCTTTAAGATATTCATGAGCACTGGTAAAATGAAAGCTGAGCTGTGAATGGTTGCCTCAGGCAACTAGAAATATTCTGACTTTCAGACAGCTTGATAAATCTGCCCCATAATGATGGAGCTGATTGGCACCTGTGAGGTACTAGACACCACTATTGTTTGTGTCATTGAATGACTGTTGGCTCTTAGCACATGTAGTGTCGGTAACAGAGGGCCAGTTACAGAGGCGGCATTTAAATTTTCGCCTCAGGTAGCAAACAGGCTAGAATCGCCCCTGCACTCCTTCAATGAACGATTACCTTTGTTTCTTCCATAGATTATATTAGATTCAGGTGAAGAGATTGTTTGGGCCATTCTAACTTTATTTTCTTTCTCTGAAACCACTTGAGAGTTTTCTTGGCTGTGTGTTTGGGATCATTGTCCTGCTGAACTTTCCACCCTTTCATCCAATACATGCTTTGTTTTCACTATGATGTCAGCAAGAGGCTAACGTCATGGTGTATACGAAGATGGAACCAGAACTTCAGAAGATAGAAGAAAACCTGCAGGGAGTCATTGGAAAGGTGAGTTAGGGTTTTTCAGCACATTTTTCATGTGAAATGGAATCGGTTCCATCATGACGTACTGTAAGGTTCCACAAATTCTCTATATTATGGTATTGAAAAGGTTATAGGGAGCTGTTACATGGCCTTGTACATGAACCCTTAGTTTCTGATTTATGCAGTAACAGAAATTATATGTATATACTGTAATATACAGTATTTGTTCAAGAGAAAGTAGCCTGAACACATGCAATGCATTACTTAATAGAATACATGTGGCTCTATCTGGGACTACCTTCAGAAATGGATTAGCAAACACTGAAAAGGCATCAAAAACAGCAAATGTAAATTAGATTATACAGAGCCTGCTTTATCAACAATTCTGGAAAATTTGTACTGTAAGGTGAGCGCAAGCAATAAAGCCAGCAATTCAGCTACAAAATGGTTTCAAGGCAAATTCAAGCTTTCTGGTGCCAATAACAGTTTGATCATATATTGTGTCTTGGAAGAATTCTACTAAGAAAAACAAAATAACAGATGTACTAAATGCTTAGTGATTCATGACAAGAATCAAATTAAATACTGTATAAGTAACAGTAATTGTAGCATTCATAGATTGGTTTTATTTTTATGTTTATCCCTTTTTTATTAATTTTTAACAAAAATGGAAAAAACTATTACAATTAGGCCTCATGCGCATGAATGTATGCCCTCCTGGACTGTAGCCAGGACGAGCATACAGCTGGGTGTAGATAAGGAGAAAGCGCTCCTTATCTCTCCCCTCTCCATAGAAAGCCTGGCAGCTTGGTCACGGTGTGGTGAGATACCGTGTGCTCCCCGCACCGTGACCGTGATCACGGTCTGTGAGGGTCTTCTCTTTGTGCTTACACACAATGCTTTCATGTTCGATGATAAGTGGTATATCCAAAAGACCGGGACGGCCATGGGTACCCCTGTGGCATGCACATTCACAAACATTTTCTTAGCTGTGTTCGAGAGCAGATTTGTGTTTTCCCTCGATAATCCCTTTACCAAATATATAAAAACTTACCTGAGATTTGTAGATGATGTGTTCTTGGTATGGGATGGTTCAGAGGACGAATTTTCACAATTCGTGGGATATTTAAACAATGTTAACGATATGAACATGAGATTTACATCTGTATTTGGGAAAAAGGAGTTAGACTTTCTAGATGTAAGAGTTAGCATAGAAGGAGAGACCCTCACCACGACCACCTTCAGGAAACCAACGGCCACCAATTCCTTACTACGATACGATAGCTTCCATCCAAAACATACCCGCGACAGTTTACCGTACAGTCAATTCTTATGAATAAAAAGATTGAACAATACTGAGGCCGGATTTAGAACACAGGCACATGACCTAAAAATTAGACTACTAGAGCGAGGATACCCTATACAGGTCATAGAGACAGCCCTTAAAAAAGCCATAGATTCTCCCCAGAGGCATAATGCAGTCGGAACAAAAAAGAACCCAAAAGGTCCTTACCCTCAAAAGAATGAGAGATTTGCGTTCTCCTTCGGCTATAGCCCACACGGAGATGCCATTCGAACGGCCATATAAAAAAACTGGGACCTCCTAAAAAACGATCCTCAATTAACGGAGATCACTATGCAGAGACCCGTCATTTCATTTAGAAGGAGTAAAACCATTAGAAACCACCTAGTCAGCAGCCAGTTTTCATCTATAAAAAATATAAAAAACACATGGCTAGAGCGTAGTATCCCCATTGGGAACCACAGGTGTGGATCCTGCAATTTTTGCAAATTCAATAGTCAGGCAAAATGTATCGAACTAGGCGGCACCCGATGGAAAGTAAACTCGTTTATTACGTGTAAAACCACACATGTGGTGTACATCATTTGGTGCCCATGTAGACGGTTTTACATAGGGAAAACGATTCGGAACCTGTTCGTACGTTTCAGAGAACATTGTAGATCCATAGAGACGGGCATTGGTTGCCCTAGAGTCATTGAACACATAAGGGAACAACATGGAGGTAACCCTGAGGTACTCCGATTTGCCGGCCTTGAGAGGGTTGATAAGGACCCTAGGGGAGGCAATAAGGAAAAAGAATTGTTACGCCGTGAGGCAAAACATATCATACGATTTGATGCTATGGGGAAACTGGGCCTTAATGATAGAAACGACTTAAGTGTTTTCTTGGGCACAGTGTGAAAATAAAACATTAAAAGGATCCCCATATACATTGCTGCAGGAAAAAAACCCCAGTCATGACCGGAGGGTCCAAGCACGACTAGGAGAAGCCGTACAAAACAGACAAAAAATAAAAAGTACAATAAGAGAATAAAATGCTATATATCCTAAAGACGAATTTTCAAAAAAAGGGAGCAAGCATGATTACAGTACCCCTATTTGTCTCTGTACTCAGCCCTCCATCTGCCTGACTTACTAGATAAACTAGAACAAGTCATGATGCTATATACCAGTATATATTTTGTGCTTTTGACACCTGGCATTATCTGTCTCCTTGGTTTGCCCACTGTTCATCGAGATCGCCCCATTTTTTATCACATTCTATGTACTTTTCATATCACCTTTTCCTTTTCACTGCCACTGCACCATTATTGGTGACTTTTTTAATGTTTAATTATGCTAGGATAATATTAACATACAGGCATGATTGTCATTCAATTTCCCCATTGACTATGCCTCCGTCGATCCATTATTACTTCTGTCACATCGATCAGATATAGCATAATTATGGCGATCTCGATGTTACACCGGCATTCCTACTAACATTGTTTTAATGCTTGCTTTGTTGCTAAACAACGAGCGCGTCACTGAGGGCGTTCACCTCTTCGCGGCTCCCGGAAGTGCCGCTTCATGTGTCACATGACCGGCGCGTTAACGGAAGTCGACCTATAAGAGGGACAGCCCCAGAGACGTGCCTTTGTAGGCTTGAAAAAGCGCCACACAGGCGCGAAACGGCCCGTCGCTTGCCGCGGTCTGCACCATGTCCACGTCTATACTCTGTGTATCCGAATAAAACTTTCTGCACGAATCCGGTGAGTGCCGCCTTTTGCTATTTCTACTACAGTGGTATTGTCTTCTCAACTTTTCATCAGCTGAGCACCACCCTAGTGCAGCCTAGAATCCTAATTGGAGAAGGGCCAAGAGGGATAAGTGTCCTCAAGGGGTAGTGCAGGGCTGCTACTTCATTGTCTATATGAACCGTGACCGTGATCCGGCTGCAAATTTTGCGGCCGAATACTGGATCCCAATATGTGCATGAGGCTTTACAGTTAAAATATGTTATATGAGTTTTAACTTAACCTATGACTCAAGATGATATAGCTTGATATGCGCGATATGTGCGTCTTTGGGAAGTTAAGAGTAAGTAAACTAATTGATAATGTAATGAGATTGTGGCAGAAGGTTTATGAATTTATCAATCTTGACCCAGTAGCTGTAAAATTCAAGTAAATTAGATCAAGTAAACTTAAAGGAGCTGCATGCTGTTCCTCCCAACGTTTTATTGTTTTGTTTTAGATATGGCTTCTAGACATCTACATATATGTATATGTTAGCTAAGTGGATGGGAATACAGCAAAAGGAGCATACCCCATAGAAAATAAAAGTTAACTGCCCCCTTGCCTCGTATGAGCTTCTTTACAAACTTGTGATCTGGGGAACAGCACAAATTCTACTTTGTGTAAATTCTCTTCAATCATTATATTGGAATAGATGAAGACTGATATAAGTTGATATGAAGACCAATTCCATGGCGGAAACAAGTAGAACCTCATGATTGTCAATGGGGTCCAACAGGCATCCCTATTTTTGCCGTTTATGTTTTAGATGCAGACTCTCCACCAGTGTCAGCATATGTTAGGCCAGATGCTCATGAACGCGGGTAGCCCACGGAAATTAACTCGTACGTTGGTCAAATCCCTTGGACTAAATGCATTACAGAGGCCCTCTGCACACCACTAGGATTTGGGATTTGCAATTTTGTCTACTGCTGGTACACATCTCTATTCACTGCTATGTTCTCTTGCACAAGACTGTGGATTGCACAGCTGCGTGTATGATCCACCTGGCCTGGGCCACAAAAATAGGGTAGATGCTATAACAAAGCTGCCAGCAGCATTAACATTAATGTAGGGCACGAGTGCCAGGTGTTGGGGAGCCAATGTGCACCCCAAATTAATATAAATGCTGCTGGCAGATTTATTTCTTTTGATGGCGCCACGCCGAGCGCCTGCTTGTTTACTAGCTCCAGGGATTTTGCTAGTTTTAATATAGATTTTTATTGTTTTCTTAAGTAGATTACCGCATATACTTGAGTATAAGCCGACCCGAGTATAAGCCGAGACCCCTAATTTTAACCAAAAAAACTGGAAAAACCTACTGACTCAAGTATAAGCCAAGGGTGGGAAATGCATTGGTCACAGTCCCTGTAGTATATAGCCTGCCAGCCCCTGTAGTATATAGCCTGCCAGCCCCTTGTAGTATATATTCTGCCAGCCTCTGTAGTATTTTACCTGCCATCCCCCTGTAGTATATAGCCTGTCAGTTCCTGTAGTATATAGCTTGCCAGCCCCCTGTAGTATATATCCTGCCAGCCGCCTGTAGTATATAGCCTGCCAGTCCCTGTAGTATAGTCACCAGCCCCCTGTAGTATATAGCCTGCAAGCCCCCTGTAGTATATAGCCAGCAAACCCCTGTAGTATATATCCTGCCAGCCCCCTGTAGTATATAGCCTGCCAGCCCCCTGTAGTATATAGTCAACAGCCCCCTTGAGTATATAGTCAACAGCCCCCTTGAGTATATAGCCAGCCTGTAAAAAAAAATAAACTCCTTACTCACCATTCCGACGGGCCAGGCAGCTACTCTTCTATATTCATGTTTTGCGGCAGCTCCTCTTCTATCTCCATGTTCGCGGCGAGTTCGAAACAGCGCCTCTTCTTTCTTCAGGCCGGGGCTGGGTCCGCTACAGCTCAGTGCGCACAGCCCAGCTGGCACACAACTGTGATGTCAACCACTCCTGACATCACAGAGTGCGTGGCTGGGCCGTGTGCAAGGAGCTGTCACGGACCTGGCTCTGGCCTGAAGAAAGAAGAGGTGCTGTTGCAGACCCACCACGAACATGGGGATAGAAGAGGCGCTGCCCGGGCCGGCGGAATGGTGAGTAGTCAGTTTATGGTTTTTTTAGAAACCTGAGTATAAGCCGAGTGGGGAATTTTCAGCACAAAATTTGTGCTATAAAACTCTGCTTCTACTCGAGTATATACGGTAGCTTTATTGTGTGTATTTTTAATTCAGCGATAGCCCCGCGGCGAACCCTGACACTGGCACCCATCGGCAAGCAGGCAAAATCAAGCCACAGCATACTGGGGAAACCACAGCATACCACGAGGATACAACAAGTCACCTCAGGTACCCACAGCCAGTCAAAACTCATCTGCAAGCCCCGACATAAGCACACCAGCACTCCTGCCCGAATATAGGCACGACAGTACCCCTGGCATGCCGTGACTCAGCAGCTGCTGCAGCTACACTGTTCCTGCCTTGATTAACCAACCACCAGCAGCCCTGTCCTTGGAACATTATTCTGCACTCCACAAAAGTGCACCCTGCAACCCCAACAGTTGATCCTGCAATACTCAGCAATACCACTACACTAATCTGGTGGAGTGAGCCCCCACACCTGGATCCTTTGGCCACCACCATCATCAGCACCATAAGCTCCTGGATTGTTGCAGAAATAACCTGCATCATCATCATCAACAACAGCACTCTGCTCCAGTATCATCCTGTAACAGCATACAAATGAAAGTGTTACCAATACTGTCATCAATCACCATAGGTTAAGTCAATGGTCGACCGGAGGGGAGCGAGCCCCTTGCACCCACCACTCAGCCACCAACCATCCCCCTGCTATTCTACATTATTCTACGTGCTCTATATTAACAACAAATGGAGCCATCCTAATAACTATACTATCAAGAAACATTGAGCTACTAATTGTTGCTATACACCCCTAATATCTGCCTGGGAAGTTCACACTTGTTTACACTTACATCCCCCTAGCTGCAGATACAGACGCCGCCTGACATATGTACAAACAGTCACTAGAGAGGAAAAAACCCTTAACTTGATCCTGGCTAATTCGAAGGACGATAATGACCCACCCACCACTAGGCAGATCAGACCACAAAATAGTCATAGGGATACCTATCTACAAACCAACCACAGATGAAGAGAATTTTACCAGTAACCAAGACTGTGCACAAGTGGACTGTAGCCAGAACTGAAGCTCTAAGAGCTTGCTTCAACCTAACTGATTGGAGCGTCTTCAGAGCAGAAGAGACCAATGAATGGGCCGGCAGTGTGTCAGCCTACCTCAAGTTTTGTTGTGATCAGAACATCCCAGAGTAAAAGATCCGGTGCTTCCAAAACAACAAGCCATGGGTATCCAAAGTTTATTCAGTTTTAAAAAGAAAAAAGGATGTATTTAGGAAAAGACAAGGAAAGACAAGGTGGCCTTGAATTCAATTCAGGAAGAATTAAGGATGAAAATTAGAGAAGGGAAAGAAGCTTATAGTAAAAAAACTAGAGACCAACCTATAAAACAATAATGTAAAGGGAGTATGGACAGGACTCATCAAAATAACAGGGCTAGGCAAAAAAAACAAAACAGTGCTCAACAAAACAGTCTTCAATCGGTTCTCGGAGGGGCACCAGAACAAAACAAACACCGGAACAAGTGATACTACAACTGAGTGGATGTCAAGCAAACCCAAGGGCGAGGTACCAAAAGTAAACAAGGTCTAGGTACTAGACGTGCTGAGGGCCCTCAAAGTAAACAAATGACCAGATGAGATATGCCCGTGCCTACTCAAAACTTGTGCTGGCGGAAGACTTCAATTTCAACTTAAGGCATTCTTGGGTAGAAGTGGCCTGGAAAACCTCATGCATTAGGCTACTGAATGAAATCAAGAAACCAACTATCCAAAATGATTACATGCCGATCGCTCTGACATCACGTATATTGAAATCATTCGAGAGGGTCCAGATTAAACACCTAAAACTAAACCTGCTCCAGTTTGCTTACAATGATGGGATAGGCATGGATGATGCAGTGTTGTTTCTGCTCACCTCAAGCACAGGAGCACCTCAGTTATCATTATTTACTTAATTTTTTACAATGCGTTTCATACAATAGAACCATAGAGCCTGAGAGAAAAAATGATGGCCCTGCAAATGGATTCAACCCTAACCAACTAGGTTAATAAAGTTTTATTCTATTCTAAATAGTTCACGACCAATCACGAGTGTTATTGTTTGGATCTTCTGGACCGGAACATAATTTTTAAATCTCGTCTAACGATTCTCTTAATAAGATACCTTTACTTATGCTTCAAAAAACTACATTGTTGAATTGCAAAATTTTGAAATTTCTATGCAGCGTGCCAATAAATACAGTAGAACAATGGAAAAGCCAGGTACTTTAAACGTAAAAAACAGATGCTTGGCGTATGTATGTTGACTATTATTAGAGTGGAAGAGCAAGCAGAGGCAATTGAGAGAAAATATATTGTTTATGACAGCTGGAATCCCAGGGCTATACAAAGGTTTATGCATTTTACAAGACATTCTCCTGAAATCTTAATCTGAGTTTGCCGATCCACATTTATGTGATAGAAAATATTAACATAGGATGTGATAGACTTCTGAGTTTTTGCCATATTTTAACCCTACGCTTGTCTTGATATAATCCATAGAGAGAGTAAGGGGCAACTTAATAAATAAATGGTGAAAAGTAAAATATTATTGGTTTGGTATAGCTGTATTTTCTTTGATTTTCTGTCATATAAAGATGGTAGGGATCTGGTAATACTATACATGTGACGAATGACAACCTTCAAAGGCAATAGAATTAGAAAAGTATTAGCTTTTATTTATAGCATAGAAGACCATGTAAAATGACATTTATTAAGGTCACAGTAAATTGTATCCTATCCAAAGAAGATGACTTGATCCAACTAAAATGATATATGGTTGCAAAGAATTACTTTTTAAACAGCTATAAAGTTACCAAGTTAAAATGGATTTTTCTGTCCTTAACCCTTAACGCTCTGCGCCGCCATCTTTTTCGATCGCCGCGCCCCCGAACGTCATCGGGGGGCGGCGATCGTTACCATGTACCTCGGTCTTCTTTTGACACGAGGCTACATCTTATGCAGGTTCGTTACAATGCAGTGGCTCATTGTAAGTATGACCTGCAAAAAATGCCATATATTGCATACTGTAGTATTGAAGTATATGGTAGGAGCGATCTACCATCTAGGGTTAATGTACCCTAGATGGTCTAAAAAATAGTGGAAAAAAAAAGAAAAAAAAAGTTTAAAAAACTAAAAAAATTAATAAATATTAAAATTCAATCTATCAACGCTACCCATCTATCAAAATATAAAACGGTTACGGGCGACGATGACCTCCGAGGCGGGAAATGGCGCCCAAATATCCGAAATGCGACTTTAACCTTTTTACATAACATAAAAATGAAATAAAAAATTACAAAATGTCGCACAAACCTCAAATGGCATTGAAAACGTCGCCTCATTCCGCAAAAATGACCCCTCACACATCTCCATGCGCCAAAGTAATGAAGTTATTAGCGTCAGAAGATGGCAAAATTTTTTTTTCTTTTTGTTCACATTCGTTTAATTTTTGAAAAAACACAATAAACCTGTATAAATTTGTATCACCTTCATTTGTACACCGCGATTGCAGCGAACCAAAGAAATACAGTAGGCATGTTATTTGAGGCGAGAGTGAAAGTCGTCAAAAACTGGACCACAAGAAGTGACGTTTTTTTCAATTTTTCCACATTTGGCATGTTTTTTTCAGCTTCGCAAGTACACACCATGTTAAATAAATCACATTACGGAAAAGTAAAATGTTACCACAAAATGAGCCTCACACAGGTCTGTACACGGAAAAATGAAAAAGTTATGGATTTTTGAAGTTGGAGAGCGAGAAATGAGCTGAAAAACCCTGCGTCCTTAAGGGGTTAAAATCTATTACTCGATACCCTTTGAAGTACCACTAGTTACTACAAGCCCTCTCTATATTTACCCCTTGCCGACACGCACCATAATAGTACGGCACAAGTTGGGTGCGGGTACATGGAGAGGGCTCCCGGGCTGAGCCATCTCCATAGCCAGTAAGTCTTTGCTGCATATTGCAGCAAAGACTTGTTGGTAACACCCACAATCATCACCGGCAAAGCTGCCGGCGGCTTCAAAAAGATGGCGGTGCATGGGCGCCACTATCTTGGTGACGATCGTCGCTCCCCTTAAGATCATCTGGGAGTGGCAATCCATCACCATTACAGCCTCGTGTCTCCTGAAGACCCGATGCTGTCTCGTTTTAATCCATTCATTACAATGTGCTAATTGTACATTGTAATGGATGAGGATGAAAATCCCCATATAGGATCAATCAGACAACCTAGAGTTAAAGTACCCTAGGGAGTCTGAAAAAATTCACATCACCACCCTTTCCCTAGAACTGATATAAATATAAATAAACACTAAAAATCATAAACACATTAGGTATCGCCAGGTCTATGTAATGGCCAATCTATCGAAATATAATAACGGTTTTGCACTGCGTTTAACCCAGTAACAGAAAAGTCAAAACTTTTGAAAAATATAAAAAAATTCAATAAGAAGTGATCAAAAGGTCATACAGTCCTAAAAATAGAATCATTGAAAACATCATCAAAAGTCGCACAAAATGACACCACACACAGCTCCGTACACCGAAGTATGAAAAAGTTAATAGCAGCAGAAGATGGCAAAATACAAAAAAAAATTTTTTTACATGAGGTTTTTGTAAATGTATGAAAACATTATAAAACCTATACAAATTTTGTACCCCCGTAATCCTACCAACCCAAAGAATAAAGTAGACATGTCATTTGGGGCGCCGTAAAAACCGTAAAAGCCGTAAAATCCAAGCCCACAAGCAATCAACGCAAATGGGTTTTTTCACCATTTTCACTGCATTTGGAATTTTTTTCCCGCTTCCCAGTACATGGCATGGATTATTCCATACCATCACTATGAAGTGCAATTTGTTACGCAGAAAACAAGCCATCACAGAGCTCTTTACGTGTAAAAATAAAAATGTTATAGATTTTTGAAGGTGGGGAGTGAAAAATGGAAATGAAAAAACAAACTCTGGGCGGTGTGCCTTTCGCCCCTGGCAGCAGTTTGAGCACCGGCCTTGCCGGTGTCGCTTAGCGACGGCGCTGCTGGCTGTGTCCTAGATTTAATCCGCCCCTTCGAGGTGTCACCGCCTTCTTGCCCTCCCCAAGTTCACTCGTGTCTACTTATACATCCGTCGTGAGGTGAGAGAGGGGAGATGGCCGTGGGGTTGGTTTGAGGAGTGAGGTCAATTAGACAATGTACGGCCTGAAGACCTGCGCCCGAGGTCAGGCCGTCCGGCTCAGCATCCCTCTGCGTCGGCAGTAACTGACCACCCCTCAGGTCAGACTCGGTCGCCGCTCCACCACTTTAATCCCAAGTGTGCCGTCAGCGATATGTAGGTGGCCCTTGCCCGGCAGCACTCATCCACGTGTCCGTGGTCAGGTGGACCTTGTCAGAAAACGGCGTTGGTCATGGCACTGATGATGTTTTGTCTGACGACCCAAACTGTAGTCTGGACTCGACAGGCTGCGGAGGACGCCACAGCCCTCGGAAGTATTGATCGACTGGGGACCGAAAACACGCGGGGCGGCCGCCGCCATGATGTTGCAAAAGGCCTCGGTCCCCTCTCCCATATACAGCACCCTAACTAGGGCATCAGCTTCCAGGCTAGAGTCTGTCTTTGGAGATTGTGGACGGTGAGGGATGCTACAGGGCGAAGGATTGTCTGTGGCCTTATAGCGATCTCGGTGTTCGATATACCTAGGGATAAAGTGACCAATACATGTGCACTACTTGATATAAAAGCGCAAGTGCGTATCTAAAGTCGACAATGCGATGCTGCTGGTGTGATGAGGAGAAAGCTAAACGCGCCCTGGCGATGACGGGAGACACATTCTCTGGTCTGGATGCTGGGGGGATTGTTGAGGCGAAGGTGTGGGAGGGGTTTTGGGTCCCGTTCCCTGGGCAGGGGGGCTGACTAGCAGTAGCAGGTGCAGATGACACGACACTCTTATCCTCGGGGAAGGAGAAGTGGTGTGCGCTACAAGCGCGTGTAACCGGATGGAAAACGGTCCTCTGAGGTTTACCCATTGAGTTGGGGTTTTTAGTCATTCAGTGCTATCTTTATGCCTGTTGTGTTGGTTACAAGTCTGAATGAGTTATAGTAAGTGGTGGTGTGTATACCTCTGACATGACGCCGCGATGTGGCAGCAGGTGCCCCCACGTCTTCCTCGGAGTGTTGCAGAGCCTCCCCGTCCGGTTGTTTGATTCCTGTTTAAAGAAGAAACCGTGCCGACTTTCCGAAATCTAGTAGCCCCTCGCCACGGAGATCTTACTACATGAATACATTTGGCGCTGATGCCACAGCTCTTGCCTCGTGACACTGCCTATCTCTGTCTGACCTCACCACTGCCCCCTCTCCACCTGTTCTCGTCGAGGACTTGCCTCTCTCCAGAAGCACTGTGTTCACACCCGGGCCTATCAACACGCTTGGGTCTGTCACCTCATCATCCTCCGATCCCTCAGTCTGCTCCCCCCTCGACTTCCTGCCCTGACAACACTTCACCCTGTCTGACAACGTTGCTCCTCATCGTCGACCACCTCTTTACACACTTCTTCTCACTACGTCAACAATGTCATCATCCACCACAGACTGCAACCGTGGGGAAAACTGGGCATCGGAAAAAGCTCAGCAGCAACCGGACAAGTGGTTTGTGTGACTCTGTGAGGGGCCAGAACTGGGGGGAAGGAGGCTAGGTGGAGCATGCTGGAGGAGTGCTGATTCGGTGACATGGTTGGATGCGTGAAACTGACTGGTGGACAAATGGCTAGAAATCATTGTCCGCAATCCACGACATCACCTCTTCGCAACTGTTCGGCACTTCAACATTGCTCTACCACAGTCCCAGTAACTTGAGACATGAACCCGGGAGTGTAGCTTTGCGGCATTCCCCTGCTCCCTCATCAGCAGGTGGTTTTTCTCACCCCCCCCGAGACCACGGCCTCTGACCCCTGCATGTTCGCGACCCCAGCCCCGCCTCCCTCGTTCCCCTCCCCTCAACCTCCCCCTATTTCTGGGTTCACACATTTTAAATTAAAGTGTAAACTGTCATTTTTTTTGTTTTTTTTTGTTGTTTTTTGTGTTTTTGTTTTTTTAAACAAAACGTGCTATCCTATTGCTATGCTAGTTTACCACCTACACTGCAGCACAACATGATTTTGTGCTGTGCCTGTTGATTTTAGTTTTTGAAAAAAAAAAGAAAAGAAAAAGCAGACTGTGCCTAATAATCAAACCCCTAATAAATTGTCCCACTTAGGTGTTTGAGATGGATATGTGTCACTAAGAGCTAAACTAGAACGTTCGCAATTTCCCTGCAAATTCTCACAATATGGTACTAGCTGCACTACTAGTGCCAGCAAGGCCAGCCACACGCAAGTCAACCAAAATATATATATAACGCTATTTGTAGAGCCCTAAGAAAAGGGTTGGGTTCTTGTTAGCCTAGTTTCTAACAACCTACACTGAGCACACAACTGGATTTTAAGGTCACTTTAAGGTTTTTGAAAAAAAAAAAAAAATCGTCAGACTGTGCCTAATTTCAATCAAACACCTAATAAATTGTCCCACTTAGGTGTTTGAGATGATATGGTGTCACTTAGTAGCTAAATATAACGTTCACAAGCTCCCTGCAAATTCTTACAATATGGTACTAGCTGCATACTAGTGCAGCAAGGCAGCAACAAGCAAATCAAACAAAAATTATATATAATGTTGTAGCCCTAAGAAAGCCGGTTGGGTTTTGTATGCCTAGTTTCTAACGACACTGACACGCACACAACATTATTTAATCACTTTAGTTTTGAAAAAAAAATTAAACATCGTCAGACTGTGCCATTCAATCAACCGCTAATAAATTGTCCCAACTTAGGTGTTTGAGATGGATATGTGTGTCACTAAGAGCTAAATAGAACGTTCCCAAGTCTCCCGTCGCAAATTCCTCACATATGGTACTAGCTGCACATACTAGTGCCAGCAAGCCCAACCACAAGCAAAAAAAAAAAAAAAAAAAATATATATAACGCTATTCTAGCCCTAACAAGGGCTGTTGGGGTCTTGTAGACTCACTCTTGCCTAACAGTAGCTAATATAACAGCCCTACGCTATCCCTGCAGCAGCAGCAGCTCTCTCCCTCAGGGCACCAGCACGAGCAGAATAATCCCCCAGAAGCAGCGGATGGGGGCTAGTACTATTCCCGGGTCCCTGATCAGTGCCAGACACCATTGCTTCGACTGTAAGGTACCACGTCATTCTACAAAAAAGGTACCGTATATACTCGTTATAAGCCGACCCAGTATAACCGAACACCTAATTTTACCACCAAAACTGGGAAACCTATTGACGCTCGAGCTATAAGCCGAGGGTGTAGTTAGAGGGTGTCTAGTTAGTCACCCACCGATGAAGTACAGAAAGCCCCTAGTTTACATTGCCCCCGTGTTAGTACTACAGCCCAGCCCCAAGTGTAGTATATACAGATCGCCCCCAGTAGTTATACAGCTTGCCCCCAGTAGTTATACAGCAGCAGCCCCCATGCTAGTATCACCAGCCCCCGTTAGTATACAGCTTGCCGCCGATGTAGTATACAACCAGCTCCCCCAGTAGGTATACCGCTTGTGACCCCAGTACTT
This sequence comes from Engystomops pustulosus, assembly GCA_019512145.1. NCBI lineage: Eukaryota > Metazoa > Chordata > Amphibia > Anura > Leptodactylidae > Engystomops > Engystomops pustulosus. The sequence goes on from CM033644.1 coordinate 161,308,601, forward strand.
ACAGCCTGCCCAGTTGTCGTATACTACCAGTAGTCCTAGACCTTATTGTATAACAGCCTGCCCCATCAGTATACAGCACAGCCCCCAGTAGTATCGCAGCCAGCCACCAGTAGTAGACAGCACAGCCCCCAGTAGATTTATCAGCACAGCCCCCCTGAGCAGTAACAGTTACAGCCCCCTAGTATTAACAGCACAGCCATTCCCAGTAGGATACAGCCCCGTGATACAGCCATGCCCCCTTAGTGTATACAGCACAAGCCCCAACATAGTATACAACAGCCCGCCAGAGATCATACAGCAGCAACGCAAGACAGTATAAGCACAGACACCCCAGTAGTATACGCACAGCCCCCGGCAGTGATACAGCAACGCCCCAGGTAGTATACAGCACAGCCCCCAGTTAGTTAACAGTCACACCCCCAGTAGTATACAGCAGCCCCTCCAATATAAATGAAAATAAACTTAATTACTCACCCTCGGTGTATCCGATGTTCTCGCGCGGCTCCCATCCCCATCGCGGCTCGGCGGCTTTTTCCAACTCTTCTGCTGCAGGGAGACAGGCCGTCGCATCACAGTGTGCGACGGCCAGCGCAATCTTCCCGGCCAAGTGAAGAGGTTGAAGACAGCCTGGACCGAGCGAGCCGCGTGAGGAAACATTGGTGGGACACCGGAGGGTGAGTAATTGCAAATGTATTTTATTTTATCACTGACCCGGTAGTAAGCACAGGCGAGGTTTTTTCAGCACATTTTTTTGTGCTGAAATCTGGCTTCTACACGAGTTATATAACGGGAGTAAATTTGTCCACAAAGGAAAAAAAACACATAGCCTAGAGTTGGCGATCACTAAAATGCTCGGGTTGCGTATCCGAGACGAAACTTTTCCCGATGCTCGAGTGCTCGTCTCGAATAACGAACCCCATTGAAGTCAATGGAAGACTCAGCCATTTTCAAGGGACCAAGGGTCTGCACAGGGAAGCTTGGCAAACACCTGGAACCTCAGAAATGGACACGGAAAGACAGCAGGGGCAGCAGCGTGAATGCCTCTGAGTGCTGCTTATCGCAACCAGGGTGGAGTGCAGAGTCTCCTGGCTTGTGATTGGCTCTGTTTCTGGCCGCCAAAAATCAAAACGGCAGGAGATGCCATTTTCTCGAGCTGGCGAAGTATTCGTCCGAGCAACGAGCAGTTACGAGTACGCTGATGCTCGAACGAGCATCAAGTTTGGACGAGTGTGTTCGCTCATCTCTAACATAGACCATAAAAGTGAAAGGTGTGAAGTGTATTTGAATAATGCTACTGGCTTTACTTGTTTTCCAGCTTAAGAGTGGACAATGGGTCTCAAGTTTTGCCTCCACTAAACATTTTGTCAATATTTGATATGTTAAACTTCCATTGCAAATCAGTTCACTCCTCAAAGAAAAGGGTGCTTTGTTTGTGCTACTTTGTGAAAGCAGTTACCTTACTGTCAGTGTCCAACCCTTTAAAAGGCCGTGTAACATGAGTCACACAGTAAGATCGAAATATAGACAGATGTTTCTGGGTTCTTATCCCTTGCTTTAAAGCATAAACAAAAGCATAACTTTGTGCTCCTGAGCTCTCCTAACTCTACTATATTTTTTAGAAGAGAAGCCTTTTCATATGGGGAAGCTATATCTCGGTGGTGGTGAACCTATGGCACGGATGCCAAAGGTGGCACTCAGAGCCCTCTCTATGGGCACCCATGCTTTCATCCCACCGCAGACTCCGCCAGACAGGACTCAAGGCTTCTTGCAGTCCCAGGCAGCCCAGGACCCTAGAAAGAAGCTACAATGATAACCAAAGTTTTTTCTCCTGTACTAATGTATTGGTGTCCTCAGGGGCCTATACAATTTAAACATGTGACAGAGCAGGGAGTAATAAGTTACTGTTTAAGTTGTCGCATCAGCACTTTGCGAAAAATATGTGGGTTTTGGATGTAGTTTGGGCACTCGGCATCTAAAAGGTTTGCCATCACTGCTATATCTTATAAGATCCCAAAGCCACTTGAGCCCAGGTTCCACTTCATTCCCTAAAGTTATATCCCTGAGTGTAGGGTATTTTTGATGGCTAAGTGAGAGATCTTTGTGAAGTATTTCTTTATTATTGATGAAAATGCTTTTATTTTACATGTTAGCAGAAAATGCTGAAACTAAGATGATGCCTGCCCGTGGATGAAAGCTGATGCCAAGTGCCCGCCTTAAACTGATAAGGCAGACTTTCTGGGCTGACACTCTGCACGCGACCATCTCTCAAGAACTATGTGATGAGGATTTGCACAAGTCACCACTAAAATACACAGTCTACCTGTTCCAGGGGACGCAATGCTCATTTGGCCCCCCATCTGGCCCTAGTGAGTTCCCTGCACCTGGGAAGGGAGTAAGGTTTTTTGTGACTTGGGGCCCCTTCCCCTACTTTGGCCCGCCTGAACACAGTCATACTCAACCCCCCTGATGGCTGCCCTGCCCCTATGATAATCTTCTGACCAATGAACTATGGACATTACTTCCCTAAAGTAAGTTTCTGTATAACCCTTTGTGATGCAAATAAAGCAGATCAGATCTGCCTAGCCTTGCATGGGATCAAACCTCCACAGAGAGAGATCTTATACCATACTTTTGCATTGGTGTGATTTCTTTGAACTTACTCAATGGATCATATTAACCATTAGAGAACCTGAGTGGCATAAACAGTGGCAGAACCTGACACCTTTAATATAAATCTTAATATAAATCTTTAATATAAATCATATAGGACATGCACAGTTTTCTGAGTAAAGGAAATATAGATTATCTCACTTCCATATCTCAAAGAAAGTATATGACCAAACAAATTGCAATATAGCATAACATTTTCCTAAAATGACCTTTTTTTCTCAGAAAAACATGATAACCTCATACATTTCTAGCCAACAGTTAAGACATTGTAACAAAACAGTATAAATCCATAGGTGGGGTCACAATTTATCTTACACAATATCTTTTACTTGGAATAAATTTAACCTAACACGCCCTGTGTATTGCAGGAAAAAAAATTCTTTGATTTATTACATCTGAAAGTCTCGCACATCACAAATTACCCTAATGATTTGTATTAACAATGTGTTTGCAATCCAAATGAAACCACAATGAGAAGAATTGCCTTGTCCTTAGTAGCTCTTCACACAAATGGGAATGATGAACAAATGAATAGGAACGGTTATGATGCTTTGAATTACTTTTTTAAATATAGTGACTCAGAAAAATACACCTGAGGTTACCATGGAAACTGCTGCTATATGAAAAGCTTAGTTTGCTCACTGGTTGTAGTGCCACCTGCTATTCCATATCTTTCCTTCATATCTATTGAAAGAAAAATTGCTCTGCAAAAATGGCAATTTTCTGGAATGTGAAGCAGTTTGATTGGCTTTTTACAGTGCATATATATAGTTTGTTTATTTGCTAACAGATTTTTTACCATTAAAGATCTATCTAAAACAGTCATTTCAGCTTTATTGGTTGTGGTATAGAAGATGTGTACAAAGGTAATGATAAATATTGGATAGTCTTGAGTCCGGCATCCAAACAGATGTGTCCCCAATGAAAAGGAATGGGTTGCAAAAACAGGATAAATATAGTCGATTGCCTTATCATATCCTGCTTAGACTATTGAAATAGTCTTCTACTCTGCTGTCTCCCAGTTAACTCACTACTCCCCCCTTCCCATCCATCATGCCTAATCAATCTCTCTCCTCGTTTTTCTTCTGCCTCTCCTTTCTGCCAGTCTATCCACTGGTTACCCATTGGACAGCAAATTCAGTTTAAAATATTCACTGTGATGAACCCCCACTCTACAGTACAGTTATGTCCGCCCTTTTTAAAGGACATGGCAAACGCTTGTGACCTGGACTTGCAGAGTCTTCATTCCTTAACATTTCTATTCATGGGACAGAGAAAAATCTGTATCAATTAAGATTAGCTTTTCATGGGACAGAAGGGAGTTAGAGGAAACTGTTTAGAGATGCTAATTACAATATCTTTTTAGGCAGAGGTGATTTCCTCTCAACACTTAACTGGGGGAGAGGTTGCATCATAATCCATAATTTATTACATTCACCATGATTTAAAAAGCTGTCCATAACTTGTCCACTCCATATACAGTATCTCTAAACTGATCGGCCAATACAATCACACACATAGGGGGATATTTATCACATGCCGGCACTCGTGCATTTTGATGTATCAGGCAGGCTGCAGCGCAGAGTTTTTTCTACATGTGTGAAATAGTAATGCAGCCAGCGACTTTGCGCCCCCTCCCCTTCACGCCCCTTCACATCCCACTGTGAAGGTGGCAGATTGGGGCAAATAATCGCAAGTGCTAGCAATAGCTAACGTGGTGCAGAGGTCCGAATAAATATGCCCCATAATCTCAGTTTCTCACAAGACCACCTGCTTGACTATCCACTCTTCTCACAATCATCTTCTGGACTTCTTTTGTTTAATCCCCATAATTTGGAAATCTCTACCAAAATGTTTCATACTGTCCCCCACCTTTTAAACCTTCAAGCGTCACCTAAAAACCCAAGAGTTGCCCAAAGCATGCAATAATCAACAATTTCTGTTCTCCCTCTGCTTGTGTCTCCATCGACCTTCCCATAGATTGTAAACCCACATGTGTAGGGTCCTCATTCCACTTATTTCTGATATCTGTAGCTTTTGTATTTCGTACCTTCATTTGTTCTTGTCTTAATGTAATGTAAGCGAGCCCCTTATTGAATGTCAGTATTGTGCTACCATACCATTGCTGAAGTGAAATAAACCATACAATGAAGGATGACTGGCACTCCTATATCAAAATCTATATGAAGAGGTAGATTGCGACCACGACCGGGCCCATTGGAAGGGATGTCACGAATACACCATCAGCAGACCAACTGGGGCACTGTTTGGGAGGCTGTACATTGTAAGCTTATAAGATATTAATGTCAGGGAAGGGGGCACTGTTTATAATATTAATTGGGGTTACTAATATCTCAGAAAATATTAATTATTAAAGCCTTAAATCGGGGTCATCGTCTCTGGTTTTAAATGGGTGGGGGCAATATCACTGTATTGATGGCTAACACTCTCTAATAATTAGGAAGTGCTGGCCCTAATACTTATTTTTTATGGGGGGGGGCTGCCTCAGCACTGTCTCTAATATTATTAATTAGGGGACGTTCTCTATTATCTTTCATTTGGGGTTCTGTATAGGTATTATATCCCTGTACATAGGGGGCAGTATTATAGTAGTTATATTCTTGTACATAGGGGGTCGTATATGGTGTTTATAATTCCGGTACATAGGGGGCAGTATTATAGTAGTTATATTCTTGTACATAGGGCAAAGTATTATATGAGCTATATTCTTGTACATAGGGGACAGGATTATAGTAATTATATTCTTCGACCACACTTAATTGAAACTGATCGAATACCACACTGTATTGAAGCTGATCTCTGATACAGAAAGTCGAGATTTGGCGCACGATAGACCAGAAAAAAATTAGTCAGATAGCAAAATTAAGGCATAGTCCATGTAAGATTTTGGCGCACATCTCATTGATGTCGGCATTTTTATGGCGCCCAAATGATCAGTTCCGTCTACCCACTAATTACTAACAGCCTTGCCCCATTTAAATACATTGGGCTTTGCTTTGCGGAAACTGATCTCCGATGCCGACAGACGTGCTTGCGCCAGAATTAGTAAATCCCCCCAGTGTCTTATATTAATTTTTGCTCCTAAAAGGCACTAGGTCTTATTTTCAGGGGATGCATTATGTTTCCATGTACAAGAATTCCCATTTATTGGTGATCAAAAATTACATTTCTCTAACTCCCCAAACTCTGAATTTCATGCTAAATTTCTTGTGACTCCATTTCTATTGGAATCATTGGCCCCAACCTCTCATGTTTAGCACTTTCCTTTAATAACCCCTTCTTGTCCAGGTAGCTGCTTGTATCGTATTTGCAGTGCAGCAGTCAGTGATTTTACCCTATGAATTTGTCCCCCATGTCACAACCGCATCTAAAATATCTACTAATTCTGATGTACAGCGTAGGGAAAGCTGTAGCAATGGCTGCCGCTAGGTCTTATTTTCAGGGAAGGCCATATATTTCTAAGCTTGAACTAAATTGTACTAGGTCTTATTTTCAGGGGAGACAGGGTAGTAGTATATACATACAAGTAGGTCCCATTTAGAAGAATATTCGTATTCTTGTCTATTGGTGACACCCATTTGACAATGGAAATGGTAACACCCAGTTTTAAATGTATTCATACATTTAAATGACAGGTTCTTAGCTGCCAGATTAATCTCTGTGTGAATCCTTTGGCTATTTCTGACTGTTCTTTGGACTTCTGATTTGGACCTGGAATTTTTCTTGTTGAGATTTTTGGTGAGGACTTGGTTTATCTCTTGGCTTGTGATTTGGATCTTGACATACAATAATGGTGTTGACCATGACTTGCTGACTCCTGTAGGACTCCTATAACCTTCCCCTGCATTTACCTATTGTAGGGAACATCGTCCCAGTCGGGGGCTGTCATCCAGAGCAGTAGTCAAGTAACAAGTATAGTTTGGGAGGTTTAGTGCTAGGAATTGTTATCCGTTTTCCATCATGTCCTGGCAATGGGTTTTCCAGTTTAAGGTATACAGGTCCCTCATGAACTTATAAAATGGGGCAGATTTATCAAGTGTCTGAAAGTCAGAATATTTCCAATTGCCCATGGCAACCAATCACAGATCCCCTATAAAATATTCATGAGCACTGGTGAAATGAAAGCTGAGCTGTGATTGGTTGCCATGGGCAACTGGAAATATTCTGACTTTCAGACTGCTTGATAAATCTGCCCCAATGTGTCAATTATCACATCTTGTTATGGTAGAGAGCCTAAACTCTTGAGACAACAACACTGACCTTACTGCCATGGTCAAACACTATCACACAAAGTCCATCTGTATGACGATATTTTAGCTTGCGCTACTCTAGATATCTACAATTTACAAAAATTTCATTTAAAATAATGAGTAGTACAATTTACTGGAATAACTCATGAATTTTAACTGGAAATTTCATGAAATCATCAGCTGAAACTGGAGATTGATCTACACCATAACAATATACCTTCCTGGCCAACATCTGTAATCAGATAAATGTGCACAGTCCCCTATTGTTGTTTACAATGAGCGTCCATAGATGCAGATATTGTTAGGGAAGGATCGTTATTCAAAACATGTCTATCAAATTGCAACAATCATGTTTTCTGTGAGCAGAGATATTTCTAGAATCAGGAATAATTACAAGTATATTACCCAGCATAATGCATTGCATTCAGATAAGTAATAATATGTTTCTCAACAGGCTGGATGATTGAAAGAAAAGTTTATTAATATATTCCAGGCAGAGACCTCATGGCCTCTAGGGCAAATTTGATTATATCAATGCACATGTGGGGAGCTGGATGTAAAATGAAGTGCTTGCTGGTCTGATGAATTCTCCATCTTATCTCACTCCATAGTAAATTGTTTTTTTATTTACAGCGGTCCCCTACTTAAGAACACCCGACTTACAGACGACCCCTATTTACAAACGGCCTTCTGGATATTGTTAAATTACTATACTTTATCCTTAGGCTACAATAAACAGCTATAACAGTTATCAAAGGTGTCACTTGCTGCTCTTACAGCCTCATTAGACTGTATTGGGCTTAAAGGGTGCACACTGTGACCAAGTCGACTACCCTCCCCAGACAAGCTGCAAACAGTGGCCCACAAAGTACACATGTGCAACAACCATGCCAATGTATAGGCAAGGTGATTGTTGTGAATAGCCCCCTCTATCTAGTGAGCTTGAGCAACTTATCCAGATGCTACGTCTAGGAGAACTTAGTGATTGCAGCTGTAGCCACTGCCTGGTAAGTCAACAGTTAACACTGTGATATGTGACTGTCCAATTATGTTCTTGTATTACAAGCTGGAAGCTGATTGGAGGTGTGCTACCACCTGACCAGGCTGTTTATAAACCCCTGCTGGGTCTTAGGACTGTTTTAGGTCTTTTGTTAGAGTCTAAAGACAGAACCAGACCTCCTGTCCCTATATCAAGCACCGTGACCAAAACGTGCCCAAGGCCGCACTAGCCAGCCACTCCTGTATTCTGGGCCCTGGCTGCCTCCAGGCCACCAAGAAAAGGCTAGGCCCCGGTGGGGAATGTTGCACATGGTCATGTACCTGAGGCTTAAGTTTGTAATTTTCCACCACATCAGATAACTTCTGATTGGGATCTTGCCTCCCTAAATATATTTTCCATAGCATTTCTTCATTGCCCCCTAGAAGAAAAAATGTGTGGATTAAAATAGAGCTTTGTTATAGCCCAAACACTGACCTGTAAATGTATGAAATGAGGTTGCTATACTGTAAATATAAACTTATAGATTTGCTGATATTCTTTAGCACTTACAGTATTGCAATCTGTATTCTCAACATAAATGTCAGGGAAGTAAGAGTTCTCCTTGTTTGTAGCTTCTGGAGGCTCCCTAATTCCTAGTTCCTCTTCAGATGTTAGAAAAAAAGAGTTTGTCATTAAACTGTATCGGCATCCTCGTGCAGGGAAGATGTGGGCTGGGATTCTGCTTCTACCTATTCTTCTAACCAGTTGCTTTTCGACGAGCAGTCTGGGAGAATTGGTGGCTTACAACCAATATGTGGGGCTCCCTGAAATCTGGGGATCCAAGCACATGCATGGGTTGTGTTTTAGGTAAATCCACTCATGACAACAACAATAAGACTAAATTGCATTTTTTTAGAAACTAGCTTCAAAGAATGACATACGGTAGGCTGGAATGGCACTCCCTGATTTTTACAATTATTATATAGCAGGACAGCTCAGGTATTTACACTGCTGGATGGAAGGTCAGCCCCTACCCAATGCAGAACACCATCTGCAACAACATCTGGGCCTTAACACTCTATGACCAGTCTTGGAGCCACCTCCAGAAGCGAATTTAACCCTGCTACCACTACACAATTTAGCTAGGCAGGCCTGGAAAGCTGCCAGACAGCTCGCTAGCTACACTGACATTATGGCCAAGACCCCACTGTGGCAAAACCGTACTCCCCCACACATACACCACACCATGAAGGCCAAATGCAAGTAGTATGAACCAACTGAAATCTTATATCGATTATTAAAGCCCCTGCGTTGGTTTCAGTGCAAACTGCTTGCACATGTATTTATAAAGTGTCTACAACACATCGTGGCTGCACTATGCCCGAAGCGACACAAATTTCTGCACAATAAGGGGCGTTCAGGTGCACAGTCGGTCCGTGCATCACATTTATTACTGCGATTCATCAGAATTGTGCCACACGCTCTATGTTAACCCCTTAACTTCCATGCCCTTTTTTGTTTTTGTGTTTTCATTTTTCACTCCCCACCTTCAAAAATCTATAACTTTTTTATTTTTCCATGTAAAGAGCTGTGTGAGGGCTTGTTTTCTGCATAACAAATTGCACTTCACAGTATCGGTATTTAATATTCTATGCCATGCACTGGGAAGCAGGTAAAAAATTCCAAATGCAAAAAACATTTACACCATTTTCTTGTGGGCTTAGATTTTACGGCTTTCACTGTGCACCCCAAATGACATGTCTACTTTACTCTTTGGGTCGGTGTGATCACGGGGATACCAAATTTGTATAGGTTTTATAATATTTTCATACATTTACAAAAATTAAAACCTCCTGTCCAAAAAAATATTCTTTATTTAGCCATCCTCTGGTGCTACTAACTTTTTCATACTTTGGTGTAGTGTGTGTGGTGTCATTTTTTGTGACTTTTGATGATGTTTTCAATGCTACCATTTTGAGGACTGTACAGCCATTTGATCACTTTTTGTTTTTTTGGGCACTATTTTCTATTACAGAGTTTAACGCAGGAAATAACTGTTATTATATTTTGATAGATCAGACATTTTGGGATGCGGTGATACCTAACATGTTTGTGATTTTTACTGTATAGTTTTATTCTAGAGAAAGGGGGTGATTTAATTTTTTATTTATTTTTTTCCTTTTTTTATTAAATTTTCTTTACTATTTTTCAGACCCCCAGGTTACTTTAACCCAAGTTCTATACTTTGAGCGTGGAAGGCTATATGCCTAGTCCCTAACTACAGCATTATGAAGTAGTGGTATGGGCTTGATGGGAATAAGGTACCCGATTGATTGGAAGCAATGGAACATTTGTGCCATCTTCCAATCAAAAGTTATGGGGTTTTAATAAAACCGCAGACCCAGAAAGTACCTCACTGATGGGAGGGGGATAGGAAAACTCTTTAAATTAGTGAAGCAGCCATGTGGCTTTGGTTCAGTTTGAGGATTCTATCACACTAGAAGGCTGGATATCTCTCTATGCCTTGTCCTCGGGCCAAAGAATTTCTACCTATTTTAAATAGCAAGAGTTTTTTGTTTCCTTTTTCTCTAACAGTTTGTAAGTATTGTATGTGTATTGTTTTTAACGTTTTCATTTTATCTGACAATTTTATTCTTTGAGTGTACTGTATTTTTTGTGTTACTTTAGTAAGTATCTGCTTGTAGCCTTAAAGAATCTGAGTCTCTGAAGGGAATCACGTTACCAGAGGTCATTTTTAGCATAGTCCATGTAGTAAGCGATTGCATGTTCTGTGTGAATTTATCATTTTATAATCATTTATAATCATTTCTTTGTATAAGTAGTGAGTGCATGTGGTGTGTAAATCATCAGGGTGCATTGTCTGTGTGGTTGAGGTGCCTACGGCCTTCTTTGCGTAAGTAACTCGTGGGTGGTGGCAGTAGATTGAGTGGGTGCCGGGATTGCGTGATGTAAGTTTAGCATAAGGAAACCATTTTGTGGAAGTGGGTGGAGCTTAAGGGCTAAATTCTGGGACTCCATAGAGTAGGTGCACCCCATGTGTGAACTCCGGTGAGTGGGGTTCGTGACAAAGAGCATATCCTCAAGGTTCACTCATAGACTATAATTCATGAGGAGCCATGAAAAATGGATTCCAGACTGGTGCAAATTCACAGCTAATTTTGCAACATTTGTCTGCTGGTAGCCTAAGCCAACCAATAGAAAGTGCAAATTTGGTCTAGACAATCTCATACTACGACAGATTTGTCACTGATAAATGTGATAGACTATCTAGTATAACTCTGCATTATCTAATGGCAGATTTTAGAAAATTAAGGTCAGAAATGATGCATGATGCTTTTTATATGTCTACCCCATAATGACTGCATCAATTTTTGATCCTTAGGTAAAGGGAAATGTTTTCATTTTTATCTCCACTCACAGGTATAACTTTTTACACCAGGTTTTACACCACTAAGCATACAGATCAGGTCGGGTAAAAAAAAACATCCCATTATCTCTCTCTTTTGTATTAAAACTTGCCCATTGTTAAAATTGCAAGCCAAAGTCATATGCAAATAAATATTGAAGAGTCACTTTTATCAGACCGAGGGGCTGGAGGGTGTGTGTCAGGTTTGTGGTACTGTGTGGTGTAGAACCACCACAGAGATATCATTGGGAATTCAGGTTACGAATACAAATCAAATTCTTTACTGTCTCTAATGCCTGAATCTATGGTTCCACACAGAACTACAATCCTGATGCATTTTCATAGATGATATCCTTATCATATCCTTATAGAAACATAGAGGGGCATTTATTAATTTTGGTGCAGGGGGGGGCGTTGAAACCGTACTATATTTTTCAGTGGGATGTAAATTTGTGGTGCCAGGAATTAATGAATAGACCAGTTTTTAGCTGCTCTCTTTTTGTGCCACCAGAAAACAGTTTGATTCATAAGCGGCATGAATCAAAGCGGCATGAGAGGATTCAGGTCTGCCGCGATTCACTAACCTCGTGTGCCCGAGGTCCGGTGGAGTTCACCTGCTTCTTCCTGGTGCATGTGAGTGCTTGATCTTGCGACGCAAATCCTTTTTTAAACTCAGCGGTTTGTCGGAATCTGTCCGGTTGTCCGACGGCCCGTCCCCCGATTTCTGTCGCGTGCAAGCTGGTGCCGATGCGCCAAAGTCCGTTTGCGGGCGCCAAAATCCCGGCGCAAAACGGAAATATTCGGGAAACCCGACGAAAGTGCGCCGTTTGGACCCCTAGTAAATGTGCCCCATTGTGCCCAAAAATAGAACAAGTTGAGAGTGTCGGAAAACACCAATATTGTGGTGCCGACACTTCATAAATTAGGGCACAAGAGAAAGGAGAACAAAAAGCTAAAAGTGGGAATAAATAATATTAGACGCCCTGCCTTAGAGTAATGTTAGTTTAGTATTGTAAAAGATTTGACAGTTTCTCTTTAAAACTTAGATATTCATTTTTTAATTTTCGGGGTAATCAATATGTTAATGTACAGTTTTGTTACTAGTCTTATTTGAGTATATTTATTTGAAAAAATAATTATAAATGTTTAAAAAATAGTATTTGTTAGTTCCACTTTTTACAATTATTTTATTCAAAAAATATGTCTCGTTTGCAAACTTTTATTTTGAAACAATCTTTATAGTTTTATTTATACGACAGCACATGTTGCCTAAGGCAAGTGACCAGAATCTGCAATCATGAGTATATACATCCCCATAGATGGCAACGACCGCACAGAGCAATGATGTCCTATATTTCCCCATGTTACGGGCCTGCGCCGTGGATCGCTATGGAGAGGGGAGGGGGTCATCCATCCTCCTCTCCATCACGACTCACGTTTTCCCTCCCAGCCTTAGCCGAGCGGGCATTCGTCAGTGTGCATGGGGCCTTACTCTTAAGGCTTATGTATAAATTAGATGGTAGACAACTCATTTGAATAGCTGGCATACAATGAGACAGTGTAACAGTCTATGAAGCCAGAACAAGGAAGGGTTTTTATAATGGCCCCTAGAGCCCCTCTGGCTCATTAACATAAAATTAATTTTAGGATGAAGGAGGCCATAGATAAGAAATATAAGAATATTACCACAGTCGTAGCGCGTTGATCTATGAGTAAGTGTTTATCATGCTTGATTTTAATGGTAAGTCTGATTATATCTTATCGTTTGTATCAAGGTCCATTTATTCTGCATTTCCTCATCGAACACTTAAAACAAATCAAGTTGAATTAAGATGAATAACTTTTAATTGCTTTTTGTGAAGTAGTCTAGGTCATAGTATTTACTGAACCCATTAGAATAGGAATGAAAGCTCCATTGTGTGAATGCTGCACTGACCACAAAACCAGATTCATGACAAATCTCTCTTTTTCACTTTGTCCCTCGTGAAAGCTTAAGATTTTGCCTCTAATCCAAATCAAAGAGATCTGACTTCACACAGCAGGCCTGGTGTCCTAAGTCACATCCAAAAAGCCTCAAGGCTAAAAACTAAATGTTTATTTCATTAGAGGCTTCTGCTTTATAATCCTCAAATTTCTTTCTTTTTCCTAGAAACAAAACTCAAAAAACCCAGCAAAATCTTATTATTAAATCATAATGAATATTTTGTTCATACATAATCTTATTTCTTTTTATAACTTCATTTTATAACAGTTTTTCAGTTTCCCTTGGAAATACAAAAGAGTCTTATTTCTAATGTGTAAAATGCATGTGTATAATACATCAAGAGATATTTAAGATGGATGCACTAGATTTCTTGCTGAATTCAAATAGGAAATGTAAGAAAGAAAATTTAAACATTTTAGGATTACCTTGTAGCTTTATAAAGTGTCTATAAAAGAAGGTATGGTATAGAGATCTTTTAAAGGCTACATGAGTTATGAAATAAAAAATCATGTGTTGATTCCAAGGGCAGGTTCACCTGATGCTTATTCACCATATCCTACAATGTTGAAATATTTTCTTGAGATGATACTCATTCCGCGGGCACTGCTGTCTGCATATAAGTCTGGAAATGTGATAAAGAGCTGAGATGCAGAACTCTGACCTTCCATTATGCTTTGCACAAATGACTAGTTAATTTACTGCCATATCCAGGGCTGGCACCAGCACTCAGCAAACCCGGGCAAGTGCCGGGGCCCACAGCTGCTGGATAGGCTCACTTATGGCCACATCTCCATACCCAGGAGCCGGGCAGTGCCTGTTTTTGGTGCTGTAACGCGCTGTAACGTCTCTGCACTGTGCGGCAGAAGGAGGAAGACGGCGGAATGGAAGCTCTGGACCCAAGCGAAGGACTGAGGTGAGCATAACTTTTTATTTTTAGTGGTCACATTTACTAGTTTATATGCATATGAGCACTTTGAGTCTTTTTTTGTATCTCCACATATTTTTAATATGGTCCCTCATGAACGATATTGTTATTTATATTATCCAGTGGCAACTACGAGAAAGTTATTCCTGTATTCCAGTAGTTAGGATGCAGCGCTGAATGTTATGGGACGTCTCATCCTTTTCTAGTCTATGGTCCATAAGTCCGTCCATTTACCTCTTTAAAAACTTACTTGTACTTCTATCTACTCATCTATACTTGCCCACACCTTGACCCACACTAAAGATAGCAAAGTGGTGCGCATCACTCCGGCGCATGCGCTCATCTTGGCGGCGTCCCCGGACTTCCGGTTCACGATGACGCGCACACTATGCGCGTTGTGCGTCTTCCGGAACCCGGTCCCGCCTCCTGATGGGTGTGTGCCGACTGTGGCGATGCGCCAATACACACACTTGCCGTCCACCTGCTCATCAGGTATGATAAAATTTTATTGGTTTCAACATGACATCTGACCTGCAACACTTGGTATATATGCTGGGCATCTACCACACCACAGCACACCCCCTGGAGGAAGCGACGGCGAAACGTACGTCGGGGTGCTGTGGTGGTGGTCGTGATTCATTGGCTCACAATTTTGGTATTATGCAACACCCGGGTGGGTAATATGTTTGGTTACAACCAAAATTGGATATACTGTGATCATATTGATATTTGTGCATTTGATAATGCTTTTTACGCATTGAAAGACTGGTGACCATCGCCACACTCTTGTTCTTGTGGATTTTATTATATGCTTTTAATGGTTTATTTTTGATGGCCATACTTAATGATAATAAAGTTTGTATAATGTTTTCATTAATTAAGTGGTAATGAGTATTACTTATTGATTGGGAATATTTTGGTCCTATACACCTCTATTGGTATTACACATTTACTAGTTTAGGCTAGTTTACTAGTAAGGCAGTATACCTCTCAACCAGCCCAGATATTCAGTCTGTCCCATAATACTTGGCAATGAGAGGTATGTATTGGGCTGCAACATTATCTGCCTCCTCCAGATACAGAAAAAGTTGACTGCAAAGCAGGGAGTAGTCAGCTCTATGTATCACCATTGAGCCTCTTTTGCTGCTGCATGGTCTTCCATTTGCCGACTTTAGAGAATTGCATACAACAGCAGCTGCAAGGAAGCACTGTACCTTAGTGGTTAGCATTACAGCCTTGCAGCAGTCTCAGGGTCAACAGCTGCAAAGAGTTTGTATGTTCTCTCTGTGTTTGCGCCGGTTTCCTCCTACACTCCAAAACATACCGGTAGGTTTATTAGGTTGTGAGCCCCATTGGGGACAGGGAACAATGTGGCAAGCTGTATAATCTGTGTGCGTTATATAAATAAAGGAATTATTATTAAGGAATGTAGAAGAGGATACCTGCTGTTGGAGAATGGATCATTCCATTTTATTTAAAGCAAAAGAAGGGGGAAAGGAGGACACAAATAAGAGCAATATAAAACAAATCTAAGTAACAGAACAGAGAATTGAAAAATGTGCAACTTATTTGGAAAGATAGAAGTAGAAATTCAGGGTTAAGGGCTAGGCTTACCATCACTGTCATGCTGGTATTTCCCCTGACTAGCAGCACGTGGGACACATGTCCTGGTTCCACACTACTTTCCTTTTAAGCTATTCATGTAGCTTAATGTATCACATAGTGTGAGACTGTGAGGCACATGTGTGAGGTTGTCTAATATAATTATATATAAATATATTCCAATTACTTAGAATTTTGTTCTGCTAAGCAATGTGTGAACTCTCCCTTAAATGGGATATACTGCTCTTTTTACTGACCTACAGTAGAAGCAGTTTAGAATGGTGTAGCACATAGATATAGAGACTACATCCAGGGAAATTTTTTTGTTGGTAACTATGGAAACACAGTAGAATCAGCAGCTATTTGTAATGCTTATTTGCTAAATTTCTTCATTTTGTTATTCTATATGTGTAGGAGCAATAAACATGTTATGTTTCATTGCTGAATTTATTAGATGACTGGATCATCAGAATCGTGAAAATGATATTTCGTTTACAAGCTCCTTCATGGATCAATGGACTGCTCTCATCTGTTCAGAGGATTAGATTGGGAACTCAGCAGTAGCACTCCACCTACTGGATGAACATAATTAACTGCTCCATAAAAATTACAAAAATTCACATAATAAAATTAGATTCATATGTAACAATTATATTACAAATTGTAATATAGCAGGTAAAACGATAAAAATGCAGCACCTTCCAAATGTACAAGTTATACATACAGTCCTGGATGGATCCAACAGTTACCCAAAAGTATTCGAAATAAAGTACAGTATGACCGGAGCTCGACAATTTCTCTTCAATTTCTTTTCTTTTACCTTATATACAAAAAATTTTTATTGTAGCTTGTAAAACAATTTGATCAAAAAACTTCAGTGAGAATAAGATGCCATTCAGATGTGAAACCGCTACAATTTTTCTTTTCCCCAGATATCCTCCATAGCCCGATTTGCTATATAGAGAAGATACATATGGACATAGTGTAGACAGTTTCCATAAAAGTAAATTTTAACATCGGATCTACTCACATAAAACTGTGCATATCACAAATCCACGAGGACACCAGTCATTGCCCGACCCTTGGTTTCGCCTTACAGCTTCTTCCAGGGCATGACCAACGTCAGTCCTCTCCTCCAATTTATACACACAATGTTAGAATAAAATCTAATAACATCCTAACAAATAACAAGCTATCACATCAAGAGATGCATATTCCACATAACATGCAGACAATTTTCTTCTTTACATAAAAATATCCACCGCTACTGTTTAAATTTCCCTCTTTATTAGCCACTTGGGGTTCAATCAATCATTATCTAGCAGAGCTTTCAACCAATTGGGAGGTAGTGTTCTCCACGTATCAGGAGTGTTAATGCCTGACACACCTTCTTAAAAGGGGTTGAACCAATCCAAGCACCTTATTCTAAGTGTATCAGGAGTGTCATTACTTTACACACCCTCCCCATACCTCCTACCGTACTTCATACTATCTTTATATTGACACAAAGTTTCCACCCCATTGTTTGTAACAATCGCAATATGTGTCATATGATGCTCTGTATTTCATATACAATTGTAAAGGGTTATATCTTAAGTGCAACGTGAATACAATCTATAAGCAGTGTTACCAGTGTGTTAACAAATATAGTATTCACAATCTCTATTTCTATTTCCCACAATATGAGTACAATATGCATACAGTATCATCAGTATATTAACCAATATACTATATTGTAATTAATCTCTATAAGTTTCCAAAAAATTCTACTCTACGATATTCCCTATCTATTTACAAGAAATTGTTTTCATCTCCTAGTGAGCCGTGCAATACCTTATATTCACCTAAAAAATATATATCTAACATAACTTATCCATAATATTACAATGTACAGCCAAATCATACATATATCAAGCTTCTAATGTCTTTCTATTTAATTACACTATGTCATACATTCTTCCAGATCATCCTTCACCATTAATTTGTATTTGTGATATTTTATTATTTATCCTTCCATCCTATATCATATTTTGACTACTCATGGACTAAGTATTTATCCAGATATCTATCTAAATAGTGCTCAATATGTGATCGCTATATATACAAAATTACTTATAGATACCTATATTTAAAATGTGTGGTAACGGTTATTTATTTATATATCCCTCAAAAAACATTTTAATTCAAAGTCTATATTTAGTCCTCCTGGTGCAAGTGTGCCTAACTTGTATATCCATTGTCCTTCTCTTTTACTAAGTAAATGTTCGTCTCTCCAGTGTCTCTCCACTTTATAAATTGCCAAAAAACTAAGTTTTTCTGGATTTGAGTTGTGGGCTTTTTTAAATGTGCTGATTCACTATAAGTAATTAACCCTTAGTGGATGTTCCTAATATGCTCCCAAATTCAGTTTTTTTAGTTTTCGTCCTGTTCTACCTACATAGCCCAAACTACATGGGCACATAATTAAATGAATGACATTTGAAGTGTCACAATTCATAAGATAAAATAATTAATTTTTTTGTTTTTTCCATTATTTTTGTGATTTTTCTTTGTATCCCTACATGGTTTACATTTCCCACAATGAAAAAAAAACTGTTGATCCCCTCTTTTTTCTTCATACGTTTTTTTAATGTAGCTACTAGTTAATAAATCTTTTAGGAAAGAAGTTTTTTTTAAAGATAACCTTTGGTTTTCCAGGGAGTAGTTCTCCCAAAACTGGATTTCCACGTACAATGTGCCAGTGCTTTTGAGTTGTCCACCTGTAATTCCAAATCTTTTTCATTCATACAGTTTTTTTCGATTCTCCTAATCTGTCCCCCAGGGATATTAATTATCCACCGTCTGTAGTGACAGCTATCAAACGGAATCTTTAATTTGAGTACTTTGGAAGTAATTAACGAACACGTATCATCTTTAAAAAAGGATTGAAATTGGCCCCGGAATCTAAACTTGATAAATTCCAAACTTTCGTGGATATAAATAAAGAAACATCAATCTTAAAAAAATATTTTCTAAATATATGAGCAAAAAACATTGAATATATATCTGAATTTACCAAATTGAGATAGACATCTGATTTTCATACCCCCACCAATAGGAGATGTGTCAGGCATTAACACTCCTGATACGTGGCAAACACTACCTCCTCCCAATTGGGAAATTTAAATTGTAGCTGTGGATATTTTTATGTAAAGAAAAAGTTTGTCTGCAAGTTATGTTGAATATGCATATCTCTTGATGTGATAGCTTGTTATTTGTTAGGATGTTATTAGATTTTATTGTAACATTGGGGCATATTTATCAGGACCTGGAGTGGCGCAGAGGCGTTGAAATAATCGCAAATGCTAGCTTATTGCTAGAACTTGCAATTATTTGCCCCAATCCCACCCCAGTGGGGCATGAAGGGGCTTGAAGGTAGGGGCGTGGGGGGCCAGGAGTGTTACTGCTGACGCCGGCGACTTTTCATTTGTGATATGCACATTTTTATCTGTTTTATGTGAGTAGATCTGATATTAAAATGTACTTTTATCGCAACTGTCTACACTATGTCCATGTGTATCTTCTCTAAATAGCAAATCGGGCTATGGAGGATATCTGAGGAATAGAAAAATTGTAGCGGTTTCACGTCTGAATGGCATCTTATTCTCACTGCATTTTTTAAAAATTGTAATATATAAGCAGATATTTGTAAACTGAATGGAAACAATTCCTATAAAACATAAGACAAGTCTATTCATCAATTTTTAGAATAGGTACAGATCTTGTGTTCTTTAGGTACCAAATTGAATCTGAATATTTTCTCATTCGCTTCATATGAATCTTATGAATCTGATAATAATGGAAGTCTAACTGACATGTTAAAATGTCTATTGACTTCAATGGACTTTTGAGGGTTTCCATTATTGTCCGTTTGCACCACATCTGGCAACATTGGTTTAGATTAAATAGATTCAAACCTGAATTAGGGAAAATTCTAAGAAGCTTTAGTAAATCTTGAATTATAAATTTATTTCTAATCTATCCGCTTTTTGCAGTCTCTGTAACATCGGTTCCTTGAGTTAAAGTAGTCTCAAGTTAAAATATTATTACAGTTGACGTTCCAACAGCATTCAAAATAAAACATTACAGACAGTCCAGATGTTCAGCACAGGTTATTGGCTTGTAGGTTCAGCCAATGAGTAGCGGCATTTCACTACAAAACACCTGAAGACTGATTGGCTAGTACATCCTTTTTATGTTTCTAGTACAGTGTGTGTACTGTATGTTGAAAAATTGTGGCAGTAAAATTATATTAAATACTTTTGTGTAAAAAATACAAAAGTGGCTAAAGAAAATTTGCCATAAAAATCAAGAATGACACTTACTCTAGGCACCGTGACTGGGGTAATATTCTTAATCAACTTTTAAAAGTAGGCTAATGAGCCAGAGCCTCGTGCTCATTAATGTAATATGTATATAAGGGTGTACATCCGCCATTCTTTAGTGTGTCAGGTCAGATGACAGGTTCCTTTGATACTGTGGGTCCCATAGAAGCTGCTTTGGCTGCTACCACTGTAGTTACGCCCCTGCTTCTGGCTCATTAGTATAAATTTAAACGTTATTTTCCTTTAGAAGGAAGGAGGCCATGGAAATAAATATAACAATATATTTATAATTATTTATAAATGATTTATGATTATAAATATAATAAGAGGATATATTAGAGAATAGATATAAGAGAGTGTTCCTGGTTTATCATGTATGATTTAGATTTTTGATTATTGGCTAACCAGAAAAATTATGTTTGATACAAATAAAACACTGAGAGAAAAATACAACATTTAAGAGATGTTTTAATAAGACAATTATTAAATGTGCTGAGACATCATTAAGATAAACCAGTGAATCAAAACTGAAGTTTTTGTTACACAATAACGGACAATAGGGGGGTGGCCTAGGAATGCAGGGTTCTGCTGTTAGTCTCTTGTTGGGTTTGAAGTGTGTCCATGTAATGTGTCATAAACCCAGGTCAAACATTTCAAGATGAAAAAGAGCTGGCACTCACCGACGTAAAAAAGTTCAGTCTTTATTCTTGTAAGCAAGGATAGGTAAATATGGGAATATTGCTTTTAGTCTGTTGTCCATATGAATAGCTTGGTGATATGCAGAAATTTTATATACATCCACGACCAGGGGGTAAACCTTTTTGCAGGAAGATACTTCTCAGTGATAGAAGGTGTTGGTTTTTGTCATTGCTTTCTGAACAGATCAGAATGCATCTTAGAGCTTGGTTGTAGACAATGGATTTATTGATACATTTTGGACAAAAGCTGTTCCATTTTACCTGTGGTTTATGATAGATTACGGTTTGTTTGGTATTGGTCTTGATGTATATGCTTGTGTCCAGGAAATGTAATTCATATTTTGAGTAGTTCAGAGTGAATTTTATGGTATTTGTTAAAATTTCTGTAGAGCGACAACCGATCACTTTCAGACCCTGACCAGATTATCAGCAGGTCATTAATGTAGTGGACGTATGCTAGAGGTTTAGTGGTGCAGGTAGATGAAAAGTTCTCCTCCGTTTTGGCCATGGACAGGTTACTGTGGTGACATTCTGTTCCCCTTGGCACTTCCCATAATTGTGATGCAGAACCTGATGTACTGTATGACTTGTTCTGTGCCAGATATGTCATCCTCATATGGGATGTTGGAGTAGAGAGATTCCACTTTCATAGGTGCCAATATTGTGACATCTGATGGTGGTCCCAGGTTGTACAAAAGATGTTTTCCTTCACTAAAAGTTTTAAAATATTCTCCACCTAGCAACAGATATTTTAAGTCCCAACACCAGAAAATAATTGGTCTCCCCAGATTGCAATCTTTGTGTAAGGTAACATAAAAAATGTACCTGGGATTTCTGGTATTAGGTCCAGTAGAGTGTCCGTTATTGGGTACCAACTGGGTTCTGGTCAGGTTCGTGGCTGGGACAAGCCATTCTTTATAAGGGAACAGAATAAAATAACTTGTTCGACCCCTATTTGCCACAGCTGAACTTTTGCAAATAGAAGTTTTTTTAAATTTTGGAGAACTGTTATTGTTAACTGAGCATTGCAGCAGGGGAATGATAAATCTATTTTTATTCCAAATACATCTTTTTGTTTTGGGTGGAGATCATAATAATAGTTTCAAATGAGTACATTTGCAGAAAGCTAGTGAATGGATGTACCACATTGGACAATGCTGTATAGACATAAAAAAAAAGTTTGCCCTAAGAGATTACATGCTGCCAATATACAATATTAGTTTTAGTTTTTCTACTCTGTCCAGAAACACAACTGTCAGAAATTTTTGTTGTAAATCACAAAATCTAAAAGCACACATCGGTTATATTTGGACAACTGTTGTCCAGATACAACTGATGGATTTTGATTGCGCCAGTTGAACCAATAGAGAGAACATATATAGAGAATATAGCAATAATGATGCATGAAATGTATTTCTTTTGATACAACTGATTCTGGGTTTGCCAGAAGGTATCTCATAGAAAAACTTTTGGATCTCTTCTGATAACATTTTATCTTCTCCATTTCTTTACCATGCTGGAGGGAAATGGATGGAAACTAAATCAATAAGTATGTGAACACATCCTATTGGTTTGGCTTATATTTTGTAAATTATGCTTGATGTAGGTTTGAGGTACCGTATAAGCCGAGTTTTTCAGCACAAAAAATGTGCTGAAAAACCCTATTTAGGCTTTTACTCGAGCCAAGAAAAAAAACTAAAAGTGTACTCACCTTCCGACACCCTCCAGCAAGTCTTCATCTATACATTGATGCTCCGACAGGCTTTGTGATGTCCACCGCAAGCTGACATTCTAATGTATGCGCCACCATTCGGCACACGTTATGATGTCAGCAAATGGCCGACATCATGGTGCCTGCATCGGACGGCTTGGGGACACAGAGCTGATGCTGGAGCATCGATGTATAGAAGAAGCTGCCGGGGAGGGGGGGGGGGCGTTGGGTGGTGAGTACACTTTTTGTTTATTTCTCTACAGGCTTTATATTGAGGGCAGTGGCTACAGGCTATAAAGTGGATGAGTAGGGCTGCAGGCTATATACTGGGTGAGCCGGGCTGCAGGCTATATACTGGTGGGGGCAGGGGTTGCAGGCTATATACTGGGTGGGCAGGGGTTGCAGGCTATATACTGGGTGGGCAGGTGTTGCAGGCTATATATTGGGTGGGCCAGACTGCAGGCTATATACTGGGTGGGCCGGGCTGTAGGCTATATACTGGGTGGGCAGGGCTGTAGGCTATATACTGGTTGGGCAGGGCTGCAGGCTATATACTGGGGGGCAGGGGCTGAAGGCTATATACTGGGTGGGCAGGGGCTGCGGGCTATATACTGGGTGGGCCAGGCTGCAGGCTATATACTTGGGGGGCAGGTAGTACCGAATCAAAGTTATGCATGGCCTTTTAGTTTCCATGTGTCTACAAAGGTGCCCTTCAAAAGCAAAAACTCCTTAAAGGGGTTTGCCCATGAAATAAAATTCTCAATTTGCTATCCCCTAGTGCTTTTTACACAATAAAGATAATTTTAACCCCTTACTTTACAATTGTACTTATTAGTGTTATTGCTGTTTTAGCTCCTATTACTCCCTAGGCTGGTCAGTGTGAGTGGGGACTCTCTAAGCAGACACATTATGATCCCTCTAGTGCTGTGAGATGCTGTGTGCTGACAATGTGCTTAGATTATCAGGGTACAGGTTTATATACACTTTCATTTAGCTTCTGAACACTCACTAGTATCTGACACATAGAAAAAGAAATTAAACAGATCAGAGATGAAATGTGATGTTATCCATGAGATTTATGAAATGCATATAACACATGACATTCTTTATTCTGCTATCACAGCTATAACATACACTGTGAGCTCTGCTGTGCCTCCCATCCCCCTCCCATGGATAAAAACCTTATTTGTCTGCAGCTTGTAGCTTTACTCTCCTCCGTGTCTGTGTGTGCGTTTGAGCTTGTCTTGGGATGCAAGGGTAGGGGCCACTGTAGAGGAGAGCTCAATGCAGTGTCAGACAGGAGAACATGTGTCCTGCCCAACCCCAGACTTCTGATTTAGGGTCAAATCCCTAAGCAACCGAAATGGGACTGATAGAGACAGGTTGGAATTATTTATATATATATATATATATATATATATATATATATATATATATATATATATATACATTGAATTAAGAATCTTGCCTTTGTCAGAATACCTTTTGAGGATTTTATTTTCTTCCCTGTCATGCAGCTTTGGCCTAGCCAAATCAGTTGCCTTCACTGTGCTGATGAGATGGAAACACATGTAAACAGCTGTTTCCACAGCTGGGAGTCTTGAAAGTTTTGCCTCCTTTTCCCTCAGGATAGTACTGAGTCAAAGTTATGCATGGCCTTTTAGTCTCCATATGGCTACAAAGGTAGCTGTCAAAGGCAAAATCTCCTTAATCCCTTCAGGACAAATCCAGTTTATAGCTTAAAGGGGTATTCCAGGAACAAGCATAATTCATATACAAATGGGTCCTTAAAATATAAGCTAATATGTAATTAGTAATTTTGCTCCCCTTAGCAGAAAAATTCTGTTGACTTACACTGTAATGAAGAATTAAAATGCTAGTCCATTGATTTTCTAAGCATGGAGCCGACAGAGGACAGAAAATGGGCAGGTAATGTGATTCATCACTACATTTGGCTGTAGTCAGTTAGTTGCAATGCATCCAGTATGGCCGGTGTTGTGGTGAGACCTATCTCAGCAAAATAATGTGCAGTGATGGCAGTTACACAGTCACCGGAAGCAGAGCATAAGAGGGAGGAGGAGCTACTGAGAAATAAAGGATCATGGGACTTGTAGTTTCCAGTGGCAGCCATCTTGGTGATAACATTTTGTGAATCATAAAATTAAACTAATTAAGCTCCATTTTGTGACTAATGACATTGAGTTTTGTTATATTCAGTTATTTATAGTATTAAGGGTTTTTGTATCAGACATTCATATTCCCAGAATACCCCTTTAAGGATCAGCCCAATTTTTTGTAATCGGATATGCGTCGCTTGATATCATTCTAACTTTTGAAAACTTTAACTTATGAAAGTGATTTTGCAATATTGATGTATTGCAGGATATTAGAAATGTTCGTTTATGCTCACGCATAGGCTGACACACTGCCTGTAGGGTCTTTTAACTAGATTCCCATAGTGCCAATTGCAGCCCCTGGTTTGGGGACGTCAATCATGCAGGGAGTCGTTCTGCAGGCATGCAGTGGTCCCTGCATTACACGAGGATGTCAGCTTCACAGTGTACTATTACGACGTGGAGCTCTATTAGCAGTACTCCACACCATAATAGTATGGCTTGGAGTGCCAATAGGTAAAGGGAATCTACCTCTGACCAAAAATCGGTGACATCACCCAGCTCCAAGGAAGTCTTGCGCATTTGCGGTCCTCATCCCTGTTAAGCAGCCCCATCCGAAGGCCTGCTTGCACCACTGGCTCTTGAGAGTTGGGAGAGAGTGAGTGGATATTATAGCACGCAGTAGGCATGTATAATTAGGAGATTAAGGAGCACTGGGCCGCATGTGTGACATGCAGTCATTTTTATCCCTCAATACAGGCAATTAAAGCCTTATAAAAAGATGTACTGTTAATAATAAAAAATACTTGAGCTGTAAGTATAATTAGTTTAAATCATGGCTACCTAAGTGGTAGATTTCCTTTAAGTAGTTTAGTTTATTCCTGGACCAAGCTTCCAACTATCACAGCCCAGAGAGACTTTTAAGACTTCTCCCTATCCAAAGCTGAGGGATGCAACTGCAACCTTTGTACCCCTATAATTCCCATCCTAGTAATGGAAAACCATAAATATCTGAATATTTCTTCTTATGCATTTACATTGAATGGTCATGGGTAAGATATATTTTTCAATTTATTTTGAATCAATAATAAGGAAATGGAAAGTAGATTTCTTTAGCCTAGAAATTATTCTGGTGTGAAGTGAACTGTTTTTATATTCTTCTATTTAAAGGCCAACAGTAACAAAAAGTTGTGTGCTTTGGCTGTGCAGTGATCCTCATACTATGCTGCCTGTACAGTAGGCCTCTCTGGAAAGCAAAAACTGACAAACTGAAAAATCGTTAACCCTAGCGCCTACAGATGCAATGCTAATCAGAGGATTGCTGCTATATATATATATATATATATATATATATATATCATTCAAAGAGTTCTCTGTATTTTCATGACTATAAAATTTTAGATTCACACAATTGTAGATTAACAAATGTGGAATTGTATACTTAAAGGCATTATTCCCACGAAGACAAGTTTCTTATTTGAACTCCTGTCTCTATCAATACTGCTGTACACAATTTCAGTTCCCTAGACATGACCCAGTAACTTCTGACTTAGGGTTGGGCGCCATCTTGGATGCAATTGTGCAGATGAGATTTCTGTGTTTCTCTGCTGTGTAGCTGTAGCCACGCCCCCTGCTCGGAGCTCACAGACACTCACTGATCGATCCGGTCAGCACATGGTGAGCAGAGAGAGAGGTTGCAAACTACAAGGTACAAGGAGATAAGTGATCCAGGGGAAGGGGAATGCAGGCACATATCTGTGAGATGCAGCAGAGCTCACAGTGTAAAGCCTCTGTGTAATCATCTCATGCATATCTCATCTCTGATCTGTCTCATCTCTCTCTCTATGTGTCAGTGTGTTAGTACAATGTCAGAATCCAGATGAAAGTGCATATACACCTTGTACCCTGATAATCTAACCACATTTTCACCCCACAAAACTAGATGGGTCATAATGTGTCTGCTTAGAAAGTCCCCGTCCCCCCCCTGGGATTTTACACTGCGCAGCCGAGAGAGAAATGGGAGTTAAAACAGCAATAAAACTGAGTAAAATTGTAAAATAAAGTATTAAAATGATCTTTATTGTGTTAACATCACTAGGTGATTGAAATATGAGAATTTTCTTTCGAGGGAAAATCCCTTTAACGAAAAAGTGTGAAACAACTGAAAAAATGTCTCATATTCTAGCTTCTCCAAAGCAGCCACCTTATGCTTTGCACAATCTTGGCATTCTCTTGATGAGCTTCTGTATGTATACTATATGTTTCATTACACTTTAACATCGGGTAGTGTTTTACTCTAGAGCTTACAAAAAAGAAAGATCAGAAATATTTATATACAAAAACATTATCAAAGGCCTCTTCTTCAAGTACCTCAAGAAATGTATCTTATATATACTGCATAAACAAGAAGCTATATTACACCATTTCTTAGGTACCATAACTGCTGTTTCTGCTCCCAGTTAGACAATAATACTCTAATTGCAGCAAAAATAATAATAAAGAGAATGAGGAGACAAGACAGTCTTATTCTGTGCCAGATTTATTACTGCGTCCAATGCTGTATGATAAGTATTGTGTAGTTTAACTCCTTACCGCACCATGACATTGGGGAACATCACGGTGTGCAGGTAATTAGCACATTGGGGGTCATTTACTAAGGGCCCGATTCGCGCTTTCCCGATGTGTTACCCGAATATTTCCAATTCGAGCTGATTTTCCCTGTCCTTGCCCCGTGTTTTGGCGACCGGGATTGTGGTGCAAATCTGTGGCCGCATGCAACGCGATGGAAATCGGGGGCGTGGCTGAATGAAACCCCGACGGATTCGGAGAAACCGCCGCATTTTTTTAAAAAAGTGTCGCGGGACACGCGCTTACCTTCACCAAGTATAGCATTTTTACTTCAGCGCAGCAGCGACACCTGGTGGACGTCTAAGGAACAGCCTAACGCGCCACTGGATCACGAATGGGCCGGGTAAGTAAATCTGCCCATTGTGTCCTTTACAAACCGCACAATTAGGGCGAACATCATTAAAAAATTCCTTCACTTCAGAGCCTGCAGTGCACACCTCTACAGCAGTTTATGACCGTGTGTGGGTTATTACTGCATTCTATAGAAACTGGGTAACATACTATGGGGAACACTTTATACTTTTACCCACTATAAAATTAACAATATGGCGGCCAAAGCAATGCTTTTTGGGGAAAAAAAACACTCTTATGTGCCATTGTTAAAAAATAATTTAGCACAGCTGGAGAGAGCCTTTGACATAGATTCCAATGATATCTGTAGCATAGCATCTTCCTATCCTCAGATATATCCTCTGTAATATTCTTGTAGCTTTTCCTGAAGTGGGTAGAGCGTCCTGGTTGTCAGCTATAGCCAATTATACCAATAGCACTCAGGGAATTCACATGAACGTGCACAAACAGTTCTGGCAATCAGGATTACCGTTACCGTTACAGAATCAGTGTTACCGTTTGCACAGAGATCTACTACAGAGCAACACAGGGAAGATACAGAGCACTGGATCTCTGCACCATACAGTTATCTATTACATCAAAAAGAAAAAGATATATTAACCCCTTAACGCTCTGCGCCATAAATGCAAAACATTTCAGCCAAAATATGCCACTATTTGAAAATCACTTTGGCAAGATATAGCGTTCTAAAGTTGTAACTGCATATAGCGGCACATAACAGATTTGAAAGATTGGACTGTGCCCTTAAGGTGAATATGAGCTGTGTCCTTAAGGAGTTAAGGGAGCATGATTCATTTATGCTATTTTATTAGTTCTAGGGTGAGAACTAAAGGATAAGGATAACAATAAAAGTGAGATTTTGTACAAATTCATATGTGTTATCATTGATACATAACTACATCTGGGGTTATTTATCAATCCTTGCAACACTTCTATGTCTGCTTTTGGAGCTCTGCTCCGCATGAGATTCATTAAAGTGGCCCTGTATTAAATGTTCCTTTGCTCTAATTTCTGAGTGGGATTTTTTTTCAAAAAGTGACTACAAGACTATTTATGGGACTTTTTGCGAAAGTCCCAGGTCATGAATCTGGCTTTGCATGGCGTTGCGCTAGCAGCAGTTCTCTTTTTACTCCAGATTAATGAAGTGGTGCAAATAGACCTGTGAAACTTTGTAGAAGTGAAAAGATTTTTCTCTACATCTACTCTGAATTTACCGTATATACTCGAGTATAAGCCATGTTTTTCAGCACAAAATTAAACTCCAGTTTATACAAAAAAACCCCCACTATACTCACCTTTCCAATGCCCCCATAGGTCCTCTTCTTGCTTCCGTTGCCTCTTCGCATCCTTCCGCTCCTCTTCAGGTCCATTCGCAATGCCGGTTCTCACAAAAAATGACGCTGGCAACCGGCAGATGTCACCCTGTGTGCCGGCCGAGCGCTAAGACCCGAAGGGGAGCAGAACGAGCTCAAGTAGAGCCAAAGGACCTAGAGAGGATCCGAAGCAAGAAGAGAACCTACTGGGGGCATCGGAAAGGTGAGTACAGTGTTTTTTAGGTTTTTTTTACTACAATGGGCTGGCTGGCTATATACTACAGGAGGCAGGCTGGCTATATACTATGGGGCTTGTGGCTATATACTACAGGGGGCTGGTAAGCTATATACTACAGGGACTGGTAGGCTATATACTACAGGGGCTGGCAGGCTATATACTACAGGGGCTGGCGGGCTATATACTACAAGAGCTGGCAGGCTATATACTATAGGGACTGGCAGGCTATATATTGGGGGGCCTGTGACCAATGCATTTCCCATCCTCGGCTTATACTCGAGTCAATAAGTTTTTACAGTTTTTTGTGTTAAAATTAGGTACCTCGGCTTATGCTCTGGTCGGCTTATACTCAAGTATATATAGTATACAATACTACAGATACTCAAGCCTTGAAATAACTACGGTGGGTGGTATTCATTAGCACTGATGCCTTAGTTCCACCTGCTGGCGCTCTGGCGGCTGTATCCACTAAGAGGTTCCAGTCTCGTAGTAAATACAGATACAAACTCTGCCAGTTAGAAAATGTGCCCCCTGCCCGCGGGTCAGAGAAGCCAGAAAAGTGGGGAGGAGGGGGAGATTTATGTGCCTTGTCCGCCATAAAACTGTCTTTTGGGATGCCAAGGCTAGATACAATTTCTTATATGATGTTCCTATACTGATCCTGATTGGCTAGACTAATATTATGTTGAAGTATATGTCAAAGATTTTTTTCTGCTATTTTTTTTCTCCTACTGGGAATTTATACAATATTACAGATCCCCAAACCTTGAATGTACTTTTTTCCCAGGAAACAAGCTGTCAGTTAGTCCGTCCTTTATTTCCTGTTGGATTCACACTTTGGCAGCAATTCATTTCTGTTTTTTGCATTGCTAGTGCTTGGAGGCTTGACTTCCTTGTGTAGCATCAGAAGGCATTGCGCACATATAGTCACAGGCTGTAGGGTTATCGTCATTGATTTCCTAAACACTCCTGTACATTTTCCACAATCCAGTGTATAACTGAGGTCATGGAAAGTGGGAATGTTCTTCAGGATCTGCCTGAGCTCAGAATTTCAGAGATTTTCCAGTAGTTTTACATTCCAGCCTTGTAGAATATATTTCTGAAAAGCTGTTAGAAGCTTTATAGTAGTCATCTTATGCAAACTGCTTAAGTGTATGAGAAATGTGTTATTGGGGACAGAAAATGACCATTGTGGGTTAGTGTGCTGGCTTTGTGAAGTTTGATCAAATTGAAATAGTTTGTTCTTCAGCAAAATCAATGATTTTAAAATCATTAAAAGATGAAACCGAAAATGGTCTTCCCAGAACTGTTGCCACAAAGTTATAGTAATTTAAAATTTAGCTCTTCTTCGCACAAAAATGTCATGGACACACCCTGTAATGAAGAATCAAAATGCTACTTTAATCAGTCCATCGATTTCCTACGTGCGGAGCAGACACAGGACAGAAGATGGCCGCTGGTAACATGTCCACATCACATGTCCTACACCTGCCTGGGCAGGTCATGTGATCACCACTATGTTTGGCTGTAGTCAGTTGGTTGCAGTGCATTCAGTATGGCCGGTGTTGTGGTAAGGCGTCATATCAGTGATGGCAGTTACACATCATTACTATGCTAACAGAGCAGCACAGTCTGTTACATCATCACAGGGAGCAGAGCATAAGAGGTAGGAGGAGTTACTGAAAAGTAAAGGATCGTGGGACTTGTAGTATCCAGTGGCAGCCATATTGGTGATAACTCCGCCTACTTTAGAAAGCCCATAACATTTTGTCAATCATAAAACCAAACTATTTAAACTCCATTTTGTGACTAATGACATTGAGTTTTGTTATATTAATTTATTTATAGCATTATAGGTTATTGTATCAGACGTTCATATTCTCGGAATACCCTTTAAAGTTATATTAAATCTTTTGTCACTGAAACTTGCTCAACTCAAATTGCTCTGCTCCCCTTACTCTATAACATGCAACCTGCAGATTACACAGCATTTTCATGGTGACTTTTCATGAATTATTCATACAGTGCCTGTACATGAAGACTAACAGTAGTATTTCTGTTATGCTACAAATTTTGTATTTTACCTCTATGCAGATGCTCTCTCTGCAGATATGGGTAGAAACTTACTGCTATGATTTCTTCAATATAGAAGAGGGAAATGCATCACCCCTGTCTCTCCTCTCACTGCAGCCTTTCTACTTCTCTCTTAGAAATTTTATTTGTAGTTGATTGTACAGTTATCATTGTACAAAAATAATATTCCCTGTATTTATTTATTACTAAGAAAATGTCCCCTACTTTTACATGGCTACGGCAATGTCATCTACAGCATGCTACTGCTGCACCCAAATACTGGCTCCAATGGTACAATGCTATGGCCAGTTATTTTCTGCAGCAGTGACATGTTGTTGATGTTACAAAATCACTGTCACCAGCTTTACCCTTTCTGCACAAGTAGCCCATTGACTGTGGAATTTCCTCCAGTGGAGCCCAACTTTTGCACTGCAGATTTTTGTTCACAATGGGGGGTATTTTTTAGGGCTTCTGCACCTGCCCACTCACTGCAGCCTGTATCAATATGTTGTATCCTAATTCTCAGATGCAGACTGCGTTTTTGTCAGGTAGGCTGGCACAGGCTGCACGAGCGTCGGCATATGATAAATGACCCCCAATGTGCTTATGGGATTTTCACAAACACTGCGACAGTATTGTATTGTGGATTTAATGGATGGAAATGTAGCATCAGAGTTGTGGTGTGGCAGGACACTCCACTGTATCTGATTTCTAAAGATTTTCCATAAAACTGTGCCATCAAAAGTACAGGACATACAAACCTAAGAAGGACCATGAGTTATTGTAACATCCCTAGTATGTGATAACTTGTGTTTGATTCCTTAAGAAATTATTGTAATGACTGCTTTTTTGGGTCTATAAGGAATACAGGACCTTGTTAACCTTGTACTTTAAGCAAAGTGACACTGTCCAAAATGAGTGAATGTGCACGACTAACTTGTTTTCTTTCTCATAACCAAATACAGGAGGCACACAATGCATGCCTATAGTGTAAGCTCATCCCATCAAGATACCGCTCAGGCCAAGGATACTGTCTCCTACTCAGGCATAAAAGATAAACCACATGCTAATTCCTGACCTAGTACATGTGAGCTTTTTATCATCCTGAAGCTATTTTGGAAAACCCATAATCCTGTTGTTGATGGACTGTATCTCTAACTAGTCTTAATTTGACTAATGTGTTTTAAGCGCCACTAAATATAAAATGGTTTTATCTTTTTGGTTTTATGACAAATAACACAAAATATAGTGATTGTATGCTTGGTTTGCTCTATAATGACAAATGGTGTGACCACAGGACAAGTATAGCACTAACTATGAAAAAAAATGTAAGGGACAGCATATAGACTTCATGCAGTGCAGAGACACAGAGGTGAAAATTTGCAGGGATGAGAATTTGTAGCTAAACTAGGCTATAGAATATTTCCTGATAAGCCTGAGGTGAATTCCAAAACTGAGAGACTGATCACAGGTTGTCGCGATACAACCTTGTTGATTGGCTGTCATTGTCATTATGGCACTGTAGGCTTTGGTTAAAGGCTCCTGATCAGGACTTTCAAAACCTACCCAGAACCTCATGTATCAGTCATCCAAAAAATGGGAAAAATAAAAATATACAATTTTAGAATGGGTGTAACTTTACACATCGTATCCTGATAAGGCCTAATCTAGGTTTCTGATAGTGGTCAGCTGTTTCTGTATAGCTGTATAAATTGATGTGGAATGGCCACATTTTGATAGCACAAACATTTTAATAAAAAATAGAGTGGAAACCTAGCTGGGGGAAATTACCTTAAGAAGCTACTTTTGATCAGAGCATTAACTCTTTTTACATGAGTAAGCATGATATCCAAGCTTTCAGTTTCACAAGTTTAGTCCCCTCTAAATGGTCTACTTTTATGCTTTTAAAGGATTTCTTACTCCGCCACAGTGTTAGGCTACATTAACTCTGACGTATGGGGGACGTATATACGGCCGACGTATATACCCGCCAATATACGTCCCCCATAGACGGCAATGGGCGCACAGGGCGCCCTACGGGAGCGGTACGGTGCAGCACACGTGCGGCACCGTACCGCTCCGTACCACAGAAAAAGATAAGACATGTCCTATCTTCGTCCGTAGTACGGCGCCGTGCGCCATAACTTCCTATGGAGAGGGGCAGGGGTGAGCTGCGCTCACCTCCTCCTCCTCTCCCCGTGCACTGCCGTTGCCCACTACGATACGGTACGGGCGGGCAACGGCAGTGTGAATGTAGCCTTAGATAGCGTTATCGGAGGTTTCCAATAACGCTATCATTCTAACACTGCTGCATTTGTTTTAGCACTAGGAGCTGCTTACTTTAGTAAGCAGCTCCTAGTGCCGAATTTCTTGGTGACAGGTCCTCTTTAATGCTGAACATATTAAAAATGGTGCTGATCAATGAAGCTTCTTTAAATAGACCGTCAGTTAAAGGTTGAAGGTCTAAAAATTTTATTTTTTACCTTTTTCATCTTCATTATAGTTAAGATAGATGAGCTAACCTCTGTTAAAGAGCAGTCCTGAATGGAGGCTTCAAACAAATCCAATCACAGATCTATGGAATACTGTCATCCTGATTTCATGTTATTACATGGGCTACATGATGATTTATTCTTGGTACATGTAATTCAACCTTTACAAAGGTTAAAAGTGGAATTAATTTGTTGTAAATGACAAAATCATTAAAAACAATATTATGTTATCTAGGAATGTTGATGCAAGAAAATGTGAACGTGTTCAAATACAAATCAGTATACAATATATAAACAGCGGATAAGTAAACTTGTGGTTTAAAGGGGTTGACCACTAATAAGAATGTTTATTGATATAAGTACAATACCCTAATATGGTCACTCTTACTGTAGTGACCCTGATAAATTTTCTCTTCGGTCTGTGTCACATGTCCCACTGGAAGCCTACAGGACATCATAGGAAGTCTTGAGTCCTGCTGCCGGCGGGTCATGTGGATCATGGTGCATCCTTTCCAAGATCACCAATGCCATGTCAGTGGTTTGAGGGGTATACATGCCCCTATAATCAATGACATGGGAGTGGTGTTCACCTAGGGAGCTTACATAAGTTAATGAGTTGCATGACTCACAATCTTTTGTAAGTATGTAGGACACGGGAAATCACAGGAAGTTCCAGTCTAAAACCTGGGGTTTTTAAATCGGACCTGACTTTTGATTGTTGCTGGTAAGTTTATTAATAAACTTGGGTAGCAGTTTGAGTTTCCTGGTTCTCAGACCTTTTTCTTGACACCTGAATTTCCTGTAATTTTGGGTTTGTTCACTTCTTCACTAGCCCTTACTAGTCTTTCTTGGTATTGTCTCCACTCTTGCTGTACTGATTTTACTTTCCTGGTCACATATAATAATAATAATAATACTTTATTATCCCAAACGGGAACTTAAAGTGTCATCTCCACAGTACATCAAATTGACAAGACATCACATATATACTCACATAAAAACATAGTCACATAAGAACACATATACCATAAAACAGAATAAAAACACTAACACACATAAATATAAATAAATTTCACCCACTATTCAATAAATAGTTACTTAAATAGATTATAAAAATAGCAAAATTATATCTATTTTCCAGTAGTCGCACTTTTTAAAACATTCCTATTTTACCCCTAATTGAGTTATTTGATAACTCGAGAGCGGCCGGTATAAATGTCTTTTTAAATCTCTCCGACCTACAGCGCAAGAGAATAAAACGGGAGTTAAACCACTAAGCTGTGCCTGCAGCACACCATACATTGGATGGTCACTATTATTTCTAATGGTTTCAGATGCACTCATCTCTTTGTATTCTGGGTACGGCTCGATAGGGATCCCACCTCGTATAACTATGACATGTAATCCTACCACACCAGTTTACTTAAATAGAGGAATAAAGATTTATTGCGAAATTTGTGATGTTTCAACTGTTCCATGGCCTTTATCAAACAAACTGGCCACTGGTATGGAGAAGAAGGTAGATGTTGGTGCTGTAAGTGGAGCACAGATGTGCAATAGCTCTACCACCAACATTTACCCTCTTCATCATACTAGAGGGTATACTGAGGTCATAATAAAGACCACAGGATAGTCAAAGCGTAACATGTGTGAAAATACCGCAATAAACTGCCTTATTCCTGCATTGAAGTCAATTTACTGTCCTGGTCATTATATTTAGGAAAACACCTTAAGCCACAAAGGCTAGCTAGGTCTTTTTCAGCCAAGAGCAATCTTTTTGCAATGGGTAATGTGGAGCACCAATGGGAAGCTGGTTACAATAATAACTGCCTTTAAGGGGTTTTCCCAACTTCTTTCTTGTAATGTAATATATAGTTATATAATGTAACAACATCTAAGAAAACAAATTCTAGATTATCTAAGGAGAAAGGAACTTCTGTGGGAGAAGATTTCAGCAACATATCACTGGCAAGATTCCGCTCACCCACGGAACAGATGGCAACACACATTTCAGACTGTAGCAAACTCCTTGACAACACTCACTCTATATAGCACTTTATTGTTGCAGACTTTAAGTATTTGTGCCCTCTCCTAAAACAAGAGTTTTGAAAGTATAGCTACACAACCTGTCCTAAAGCTACTGTAAATTTTTACTACTCTAAATGACCAACCAGGAAAACGATTCATCTTACATCAAGTCTTACATCAAGTTGTGTGCCTCTGTGTTGGGGTGTGCAGGGTCTGCAGGCAGACTTACCCATCCGCGCTCCAGTGGCATCTCCTGTGGTCCCAGCCTCCTAGGGTGTGCGCACGCCAGCTCTGGATGATTTAAAGGGCCAGGGCACCGCTAATTGGTGCTTGTCATTGTGACTCCTGCGATTACCGTTGTGAACTCTGTTTCCATTCCTGACCTCGATTCTCTGCCACCTGTCCTGACCTCCTGCCTGACCACAACTCTGATTCTGCCTGCCGATTCTGTAACTCGCCTTGGCCACTACCGCGAGCAAGTCACGCCTGTGGAACGACCTGGTGGTATTCTGCCGCAGCAAGTCTAACCCGCTCTGGTGAACACTGGGTGCCACTTAGAAGCTGCTCCCAGGTGTCGGCTTACGTCATCACTCGCTGTGGTTCCGTGGGTCCACCATCACCAACCCTGACAAATCATACAACAGTAATGTTTGTAAGTAATAACTGAGTAAAGAGGTACTGTACACTGGACTTGAGCAATAGTCACTCAGATTTAGTAACTGAAGGATGTGAGCTAACACCTAATCCAGACACAACACCTCCATTCTAGCACAAGTTGTGCTAAATTACTGACCATCAAATATATTATGTGCTTTAGACAGTGTTCTTACTCTAAAACAAGCTAAAACAAGTGACAGAGGATTAAGAGAAAGCGTCTATCATACTTAGATCACCATTGTGATTAATCCAGTATCTACGTTTTCTAACTGTTTAATAGTAGTAATAAATATGACTCAATGTATCTTTGGAAAATAAAATAGCATTCAATCGTATTAAATATAATGGTATCTCAAGAGATGTTATATTTTCCTAAAAAATAAAAAAGATGGAAACAGATGATATTCCAGGATGAATATAACTTGGCCGTAATCCTCTATTTTACAATTAGTCTTTACGTTTTCTTCCAAAATACTCAATAGCTTAAACCTGTCAACTGATTCCAGGCATGCCCAACAGAATATGGCCAAGTACTGTAAGTAGGTCACATATTTAGGGTTGCAGTAGTTCTTCTATGCCATGAATATTCTAAGCTCTCCCTTACAAGATGCAACCTGTTTTTATTTCTCTGTGCTTCTGTTTTTTACTCCTCACTTTCAAAAGTCTATATTTTTTATTTTTCCATGTACAGAGAAATTTAAGAGCTTGTTATCTGCAGGACAAATTGTAGTTTTTAGTGGCACATGAATATTTTGCAACAAAAGTTCCAGCTCACCAGTATTTTGGGGGCAGTTAATGTCGCAGTATGTGCTGTAGATCCCTCCTCGGACCAGAGTAAGCAGTGCAACTAAATATCAGATAAATCCAGGACCAAAACGCTCCAGTTGTTTAAAAAATTTTGTCTTCAGACTTTATTGAGAAATTTCAATTGTTCCATAAAACAGGTACAGGTTACAAGTAACATCATATCACCGATGTTACAAGTGCAACCTCGTTTAATCATGGCTCATTATTTTCGTGCCACCATTTATTATTCCATAAAATGTACTGCGTAGCTGTAAAAAATTCCAAATGGGAAGAAATTAACATAGAATGCAAGTGCACCAATATCTTAAAAAGGACCTGTCTTACTAAAATAAGCAGCTGCTTGGGCTACCCCATTTTTAGCAGTGATAAATTGTTAGCTTTATCGGAGCCCTCCAATAAAGCTAGCAGACACTGCCACAAAGTACAATAGGAACTCCAGGCCGCACGCAAATCGATCTGGCGTAAACATGAGAGGACAAGACTAGGAGGAGCAGACTGTCACATGAAGCCTGTCAGTCACTGCTGGAGTGGGAGAGGTGGTCCGGGTAAGACGCAGCACCTCGGACCACCCCCTCATGAATACCAATTCCTATTGTACTGCGCAGCAGTGTCTGCTAGCTTTTTCGAAGGGTTCAGATAAAGCCAGCAGTTTATCACTGGTAAAAATGGGCCAGTACTAGGAGCTGCTTACTAAAGTGCCTTTTTTATAGGTGACAGGTCCTCTTTAAGTGCTGTGTTTTTATAGCTTTCTCATTAACCTTATTCTTTAGGTCAGTA
The DNA here is from genome assembly GCA_019512145.1 of Engystomops pustulosus. Taxonomy (NCBI): domain Eukaryota; kingdom Metazoa; phylum Chordata; class Amphibia; order Anura; family Leptodactylidae; genus Engystomops; species Engystomops pustulosus. The sequence goes on from CM033644.1 coordinate 161,346,710, forward strand.
CGATCATGGAGATACCAAATTAATATAGTTTTGTAATGTCTTAATACCTGTAAAAAATACTTCCTCTATCCCCCTCTAAAAAAATTGGGGATAAATTGAATTATCCCCAAAATATAATTCACCATCTTTAAGTTATGAATAAGGATAATGCTGTATTGTGTAAACCGCTGGAAACTTCTGGGATGTGAGGCTCTTGTTTTATTCAATGTCTTGAAGCCAATAAAGACGTTGGATTATTTTGTTAAACCAAGATTGGAAGACTGTATTTTTCTTTCTGTATTTTTGGTCTTCACAGAAATCTGGACCTTTTTTAAGTAATTAATTCCTATCTGAAAATTCCAGGATCTTTCGCATCAGTTTGGTCCTGTGGCATCACTCTGATTTTATAAAAGTTCAATGTTCAGTTGAAAATTTTGTTTGTTTAATTTTCACATTGTTTCCTTGTTTCCATGGATTCTTGATAGACAGTCCCAAAGTTCAGGTAATAGCAATATTTAAAACATTGAAATTAATACAGTTCTCTAAAGTTTTATGTAACTACAGTAACTCCAACATGAGTAGACACTTTTCAGACTACAAGGGGCCCAGAAGTTTAAGAATACAAGAAGCTACATTCTGAAGGTTACCTTTTACGCATGTACGAGGACATCTGAAGACATTATTTATTTTCCCCAAGTAAGGAATGAAGAACTACAGTCGGTCGAAGATCATGTGCATAAGGGCTCGGTGTAAGTTTTGCTTTGTGCTGTCAAAGAGAAGATTTCCTTTAATGGGCTAACTTTACAGCCAGGAAATAGACGTTTTCATCTGGATAGTGTCAGTTTCTTGGCGTAGGGAATCCAAATATTAGCAAATACCGTAGTTATTTTTTTCGACTTTTCCTCTCAGATACTTAGAATTATTTTTCCTTTACTCCAAGGAACACATATTTTACTGCAAGGATCATAAATATTTGGGAAGAGCAAAATTTGTGACAAGTATACCTACAAGGCAATTTTTTTCCAGGCAGCCGAGTTAACCTCTTCTTGCTTAATTTTGCCAATATATTATATTACTACTGCTTTATAAAAGTAAATCCAAGCAGTCAAGATTGATTTAATGCAAAGTACAGGCAGTCCCCGGGTTACGTACAAGATAGGGTCTGGAGGTTTGTTCTTAAGTTGAATTTGTATGTAAGTCGAAACTGTATATTTTATAATTGTCGATCCAGACAAAAAAAATTTTGGCCCCAGTGACAATTGGAGTTTAAACATTTTTTGGTGTAATGGGACATAATCAATAAAGCTTCATTACAGACACCTTACAGCTGATCATTGCAGCCTGGGACTATAGTAAAGCATCCAGAAAGCGGGCCGCACTCCATGGTTCCAAATTTAAAAAAAGTTGAACTTTATTGAACAAGTGGCAACCCGCACCCGCCAGTTACCAGAAGGGACTCCCACTGATGCACACAAGGGGAGTAATTGGCGGTGTTACAATGCACACTTGCTCCGTATGGCATGCTGAGACAGGTGGACTAATTGCAGGTTATTGATTTCTTATGAATGGGTAAGGAGACGGGCCAGGTCATATCCCGATAGGCAGGACTTTATGTTTTGTAACTCAAGACACTGTAGCACTTTATTGACACTGGAATATGAATTTTGTCAATTTATTGATATATGATACACAAATTTTAAAATGTACCTGTAACCTTGTATCTCTGATGTTCTTTTTTGCACAATTTACCTGTATAATGCTGCACTGATGTTTGACCAATGAGAGTCACTGTTCACCTTCAAATAGCTGGTATGTACTCACTGTGATTATGCTTGAAAAAGGTGGGTGCTACCACCGAAACGTTGCAATGGAATAAAAACTTCACCCTCATTTTTTGATCACATTCCGGAGTGCTGCTGTTTATTTTTTGGATTTATGCATTGGGATCTACTGCCATGGATCCTACGGCTTTGCACCATTGCATTGTGCTGCTCTGGACTTTCCTACACATTATATATATATATATTTAAGGTAAAAAGTGGGCAGCACTCGTGGTTCCACTCGTGGTGAACTTTGTGCTTGTGTTGTGTTGTGCCTGTCACTAAGCACAACTCAAGAAAGTTAGTATACCTTTATTCCTAACTTCCTCAATTTACGAAAGGTAAGCGTGCACTATGTAGCACTATTTTCTCGGCTTTTATCCTTGGGCATATATGAGAATGTCTGCATGTGTATGTATAGCTCTGCGTACTGCCAAGTGCACTGCGAAAGACCCGAAGTTAGTACCATTACATGCTAGGAGACCACATGACCCCCAAAACTGACGCACATTTGTATAAGCAATGCATTTCCTGATGTCGCCGATATAGGCAAATGCATAGGAAAAATTAATTTACCGTATATACTCGTACAAAAAATGTGCTGAAAAACGTCCCCTCGGCTTATACACGAGTCAATACTCGTAAAAAATAATTAAAAAAGGACAAAAAAAAATAAACTTATATACTCACCCTCCGGTGGCCCCGATGCGCAGCGCTGCTCCCCCGATGTCATCGTGGCTCCTCGTCTGGCTTCCCGGCTCCTCTTCTTGCTTCTGCGCCGTCTTCTGTCTTCTTTAACATCGTGCCGGGCGCCGCCATTGTTCTTCTCCCGTGCAGCGCCTAGTATGACGTCAGCAGCGGCGTGTCATACTGGTCGCTGCACGGGAGAGAACAACACGATGTTAAAGAAGACAGAAGACGGCGTGGAAGCAAGAAGAGGAGCTGGGAAGCCAGAAGAGGAGCCAGCGATACACTGGTCCCACTAATGGTGAGTAAAATAAGGTTTTTTAAATTTTTTATTCTTGGCTGACTGTATACTACTGGGGGGCGGCTGTTATACTACTGGGGGGCAGGCCTGTATACTACTGGGGGCACGCTTATTAACTACTTACTGGGGCAAGGCTGATACTACTCTGCTGGGGGTAGGCTGGGACTTGGCTGTATATACTACGGGGGCAGGCTTATAATAATAATACTACTGGGGCAAGCTGTATATTAATAGAGGGGCTGGCTGGCTATATACTTGCTGGGTCTGTACCAATACATTTCCCCCCTCGGCTTATATCGAGTCACTAGTTTCCTTTCCCAGTTTTTGGTGGTAAAATTAAGGGGTCTCGGCTTATACTCGGGTCGGCTTACTCGAGTATATATTGTATATTTAAAATCAGTATAACGAATCTAGAATCCACAGGTGGTGTTACACTCTCCCAAGGGCCTAGTGAATGTGTCCTTGTTGTCCTACTAAGTGGACTAGACAGCTAACAATAACCACTACAAACCCTGGCAACATAGTCCGGTATTGGCAGTAATCCCCAGCAGGTACGTAAATTGGCCCGACGATCCAAAAAAAAAGATGTTCACACATCAAAACACTGAAGACTAAGGTCATAAAAATATTAGTATGGTCAATAGATGGTCCCCCATATTTTGCAAAAGTAGGTACAATATAAAAAGAAAAAGTGAAAAGTTAATCAAAAGGTATGTAAATGTGTTTTGCTATATATAAACATCTATAGCCATCTTTAAAAAAATAATATATTGGCAACCACTGTCTCAAAATAGTAGATCAGACAGCAATGAAGCTCGGTTTGGTGCCCTCCTACATAACAATGAGATCGGATTCTATATTAAAAACTTTTGGTCTCAACATCTAATTTATAGATCCTTATTTCCTTCCTGGTACAGTACAAAAACTATCTCCACCCAATCTTTGTGGTGGGACAGATCTATAATACATACGTATCTCTTATGCCTGGCTATATACAGTAAGGACAAAAAGTTTGGACAACACCTTGTCATTCAAGAGTTTTCTGCATTTTTCATTTAGATTACGTACATCATCTATGGCATCAAAACAATGAATTACACATGTGGACTTAATAACACAAAAATGTGAAACAACTGAAAATAGTCTTATATTCTAGGTTCTTCAAAGTGACCACTATGCTTTGATTACTGCTTGGCACACTCTTGCCATTCTCTTATGAGCTTCAAGAGGTCGTCACCAGAAAAAGGTCTGCATATTCACAGGTGCCCTGCCAGGTTTTAAGAGTGGGATTTTCTTGCCTTATAATGGGTTGGTGACCATCATTGGTTTGTCAGAAGTCTATTGGATCACCTTCTGATCTCCGAGAAAGATAAGCGTTTTAGAGTGCTAAAACGTGAAAGGTAGCAGGAGGCATTACAGGATTATATAGAGAGAAAAAAGAAAAATAAGGCAGCAAAAATAGAGGATTGAGAGAAACATTGCCCAGGAGAGAAAAAATAATCCCAAATTATTTTTTCAAGTATATAATGATAAGAACCTAAAAAGAGTGAGATGTGGGACCCCCTTAGGAATAACATGGGGTCATGGTGGAAGGAAATGAGGAAAGGGCCATCTACTGAATGTCGCCTTCTCAACTGTCCTTTACCACCGGAAAATCCCCTGGTGGAATGAGGATAATGTAAATTCCCTTTGGAATGTCAACAGTTTAACCCAGGAAGAGGTACGGCGCCACCTCATAATCCACTAAGAAGATAAATCATCCGGGTCAGATGGCATACACCCCCGGTTTTCTGCTGAACATGTATCGTGAAGACAGACCATTATTTTTAATAGTTGAAGATTCACTAGCTGGTTATGTTCCACAGGACGGTCGCATAGCAATCTGGTACCAATACAAAAAGGATCAAAAAGCGATCCTGGAAACTACAGACCTGTGAGTATAACTTCTGTGGTGGGGAAAATATTTGGGGGTTTGGTTAGAGATGCTATCCCTGGAGTACTCTCACTGTGGCATAACCCTTATAACCCATGCATCAGCATGGGTTTATGAGAGATTGGTCCTGGTCGACTAATCTGATTGGTTTTCACCGATGAGTAAGTTCAAGACTGGATCTGGGTGACCTTGGATGTTTTAATACTGGACTTTTCAAGGCATTTGACACTGCCCACATAAGGTTGGTAAATAAAATGAGACTGCTGGGAATAGGGGAAAAATGTGTATTTGGAAGTAATTGGCTTAGTGATAGAAAATAGAGGTCGTCATTAATGGCACATTCTCAGATTGGATTGACGTTACCATGGAATGCCACAGGGGTCAGTATTGGGGTTATTGTCTTTTTAATATTTTTATTAATGACCTTGTAGTGGGTTTACACAGTCAACTTTCAATATTTGCAAATGATACTAAGCTGTGTAAAGTAATAAATACTGAGGTCGATAGTTTGCATTACAGAGGAATTTGTGGATGCTTGAGGAGTGGGCAGAGTAATGGTTGATGAGGTTTAATGTAGATAAATGTAAAGTTATGCACTTGGGCCATGGAAACAAATAGTATAATATGTTCTAAACAGTCATTTACTTGGTAAAACTGAAGCTAAAAAGGACTCGGGGGTATTGGTGGATTGTAAACTTAATCTTAGTGACCAGAGCGGTCACAAGAGAGGAATTGATTCTCATGATAAAGACAGTTTTGCCCTTATACAAAACCCTGGTCAGACCACACATGGAATATTGTGTACAGTTTTGGGCACCAGTGTATAAAAAGGACATATTAGAACTGGAACGGGTGCAGAAGAGAGCAACCAAGATTATTAGGGACAGATTACAAAATTTGGAATTATTCAGTTTAGAAAAAAGACAACTGAGGGACAACTTGCCCCATTGATCTGGAACTTTTGGTTTTGGGGACTGTGTCCAGCCAGGAAATTCTGGATTCTGGGGGTTGCATGTCGTCCTGAGCCAAGGGGACAGCACAAAAGTGAAGTCCCCTGAAAAACAGAATCAAGATGACAAAGTGTTACCACAAGACAGCAATGGAGGCTTGTCTTGAAAGTAATGATAGCCAGATAATGGTCTGAAGACCATGTGATCAATGCCATGAAAATGCCTTTGTAAGGGAAGGTAACACCTGTCCTATTCTGGGGATTATTGTATAGCCATAAAGGGAACCTCTCAGTAGATATTGACCTAGTATACCACTATCGGTATGGTGTCTAGAAGTTTAACACCTCCCTGGTCATGTCTCTTTGGCGAAACAGAATCATCCATAAAAACAACTTTGAAGTGAGATGTTAACTGATCTTGGGGGATGGGGGGGGGGGGCGGCGGAGGAGTTCAGCAACAAAGTCAAGCTTTCCCCAACAAAGCATCTCCCATCAGCTATAATTGATGTCATTTAACCGAATTTCAGGAAGCTGGAGCTAGAAGGGGCATTCAGAGTCGGGAAGAGATGTTGGCATCCATGGCTTTATGCACACAGTTTATCTCTCACTTCAAGGTAGATTTTCTGGAGAATACCAACACCCTAGGCCACTGAAGAATCATGCAAAGGTGCATAATAGAAGTGGTATATAAGATAATTTTCTGCTTAAAGGTTTCCTTTAAACAGTAGCTGGACCCCTCTAGTTTTTATTTTAGATACACTAACAGCCCAGAATTACTTGATTTGGACATGGAACGAGTAGCATGTCCACGTCCAAAGTGTCCCAGGAGCCATTTCTCAACATGATCAGCAAGACTGCATGTTGCTCAGATTTGGTTTCCACTTTTTAGCATTTGCATATCACGAAAATGTCTATGTGTATGTCTGTGATTTCCATACTTCAACAGTTTCAATACTGCTGTTCAGATTTTATTGTTGAGGAGTCTGTATTGCTATAAAATATATTCCATTTTATAGTGTTATTTGAGAGGAATAACGTAGATACAAAAGTTATAATAAATGTAATGTGTAGCTCCCATTATGCTTCCTAACCTGCAACGAGGGAAGCTTCCTGCCTGATAGGCCCTTGGCCCACATTAATCAGTGGTGCATCTCTGACCTTAGCAAAGTCAATTTTGTGAAAAATTAAGTTTTAGTAGAATGAATCTGCAACTAACTGCTTCCACACTTTAAGATGTTTGCACAATCACTTAGTGTGTTTTTGTTTAAAACTGACTCCCAACTAAGAGTTCTCAGACTTGTCCTAACTTAGCCTTACTGAAACCATCATGTATAAACACAAAATGGTCAAAAATCACTCCGAAAGAAACATTTACATCCCATCCAAGTAAATATACAGTAACTCATTTCAAAAGGCACGTCTTGATCCATGCCATACTACTAATGTAATGAAGTAGACTATAACCAGTACGTCACAGAAAACAAACAATCCAGAAATGGGGAATGAATTGTTGTTGTGCATAAAAGTCATTGATGTTATTTTGGAACAAATGCTTAAAACATGCCTGACGCGTAATGTCTTCATAGTTATAAGCTGCACACAAGTAATACACTGTATGAGCACATTTTGCCTACATTCTCTGTTGTACACGATAATATTGTAGCCTAAGTTTAAACTCTTAGACATATCTACCAGGATAACATGTACCTACATCCCTGCAGAGTGACAGCCAAAAATACCCCCATCCCTTCAAAGCCTAAGCCACAGAGGTTTTTATTCATGTTATAAATGTCACGCAAATTTGCAAAGCTTTCAAGACATCCCTTTCCTGTTATCCTAGTTTTGGCTACATTCACACAAACGTGTGCCCGTCCGATGCGCTGGTGAGAAGAGGTGACCCCTCCCCTCTCCATGTAGATGCACAACATATGGCCATGCAAACTGGGAAAGATAGGACATTTCCCAGAGTACGGAGTGGTAAGGTTACGGATGTGTGCTCCATACAGCTATGCTGGCTATGTGGGATGTATGTGCGTCTTTTTAAGTGTTTTTATCTATTTTTTTGGTCTCTTGTTCTTTGTATATATTCTAATAAAGATTGTTAACAATTCATGGTCGTTATGACACGTCTTCTTGTTCTTGCTACAGTATTTATTCATGTGTCGATGGACCAATAGAGGTATTTATTGTTGTGCAGGACTCTGTTTTTTGTTTATGGAGTATATACACTCGCTGGCCACTTTATTAGGTACACCATGCTAGTAACGGGTTGGACCCCCTTTTGCCTTCAGAACTGCCTCAATTCTTCGTGGCATAGATTCAACAAGGTGCTGGAAGCATTCCTCAGAGATTTTGGTCCATATTGACATGATGGCATCACACAGTTGCCGCAGATTTGTCGGCTGCACATCCATGATGCGAATCTCCTGTTCCACCACATCCCAAAGATGCTCTATTGGATTGAGATCTAGTGACTGTGGAGGCCATTTGAGTACAGTGAACTCATTGTCATGTTCAAGAAACCAGTCTGAGATGATTCCAGCTTTATGACATGGCGCATTATCCTGCTGAAAGTAGCCATCAGATGTTGGGTACATTGTGGTCATAAAGGGATGGACATGGTCAGCAACAATACTCAGGTAGGCTGTGGCGTTGCAACGATGCTCAATTGGTACCAAGGGGCCCAAAGAGTGCCAAGAAAATATTCCCCACACCATGACACCACCACCACCAGCCTGAACCATTGATACAAGGCAGGATGGATCCATGCTTTCATGTTGTTGACGCCAAATTCTGACCCTACCATCCGAATGTTGCAGCAGAAATCGAGACTCATCAGACCAGGCAACGTTTTTCCAATCTTCTACTGTCCAATTTCGATGAGCTTGTGCAAATTGTAGCCTCAGTTTCCTGTTCTTAGCTGAAAGGAGTGGCACCCGGTGTGGTCTTCTGCTGCTGTAGCCCATCTGCCTCAAAGTTCGACGTACTGTGCATTCAGAGATGCTCTTCTGCCTACCTTGGTTGTAACGGGTGGCGATTTGAGTCACTGTTGCCTTTCTATCAGCTCGAACCAGTCTGCCCATTCTCCTCTGACCTCTGGCATCAACAAGGCATTTCCGCCCACAGAACTGCCGCTCACTGGATGTTTTTTCTTTTTCGGACCATTCTCTGTAAACCCTAGAGATGGTTGTGCGTGAAAATCCCAGTAGATCAGCAGTTTCTGAAATACTCAGACCAGCCCTTCTGGCACCAACAACCATGCCACGTTCAAAGGCACTCAAATCACCTTTCTTCCCCATACTGATGCTCGGTTTGAACTGCAGGAGATTGTCTTAACCATGTCTACATGCCTAAATGGCATATCCAATGGGACACGGGACACTAGCAGAGAAAGGTTAACTTTCATTTAACTTTGCTTTTTATCGAAAAAAAAGCCAGTTTTATTGTAAAAACGGTTTGGCACTGTGCACAGTATTCTCCATGGGGGTGCCATAAAAATGGCTCCTGATAACAGGTTCCCTTTAAGCAGACACATACTGAATTGCTTTCCCTGTGTGTTTCCAGCATGCTTTTTAGAATTGAATGCTACTGTTCCATCTAGTGGAATCTTTTTTTAATTGTTTAATATATGGTAAAACCTTTACCCGTATTTTCTGGAGATGGAATGTACCGCACAATTCTTACACTTTGTTTTGGTTATAAAGACTTGAAGGAGTTGCCAACACAAAGAATTGAACTGCGTTGCAAAACTGTAAAAATACTCACTATGAATTAATAGGTCATTTACTACGTTCATGAATCACTTAGACACAGATAGTGTATATAATGTATGTTTATATAGAGCATGGAAGATAAATGTTTGGTTAGAAAAATATTTCATTGCTCGTATTGCATAAATATGTGTAATCCATTCATCCATGTTCAACGTTGCAGCCTCCTGTCTTAGTTTATTAGACCTCAACACACAAATCCTTTGTCCTCCCTTTCTGTAAAATGTTCTCATGCTAAAAATATCCCATCTTGTCCATTGTTATCATCTGACCGTAAATCTATGAAAACGTACTCGCTAGAAGTATGCTGAAATACCAGCAGACACACAAGCGAGGCGTCTCTGCTGCTTTCTCAGAGCTCAGTCACTCTGTACGTTATAGATAAAGTAATCGTGAAACCTTTTTCTTCCTATGTGCCCCTTTCCTGCCTTTCCATTTCAGGTGCCAGTTTTCTAGTAAGTGTTTCAATGGGTGCTGCCTTTCACGCCATCTCTGATAAGTTTGTCTGCAGCCAAAGGCTGTTGAATGTAGGAGGCTTGTTTACATTCCCCTGCCAGAATAGAGGTAGTATTTAACAATGGACAATTGCAAAACAGCTACAAATAGCTGACAGGCCAACTTTTTAAAGGGGAAAAGACAGGAGGTTCATATCTTGACTTAAGTATGCTGCAAGGGAAGGACAAAATTCCATAATGAAATACTATGGGCCATATGTACTGAAGCCCCATGTTAAAGGTACACAAAAAAAAAAGTTGGTGGACTCTGTCGGAACAGTGCAGGGAGCACCAGATTCATGATGAACAGCCGCCACAAATCCTGTATCTGTATCCCCCTGCACACTCCACAGGCGACATAGTACAGTTTGCACTGTTTTTGATAAGTGTGCCCTTTTGACTTTAAATGTTAATAAAAATGTATAAAGTTCTGAATACTTAGCTTGTAAAAGAATTTCACAATTATTTTGTAAGTAGATCAAAGCAATTAAAAATTGCCATAAATAGATACCTTTACATACCTTTACATAGGCGTAGGTAGGCTGATGCTGGAGGGTTTTTTTGTTTAGACCCAGAAATAAGGAGTTTCATCCAAAAATAGATTTTATGCAATAGGTAAATGCCCCATTTTCAAATGGTAGATTTTCTTTAAAGATTCTTAAAAACGGTCTGCTTAGATATCTATCTGGAAAAATAGCATTTAGTCGGCCACCAATTGTGCAAGTTCTCCCAATTATAAAGGCCTTAAAGGCCTGTAATTCACAACATAGGTAGACCTCAACTATAAAAGACAAAATGTGAAAACATATCCAGAAAATTATATTGTCTGATTTTTAGACAACTTATTTGCAAATTAAGGTGGAAAATAAGTATTTGGTCAATAACAAGAGTTTGTCTCAATACTTTGTTATATATACTTTTGACAGAGACCAAACGTTTTCTGTAAGTTTTCACAAGATTGAAGTCATTCACTTTCCTCCAAACACGGAGAGTTGTGTTTCCACCAAATAGTTCTACTTTGGTTTCATCTGACCATATGACATTCTCTCAATACTCTTCTAAAACATCAAATGCTGCTGACACTGAGAGCCTGAGTCCCTGGCAGCGTAGTGTGTTACTGACAGTAGACTTTGTTACGTTGGTCCCATCTACTGATCATCTTAGTGGTCCTGGCAAGGGTTGTTTGTGATGAGTCAGGTACTTAACATTAACTTAGAAGGGGAATTACTATAACACTGTATGTTTCAATGCAATACAACCCCAGGGAGCTTCATATCACCCAAAACAACTTACTCTATCCTGTTTCTAAAGACGGCTGAAATAGTTGGTAAATAGGAAAAATGAATATAATGATATAATGATTGCAATTTTTGCATTGTAATAATCTCTTACTAGAAATGTCATATTGCTTTTACAGTAAATTATTTGAATATATCCTTATGCTGGGGCCCCAAGAAGCTGATGTTACTACTTTGTAACCTAACATTTCTCACTAGACTAAACTGAGTTAGAACAGACATTCTTTCTATTTACATTGATCTGCTGTTACCACATTGGGCCCCACTTCTCTTAACATAGCATATTTAATAAACTAATTTTTGCTTTTTACAATTAACATAACTTTCTTTTACTGGAAATTTGTGCTCTTGCAAAAATAATATAAATCCTACATACAGGGGATACACAAGAGGATACACAAGACAATACTTAGTAGGGGCTAGCAGGAAAATCTTCTAGAAAAAATGGGGGGGGGGGGGAAGTAGTATAACTAATACAAGAAATAAGTTACAGGATGAAGACAACCATTTGCAGCTCCAGCTCAACTGCCTCTTTTCATTGAGTGGCCCAATGTTATAGAAACAAGTCTTAATTGGATTGGACTCCCTTGGGATGCTGAAGAGGTTTGGACTACACTACTTTGTGTAGGGGCTAGCAGGAAAATCGTACATACACCTGAAGTGGACTCATGGTTGAACTACATTTTTGTCAACAGGTTATAGGTTTGGCTAATATCACAAAAAAAAGTTCAACCTCTTCCAAAGGTTTTTTCTAGAATACTTCAACCTTGATAGGTAAAGATAAAAATGCTTTTGAAAAGTTTACTCGTTCTTCCTCCGCTCTGGCATCCGGTTTCAGACCCAGGGGGTCCAGGGGACAAGTAACTTCTCCAGGTTTTTTTTAGGCCACTGAATGGCCTAGAAGGGTCCTATGGCTTTTGGCACTGCCACGACACTGGAAGCAGGTTAACCAAATTTTTATTTTTACTTCCACCCGCTCCAAACCCCCAGCTTCTGAATCCATACCGATTGTCAGTACCTGTGCAGCAAACTGCGCAACCACAACCAGGCTTGGCGCTAGCTGTCAGACTAGGTAAGTGGTGGCGAACTCACCCTGCAACGTCCCTGTGGGCTAAGGCCCTGCCTAAAGCAGATAAACCGCCCTGATAAGGGCGAACCCACTATCAGGAACCTAACTGGTGGTCCCTGAGAGACCCTACAAGGTGACAGGGAAAACTCACTTCGTCTGGCAGCTGCTGTATGGTGGAGCGGACAGGTAACCAGAATACAGGTATAGACCAGTGTTCACACTGGCGCACAGAATACTAACACAGGACTGAACAGGTAACCAGAATACAGAAATAGACCAGTGTTCACACTGGTGCACAGAATACAAACACAGGACTGAGACAGGGACAAAACAACAGATATAGACAGGTCTTCAAGCAGATAATCACAGGTCAGATCCAGATACAGGTACAGGTGGGATATACACAGGTCAGGTAAAGATCAAACGGGTTATATACAGGTCAGGACAAGATCAAGATCAAGCGGGTAATATACAGATCAGGTACAGATACAGGCAAACAACCGCAGACAGGTAAAACTGAACTTGATACACAGGGAAGACAAGACTCAAAATAACCAGCAAGGTAAGATGGAAATGGGCAGGTATATAAGGCCGATCCTGGACACGCCTCCAGCTGCACACTGGGGAAACTGTCCATCAGGTTAGTAACCCTTGCTGGGCAGGACAGAAAGAGCAGGGTGTGGCTCAGTTAATCCAAACACAAGTAGTAAGCCACAGTTCACACACAAATAAACGCCTCTATTCCGCCAACTACGGATAGAGCGACATAGGCACGGACGTTACACCAATACAGTAGGTTTAAATTGAATTTAGTTTCCAACATTAGAGATTAGATTAGGTATTAATTCCTAACAATAGAAACTAATCCACATGTTGATATATATACAATGGGGTCATTATATTAAAGGGAATCTGTCACCAGGGACCTCATTTTCACTAAAGACAGGTTGAAGAAGCCCATTACACCTATATTGCACATATGCCTTTCTGCCTTCTTTAAGCATTTAATTATTTGTTATAACTGGGGTAGTCACAGGGACTGGACTTTGGTTTGGATGTATTTCAAAAACAACACATGACTTGTCCGAGCTGCAGGCAGCCTCCATCTTTGTGTATATGTATATGTATATCTTCTATTCACAGTTGTGGGCCTTCAATTTCTTTACATGCCAGTGCCTTAACCCCTCACCTTTTACAGGTGTCACAATTCCTACCCTGCCTCAATAATATTCCCTGGATGTTCAGCAATTGATTAATAATCCTGATGCTTCCTATAGTGCTGTGTGCATACTCGCTCTGGATTTTTGTTTACATGTGTTTGCTGATAAATAGGAGGGGCCTGTAGCAGGAGATTATGACTTATCCTGGTGCCCCTTCCCCTATTTCTGTGTCTGTCAGTGAGACAGACTGAGAGAAAAAAAAAACACACTGGAGGCTGCCATTATGATGGAATGAAGGTGTGAGAAACAGGGAGTTATGTAGAGATACAAAGACACAGGTACATATACATGCAGAGACAGGTCTAATGGAAGATATTTATGGAAAAGTGTCCAAACCCTTTAAAAATTTTACACACAGTGCGGTCTGTAAGGTCATTGTTTTGTGTGTTCGATACCTCCTGAAACAAAATTAAACAATCGTGCCAGACATTGGCACATCTTTTATTTTGCCTCTGCCCTCTTGTTGAGCTACACCACTGTTACTGTCACAAATACATCAGCAGGGCTGTTATACATAATCGAATGTGTAGTCTTGCAAATAGTCTCAAATTATCACAGTGAATGTTTTGGTCACTGTGATCCACCTTTTGTACAAAGATAAAGGGAATCGTGTCTTCTTATTTCACAACAATCTAAAAAACTCCACAACATCTGCAAATGCCCTTTCTGTGTCCTCAGAAGACTTTGCTTAAGATTTTTACTTTTATTGTGCCAGGTCAGTGCAACATTGAAATAGCAGATCTATCTGTGTAACCAGTTCTGGATGTCTGATGGTTTCCTAAGCAACACCCCTGCATGCTGCTTGTGTTACAGGACTAAAAATAGGCCTTTCAATAAGCCATGCACACAGAGTGTAATTACCCCAATCCATTATTTAGCTCGGTGCCTGAAAGGAGGTTCTCCTAATGGAACACTCTGCCTGGCGCTGAAGTATTACCAACATTTTCCTGCAGCTTTTTAGGTTATAATGAATGTAATTATGTAACAGTGCTCCCTCCCGCGGTGCTCGGAGTGATGGGATGAAGGCTTGCATAGGTAGATGCGCTTGTATCCCTAGTTAGCTGTAAACAAGGAATTGTAAAAATTCACTTTTTATGTTAAGGAAACAACATCAGAGGTTATTAGAGTGTTTTATCTATATCATTATTATTTTGTACACCTACCACTTTTTTTGTGTATAGCAGTGTTGTAAGACTGAGCAGTCTAGTGTGGGTGAATTCATATTTATTTGTGGGGCAAACAATTGAACGTTACAGTAACCGATAAAAGTAATAAAACAATACCAATCATTTAGATATCATATCAGCAAATGGTCTATATTTTTAGCAATCCTTTACACATATTGACCAATTCCTAAGGAACCTCGCATATTACACAGGAAGATGCATTTCACAATACCCCTTCGAAAATATTATTTTGTCAGGTTTTTTTAAAGGACATGTAACACCATTTTCTCAGTGGAAGACCCTTGTTACCTGTAGGGATCCTCTTTTCGCTTTCTCTTTTGCTAGACTTTTAAAAATATTAAAATGAGCCAGAGAAGCTCACGGTCCTGTCCGACGAGCGCCTCCTGGCTCCTCCGAGACCTTATTTAAGCACACCCCCACCTCATTGTTATTCGTCAAGCGGCTGTCTGGAATTCTTGCGCCGATGCAAGATCTTATATCTTGCGCAGCTCGCAGGTATCCTGTGTGGCTGCGCAAGAAATCAAGCAAGAATACATTGTGGTACCTGCAATCGCACAGGATACCTGGTGGCTGCGCAAGATAGAAGATCTCGCATGTGTGCAAGAATTCCAGACAGCCGGGTGACGTTACCGACCGCCTGGCCGCGCGGAGAGGCATGGGAGCGGGGAATAACAATGAGGCGGGGGGACATGCATAAATTAGTTCTCCGAGGAGCCAGGAGGCGCTCGTCAGACGGGACCTTAAGAGCCTCCGGCTCATTTGAATATTTTTAAAAATCTATTTCCTCGACGTAACGGAGGCCCAGGAGGAAGCGAAAAGAGGATCCTTCATGCCCTACTGGTAACGAGGGTGGTTATGGGACAGTCTACCACCAAGAAAAGATTTTACAAGGCATGTTCCTTAAAGAAACATGTGTGAGACATTTTCAGCCTCTATATGTTTTACAGACTTTATAAAATGATGAAACCAAGCCACAAAGTCCAGCATCTTTCAAATGCCAAAGGTACAGTCACCAATCCCAGAAAACTCTAGACGTTTTCCTATGGGAAAGTTCTGCCTTCATTCTATTATTATACTTTGCTAATTAAGTCCATGTTGGAATATGACCTAGGGTTACATTTTTTAATGCTCTGCTTGTGTTCAGTGGCTACAACTCTACAGCATAGAGTGAGAAGCAATTGGATGGGGTGAGAATGGAAATGCTGCAGACTGATACTTTTGGCAGAAAGCCCCTTAGATAAGATGAATTATTTTATATGACTTAGAAATTGGGAAATAGTCTAATACAGGAAGCCAAGGTCATGAGAAGATGACACAAGATGCTTCTTCAGGGTCGAATTCCTGCAAGGCTTTCTGAAATTAGGATTCTTTAGTAAAATATGTGAATGTAAATGAATGAATCAGTTCAAGGATGTCTTGTGGGTAGTGAGATGAATGTGTTTTGAGCAATGTATACATGTACAATAAAGATAAGTAATATCTCGTATTACAGCTATCATTGGGTGGGGGTGGGATAGAGCTGACCGCAGCATGTTTCCAAAATTAGCTGAACTGTACTTGTTACTGTTATTTCCATGCAAGACAATATTTCCTGTTGTGGTAGGAGCATCTGTCAAATACATCCTATAAAGAATATTTTATGCTTTGAATTTTTGTTAACTTTTATTAGGATAGTTGTGATGGCTAATAATCCACTAAATATATAGTTGCATGAATGTGTATGACAGTTAAAATAATCTACATGTAAGAAATGTAGAAATCCACAGCATCTCACAGCAATGGCAGAATGGACAAAGCAATGGCAGAAAGCACAAAGTAACAAGTAACTTTTCGGCATAATTTTAAATGTTGATTTTAGAAGGAAGGAGGCCATGAATAACAAATATAAGAAGATTACCACAGTCACAGTGTCTGCATCTATGAGTAAGTGTCCCTGGTTTATCATACTTGATTATGATGGCAGATTTCCTTTAAAGGTATTGAGTATTCTCTGATGGTAGATTCCTCCTGCCTGCCTCTGCCCTTATCTGAAATTTAATAATCCTGGAACCTAACCTGTCAAAAACTTTATTTTAGTAATATGTAAATTGCTGTCACCATGCACAGAAAAATATAGGACATGGGAGGGTTGAGCAGCACTCACTCCTCATCTCTCCTGCTCATCAGCGCTACGGCATCGGAGGAGCATATGTTTGTGTGCAAGGATACACCAAGGTTTTGGAATTCCCCTCACTGTAAATATTCATTCAAAACTCATATAAAAATTACATACTTTTCAGTGAAGAATTAATTTTCATTTTTGTACTAAGGTGTCTTTCAGTTAGTCTGAGAATCTTTTAGTCACACTCTTCTTGAATTTTTGGAGTACTCTAAGAATAGGAGGGGTTTTTTTATACTTGTTTCCAACAGATCCACCTTTTGCCAATGCGGAAATGTGATCACTAAGGAGCCTATAGAGCTCTGCAGTAAGCCCAAGCCCACCAAGTGCCCAGAATAAAGGATCTCAAAAGACCTAACACAGACATAGCAGGAAATCAGATCAATAAAATACGATGAAGCAGCACTCCTCAATGTGTTTTTTATTCCACCATTGTTCAGAAAGTCAATGTTTCAACTTCTTAATGAAGGCATTATCAAGCCTGTCTGAACACTGGTGGAATAAAAAAGCACATTGCTTAAGGAGTGCTGCTTCATCATATTTTATTGATCTGCATAACAAGATGATTTGGTCAAACCTTAAGAAGTAGCATTGTTTGAAGTAGCATTTTTCTTTCTGACATTGTTTGAAGTAGCAAAAAGATATTGGAGGACATTATTGCTATTGGATATTGGAGGATATTATTTTAACTGTCTAAAAGAAAAACCCATGAGGAAGCCAACATTATCAATGTGGGAACCTTTAACCTTGGCACGATAAGATAAATGCCTCATGATACTGTGAGGCTGTTTCATTGGCCACATTGTCACACTCAACTTCAAGTGGCCACATTGGTAGCCATCACCCTAGAAGCACCAACTACCACAGAGCAGCTTAAAAATATAAACACCACCACAGAAAACAAATACTGCTTTCAGGCAATAACTAATACAGAACCCAGACCAGTTAATAATATTTTTTATTTATATAGTGCCATATTATTCTGTATCACTTTACACTTTATGATGGAGACCCACATAGCAGACTACTAATAAGGGAGACCCCCACTAAGCAGTCAAAATATACTGTACACCACAGAGCAGACATATTACTGCAAATTCAAGAAATTTGGGATATGTTAGCCAGTTTTCCCAAATTTACACCACCAGAAAACCGTAGGATGAGGAGGGATCAAGAGGAAGAAGAACACAAGATAAAATATAACTTTATTTCTTTATTTAAAACTTAAAAATATTGCAAGGATAGTACTGATCTTGTTCCTATATAATGACACAGAATGACCCCTTACTTTAGTGACCTGTGCTGTATTGTATAACGGAAGGGGACGTTTGACCCAATATTGTGGCAGGTAGACTTATGGTGTATATAAGTGTGCAGGTGTGTCTTGAATAGCTGCACACTATTTCATAAATGGTACTAGGTATGCTTTTTGTAAAACCCTGTGTTATCTTCTGGCACACAGATTTAGATTATTATGCTGCTATGTTGATGTGCACTAAAGATTCCAAGTCAGCCGGCATATAACTTCCCCTCTATGCTGTAAGCAACTGGTCCTAGGTTTATCTGGTACTGAGGCAATTTGACCTCCTCTTCAAGATTGTGTATAGTGTCCTTCTAATCTGGACACATGCACATACCAATAATGTTAAACATGTATTCGGCCCTTTTTGTATTAAGGGCTGCACTGCCTTTGCCAAATAGCTAACTCACTATACCTCACCGGGAGACACAGGGTTCTTGCTTATTGCGAATTACTTAGAAGCACCACTACATGTGTAGGCGGTGGTGCCTGGTATCGCTAGATAGGGTGCTCCCGCATTTCGTCCAGTGTGTTGTACAATACTGAGTTGCGGCACTGATTCTAACACTGCCCCTCAGCTGTCCCTCGTTCAGCTATCCCAGCTAATGACCCTACGACTGTTTCGCCGAGTAAGTCTTGGTTTTTCTAGAGGTCATATTTTGAGAGTCAACCCAATGTTTTTAAATAAAGAAATTCCCTCTCTATCTTACTGTAGCGTAGACAAATAATAATGCTGACCCCAGATAAGATAATACTGGAGACTCCAGAGGTAACAATAATAATACTACAACTAAGGGCTCATTCAAACTGCCGTCTGCGGGGCCGTACATGCGGCCCCATAGACGGAAATAGCGGCACAGCAAGGATACGGTGCCACACACCGCAAAGGGATAGAGCATGCTCTATCTTTCGACGAGTGTGCGGCCGTGTGCCGCTGTTTTCTATGGAGGGAGGAGGGGTCACCTCCTCCTCCTCTCCAGCACACGGCGGGTACATGTGTATGTACCCTAATAAGAGGTGAGAAGTTATTTATTGTCTCAATTGTCTCTCCTCTTCTCCTCACAATGTTACTCTGGTTATGCATTTAGGCTCCAGGCTCCTCTCCGGTTCCTGATGCTGGTAATATGTGCTAGTGTCTAGGCCCAGAGCAGAGCGTAACTGGAGAGCACCAAGCAGCAGTGAGTAAATCTGACAAGTACTAATCTATCCTTTGTCTTCCACTTGTCACATGTACTCACTGCTAACTGGGCTGCTGCACCAACTAACTGGGCTGCTTCCATCAGTGAAGGAAGTGTTCATTGGCTTGCTACCTCTCTGACGATTTAAGAACCTGCATGGCAATGATGCATTGATTTAATGTTGATTTTTCCAGGAATAGCTGCCAAAATTCCATGAAATTGCACTACGCAGTTTGAGGGGCAAGATGGTGCCCTAAGTAGCCATCTGCCTACTCCTCATCTCTGCACTGCTCCTTTTAAGTGAGTTTTGTCTTTTGACATACACAAAACACACATGGTCTGGATTCACAGAGAAGAAACTGGATTATGTTTTATTAATTGTCTACCATCACAATAATTGGGATAAATACGGTATCTCTTGATATAACCATGTAGTTATTCTAATGCTCCATCTCCTACAGTACAGTACACTGAGATCATTTTAATATCTTATCTCTCTTTGATCACTGTAATAGAAGGATTTCTTAAAGGTAAAGTGCTATAGTATAATGAAGAAAGAACAGCCAAAAACGTGAAAGAAAAATGCATTTGTGAATATGGAGTTAAAAAATCCCTTTCCTGATGAAATTGTTCTTTAAATTCATGGGTTGTGTCTAAAATACAAGTTTTATAATGCAAGATATAGCACAAAGTCATGGCTATCAAAAATAATTGAAGACATCAGGACTTTCTGCTTTCTCAACAGGCCCCTGTTTATGGTGGCAGAACATCTGCTTCTGGTTAGTGGCTGAAGAAAGCAAGACGTTTATAAACAGTTTTCAGTACTTCAACTCGCCAAGTTGAAAGTGGAAACATATAAAGAGCTGTGAGCTAGTTAGGGGGACTGGATTTTGGCCAACCCTGGTGGTGTGTAATGCAAACTGGAAGATTCATCAGTTTGAGAATTATTGAAGGCCATTGTATTTTAACCATAAATGTTTGGTCTCCATAAAACTGAAGCTGTGGTCTTTTTTGTGGCCTATGTAGATTTTACATTACAGGGCCATACAATGGTTATTATTTTTGTGTAAATAACTCTTTCTATATCTATATAACTATAGATGGACTTTATGTACCTTATGAATATTCGAGTATGCCCCTCGTGACAGCCTAGACAGTATAAAATAATGCTCAGATGTATCAAGATGTTTTATTTTCTCCTATGACAAATTTTGAAACATATCTTTGAATAACACTCTTGGAATTTCTTGGCATATTAGCATAAAATACTAAATAGATCATTGTGCCTAGGACATGGCTGCCTCAAGGTAAGGGAGATTACATCATAAAAACACATTTATTTTCTACACCAATTAATCTAACGTTATTGTAAATCTAAGCAAACTTGAAGCTAAATAAGTCTCTTAAAACATCTCAAAGCCTTTGAAAGTTGTCTTTTGTATGGACTAGAATGCAGATCTAAGAGCAGCTGTTTATGGAGCTTTACTATGCATATTATTATCACTGGATCAGTTGGGTATTAGCTTATAAAATAGCAAATGTATTTCATGATTCTGGTAATGGATTTCTGGGATAAGTATAGGCTATAATGTGTCATGCCTGTTGCAGCCTGAAAATACAGCACATGACATAATGATTATGATTTCACATAGTAGAACATCAAAACCCATTGAATAAAAATTTTCTATTATGTATTCTCTGTCACCCTCCTTGTACAATGGAATCATTTCTTTAATATATCCTGTTTTGGTCAGACGATATAGTGGTTGCTATTTCGCATCATTATTTTTTAGGAAATTGTGGTCAAGGTAAAGGTTGAGGTTGAGGCAGACTGAGTGCGTACAATACAGGAGGTCCCCTACTTAAGGACACCCGACTTACAGACAACCCCTAATTAAAGACGAACCCCTCTGCCCACTGTGACCTCTGGGGAAGCTCTCTGGATGCTTTATTATAGTCCCAGACAGCTTTAATGTGTCTGTAATGTGGATAATCCTTAGTCCCATTACAGCAAAGCATTTTGAAACTCCAATTGTCACTGGGGCAAAAAAGAATTTCTTGTCTGGATCTACAATTATAAAATATACAGTTTCGGCTTACATACAAATTCAACTTAAGAACAAACCTATGCAACCTATCTTGTATGTAACCCGGGGACTGCCTGTACAGTAAACTCAGCAGAGGCCGAAACAGGTGGCACAGAGTTAATACGGCAGATGCTGTGTAACTCAAGCAGCAGGTAACATGTAAAGGACTATACAGTAACATCTTTTGCATTGGGTGTTTTATAGCTCCAGCACCTTTGCATCAGGAAAGTACATTTTAATACTAAAATTGAGGGGTGATTGGTGCATGCTGTTCCTGAATGTCCGATTTAACCCTTAAGGAGTTAGGGAACACATAATTGCATTACCAAAACACACCATTAATACTAGGACGAGTCGGATATCAGTCCTGTGCAGTTGGAAGACCGCAGACAAAGGTAACATGTATTGGGTGTAACTTGCTGTGCTCTCTCAACTAAGTTTCCTCAGATATATTAATGGAGAAAAAATATATAGAAATATATATTCCTCCATTTATACGGGTCACGCATGTCAACTTTCACTTCATAAGGGATCATATTGTATTTGTATTGAATGCATAGAAAGAGTGTATGCAAAATCCAATCTAACATCAAAACACATGCCCACCAGAAGGTACCCTGGTGGAGCAGTTCACCATCACCTGCTTTCTTCTTTCTCATGTAGACTGTACCCCCCTGGGTGCTCTGCACCAATCACCCATCTCTTTTTTTTATTTTGACTGATTACCGTATATACTCGAGTATAAGCCGACCCAAGTATAAGCCGAGGCCCCTAATTTTACCACAAAAACCTGGTAAAACCTATATTTTTTACTCGAGTATAAGCCGAGTTTGGGTTTTCAGCACATTTTTTTTCGTGCTGAAAAACTAGGCTTATACTTGAGTATATATGGTACATTCATTCTACTGCCAATAATTATTAGAACTAGATAGCAGGTCATACATTACCTGTCCAAAAGGTAGGGAATCACACTATATATCATGCCCTTCTACGTAGTAACCTACCACTCCAGCACTTTGTACAATAAAGACCTATGGCACCATGTGAAGCTATCTAAAAAATCTTTAGTATGATTGTATTTTTTTCTTGAACTATTGTGTATTCCATGTGCATGATGTGCTGGTCACATTGTCAGGACAATTATGGAGGCCATGTCTCAATTTTTAATTGCTGTAATTACAGGGGTGGGGGGGCGGAGTAAAGTGTGAAATGCTTCACACAACGGGGCGCATTTAAAAGCATGTTTGGATTACATTATCGCTGTCCTAGTTCTTCTAATAGCATTTCATGCTGGAAACCTAAACCTTTAATAACTTCACAGCAAGACAAAACAGTGTGCTTGGTATTATGGTGATAACTAATAGGAATACTATTTCTTGTTGGAATTATTTTCAAATGCAGCAACATTGAATAGATTATAAACTGTGCCAGTAAAACAGTAAGAACTACTGGGGTCCCTTTCTCAATTCAGTTTTAGATTTTGTGCTGAATGAAGTACAGAGGAGCTCTTCCAAACAATTTTGCCAAAGATGATCTTTTGAGAATACAATTATATAATAGTATATTACATATGTAATAGTACTTTACTCTAAATATCTGTTCCCACATCATATGCCCTATTTTATAAAATTATATTTTTCTTTTTCTCTGTTACTTTTTCCAATTCAATTCACTGTTACAGGCACTGGGGATCTCCAGTTATACAGCAGCCAATCTCAATAAGTAAAGTGAAAATGTAGCAGCCTGGACCAACAATTATGAGATGTATCTCAGGTTCACAATCCTTATAGAGACTGTCTTTGTGTATTCTGTACTGTCAAGGTGGTCCAGCGACCCAAATCGCGGGTCGCAGGCTCATCTGTGCGCCTTGCTCCCCGCAGGCGCAGCGCTTCTCACCTGTCCCCGCTCCCGAGTCCTTCGTGTGCATACGTCCCCGTGTTGTAGGACGCGTGCGGGCAGCCTCAGGAAATTTAAAGAACCAGCGCACCATTAATTGGCGCTGGCCATTTTCCCATAAGGTTATTTAAACCTGCCTCTCCCATCACACCCTGCCGGATCTTTATGCCTAGAGTCTTAGAGAAAGCTGTGTTTATGCCTTGTGCTGTTTCTGAGAATTTCCGTTGTGACCCCAGTTCCGTTTCTGACTTTGCTCCTTTGCCGCCTGCCCTGACCTGTTGCTACGTCTTCCACTTTGAAACTGTGCTGCCCGTTAAAAACAGAGTACTGTTAGGTCATATCATGGTAAAAATACAAAGCCTTTTATGCTGCTCATCCTCTAAAACGGCTTTAATAAAACTACCTATGGTGATGCAAATACATTTTTTTTACTAAGTATTTACTATGCGTATGTAACATGTAATTAAACAATATAAATTTCATTAACATAAACAGAAGAGTGAACTATCAATACAATGAGACATTGCAAATTATGCAGGAGGGGTTAAATGTAAGAATACACGTGGGTTATTGTGGACTATTTCTAGTTTTTTAAACAATTTCAACTCAGCAGACATTCTGTTCTGTAGCTGTGAAAAGAAAGGACATGTCCTATCTTTTGTCGGCATACGGCGCCGTGCGCCATATATCCCTATAAGGAGGGGCGGGGGTGAGCAGTGCTCACCTCCTCCTTCTATCCCCCCATTTCTTTGGAGCATTAAGACAGGCCAGTACACTAGGAGAAGTGTAGGGGCTATAGGAGGACAACAGCACCGCAGCAGGACAACTACCTCCATCTTTCTGCAAAAAGGAACAGTGTCAGAGTCCAGTAAAATGGCCTCTAGCAGGCCAATAATATTCATATGTCTGCTAAACTGTCAGAAACAGACTCAATGAGGTTGTAAGAAGGCCTGATGTCTACAAATCAAAATTGGGCTGTTAGGACATTTGGCTTTTGCCAGAGAACACCAAGATTGCTAGATACAACAGTGGAAGATTGCTAGATACAACAGTGGAACCTGTGCTCTTCTAGAGATGCCGTGGAGGACATTCTGCGGCTTGAAATATCCTCCCCCATGACCAGTTTGGCAGAGGCATTTCTTTGGAGGACTGCACAAATCTCCATTTGCAAGCCAGAGGTACCCTGACTGCCATTACTCATTTTGAGACCATATGCAGGTGCAATGGGCCATTGGTTCCTTCTGATGCATGACAATGCTAGGCCTAATGTAGCTGTAGAGTATCAGCAGTTCCTGCATGATGAAGGCATTGATGCTAGGACTGATCTGCCCAGTCCCCAAACCTTAATCCAAATGAGCCCATCTGGAACATTGGGGCACATTTACTAAGAACAGTGCAAACTGCGCTTTGTACAGTTTACCTGTGTAGTGTGCAGAATGTGCCAGATTAGGATTTCTGGCGTGCGCTCTCCATGAATCTGCCACGATTCTTCCTTGACATTTTTTTGGTGCACCTTTAGCATGAAAAATCTGGAGCACACTCCGAATGAACACTGGAACGCTCCCGTTTAGTGCAGAAATTTGTGTTGCATGAAGAAAAGTGCAGTTGTGCCACAAAAAGGTAGCATGCGACACTTCTTAAATACCTGTGCAAGCAGTTTGCACCTAAACTGGCGCACGGCCCTTAGTAATTGTGCCCCATTATGTCTTATTCCATCCACCAATGCCACATTGCACCACAGAGTATCCAGGATATGACTGATGCTCTGGGAGGAGATCACTCAGGAGAACATATGCCTCATCACCAGGTGAATGTCCAGGCATTGTAGGAAGGCCATATAGGCGCGTGAAGGCCACACACACTACCTTTTCATTTCCTTGTCTTGATACATTTCCACTGAAGTTAAATCAGCCTGAAATAAAATTTTTACACTTTTATTTTGAGCATCATTCCAAATCCAGATCTCCAAAGGTTATTAATTTTGATTTCCATTGATGATTTTTGTTTTCTTGTTTTATTGCTTTCAATGCATTCCACTATGTAACGAACCGCAGCTGGAATATTTCATTAATTAAAATCTAGGAGTAGTGTATAAATTCTATTTGTGAATAAACTGTATTTAGTATAGTTATTTTTTAAATATCTGTTTATTTTTTTAATTTCTGGTATGTATCACTCAGAGTATATTCAAAAATTACAGTGTACAGTGGAAATTATGGAAAATAAATTTAATAAGTTTTTAATTATATCTGGGTTGTGAAAATATGTGTGAAACCCCAATAACAATTCTAATTAAGCTTTTTCTTCTAGAAATGCAACTAATAAAATCTCTGGGCCAGATTTACTTATAATGTGCAGCAGGCGATACATTCCTGAAGACCGGATCTCGGTCTACATGAATGGGGCGCACACTGCACGTGCCTAAAGTGGCAATACACACCGGAGCGCCCCTTTCTGTGCACAGTATTGTGTGGCGGCGTGCATAGTGCAGAAACATCTCCAGAATCCGACCATTTCTGACAATTGAAACTTCTAAAATGCTAATTGTTGCGCTGATTCACTCTCGACTAGACTAATGTAACTCCATACTAATCAGTTTTCTACTCACTAAACTCTCTCCTCTACAATCTGTTCTTAATGCTGCAACTAGGCTTGTCTTTCAGACCTAGCACTACACAGATGCCTCCAGTTTGTGCTGATTAATGCACTGGCTGCCCGCCTCCTTCATTCACTTTATAAACAATAACCCTCATCCATAAAGCTCTGTTCTTCGATCTGCCAGTGATATTAGATTAATCTCTACCTTAATTTGAACCTCCAGTGCATGTCTCCAGGACTTCTCCCGAGCTGCACCAATTCTCTGTAATGCCCTTCCTCAAGCTCTCAGACTAATGCCCACCCTCCAAAGTTTCCAACATACTCTTAGTACCCATCTCTTTAGGCAAGCCTATCATGCTTGCTAACTGCTTGAAAAGTCATCTCTCCCTTTAGTATCCTATGTCCTATCTCCCATCTGTTAACCAGCAAACAGCAGATATATACCAAGCTCCAGGCTTCTCTGTAGTCATTTTCCCCTTGGACCTTGTAAATAAGATGGCGGCTGATGGCTGGTTCAAGCAGCAGAATTTAAATTTATTAAATTATTTTATATTGTTCCCTTATAAAGAATGGCTGGACCATTATACAATCTCTTTTACCTCTTGTGTCACCCCCTTCATTCTTTAATAATGTAAGCTCTTGTGAGCAGCGCCCTCACTACTATTGTTCCATGTGAATGTTTGTACTCTGAAATGTAATGTTATATTTGTACCCTATGATTTGTAAAGCGCTATGGAATTTGATGGCGCTAATTAAAGCAAGATTATTAATATTATTATTATAAGGCAGCCGCGACACAACTCCTCACAACTCCAACTACTCAATATTAAAACCACGACCGTATATGTCGATGAACAGTCTCAACACCTTCTTTTGGGAAGAAATGGAAGATCTCCTAGGTTCCCCTCCACTGGATCTAAGCGTCTCACCTCCGTATCCGTGATTCACTGCTGATCCTGTGTTAAGGATTGTGGACAGATAGTGTAGATCACCAAGGTAAAGGGAGAATAATTTATTACATACACTCACAAAGAAAGGTATAAAACACGCGTGTCACAATATTAAAAACATCAAACACCTCACGCGACCTAGGTTTCGTCTCCTCAGGCTTTTTCCGGGCTCCTCTAGACTTTTCACTCCTTGTTTTCCGGACATCAAACCTTGTGGAATACAGCTGCGACACAATACTATCGCAAACACTTCATAAATACAGGTGTAACCAGTTTTCAAATGTATTTATGTGCAGTCTATGCCAGAATTCTGGTGCAGACTGCATAGTACATCTGGGCCTTAGAATGTTATAAACATGAAGAGGATAGCTCAAGTTCTTAAGAAGTGAATTGCAGTATCCATGGAGTAATCTGTAATTGTAATAAATCTGGCATTCCTTTGTCTAATAATCTGTAAAATCTGAAACTCTTGGATACTAAATGACTGTACATGTTTATGTCTGAATTGCAAGGAACAATGGAATAGAGTAGGCAAATAAAGTAGCTGCTCACTTTTGAACTTAAAAAGAAAAGCCAAAATTATCGTTTTAACTTGTTTTCTAATCACAATGCAGACGCAGTGTCATGAATTATGAAAATGCGACAATCCCAGAAGAAATTCCTTGAAATTTTAATATGCATCTGTTGAAAAATATATGTTGATCTGCAAGATGTGACCCTGTTTTTCAGTGCGGAAAGAAACCTACTCATGGTAAAAATACTCGGAGGGGACTATGTTTGTCTTTTTTTTAGTTTGTGTTTATTGTTCTCCATAGTGACGTATCCCAGGAATGCACATCTATCACATTTTTGACATGTCTCTGGTTGAGAATCTATTTTTCTAGTTGAATATAGAGGTGTTATTTTGAGAGACTTGTTTGTGTCGGATGGTAATAGTTCCAAGACAATGGCTTTTGGCTTCTCTCAAGAACTCTGACCTCACTTGGGCCAACCTTGCTCTCATATACAGCATTTTAAGTCCATAACCTTAGAATAAGTTTATAAGTTGAGAATCACTGCCACACTTCACAACCATAATCCAGAAATGTGATTAAATAACCCATCTTACTTGTAGGAAAACTGTTAAAAATCTATAAGGTTTGAAAATATGTTCATACAGTTATACTCTTAAAGATGCAGCTCATGTTCTCTTTAAAGGGGTTTTCCCACGAACAAAAGTTAATGGCGCTCAGCAATTTCCGTCAGCTCCATCGACATTAATGGAGCAGAACAGTCATGTGCGGCCGCCTGCTCCATTACTCTGATGGATCAACGAGGGGTCCGACAAATGTACGTGGGACCTCATCGGACCCCTTGTATTTGTGATCTGTGGGGGATCTCATCACTGAGACCCACACTGATCAGCCAGTTTGGCCCTATCCTGTGGATAGGGCTTCACTTTTGTTCGTGGGAAAACCCCTTTAAGCACAAACCCCATATTTAAGATTCATTATGCCTTCTCCAAAAGTTTTCTCCGGCGTAGACTATAGCAAAAAAAACTCTGTTCAGAGTTGTAGAACTGAGTTATTTGCTATGTTCTTCAAAAAAAAAAACTAGAGGAGTTTGCCCCCTTATAATAATAATCTTTATTTATATAGCGACATCATATTCCGTAGCACTTTACAAATTATAGGGGACATATACAAATATGCACGCAAGAGCTTACAATCTATGAGCCCCTATCTACTAAGAGGCTGAAAAATGCCATTCTAAATTAATTCACCCCATTGTACTTCATGTGTATACAAAATTTTGGTTGATATACTGTAAAGATAAGAAGAAAAGGAAGTCTGACAAATTGTTATATTCATAGCAATACCATTTACCATGGCTCTATACTTTGTTGGTAAATGTTTAAACATCCTTTTATAATAGAAACCCTATATAATAGAAACCCCAATAAATCACTGAATTTCTAAAACGTTAACACTTAAGTTGTTGAACATACTTTCTAAAAGCTAATTTGAATAATTTAAGTGTTACATTATCCTTTAAAGGGGTTTGCCCATGAAAGAAAATTCTCAAATATCAATCCCCTAGTTATGTTTACACAATAAAGATAATTTTTAACCCATTACTTTACAATTTTATTCAGCTTTATTACTGTTTTTCCTCCTATAACTCAGCAATGGTCAGTGTAAATTTCCAGAGTGTGGGCAGGGACTTTCTAAGCAGACACTTTATGATCCCTCTAGTGCTATGAGATGCTGTGTGCTGAAAATGTGGTTAGATTATATACACATTTTTATTTACCTTCTGAATATTGTACTAGTATCTGACACATAGAAAGAGAAATGAGACAGATCACAGATGAGATTCATGAAATGCATATTACACACAATGACACAGTCAGCTCTGCTACATCTCTGCACTCACACTATCAGATCTGATGGGCCTCCCTCCCCCTTCTGCCTGTAGCTTGTAGCTCTCATCTGCTGTTGTTTGCTGGCAGGAAGTGAGTGTGTATCAGTGTGAGCTCAACCTGGAATGCAGGGGGAGTGGCCGCTGTAGGAAGCAGAGAGCAGAGAAGAGATCAGCTCCACAGCATCAGGCAAGATGGATGCTTTCCCTAAAATCAGAAGAGACAGGGTCAAAAACCAGGGGCAACTGAAATTGTGTACACCAGGCTGATAGAGACAGGTTGGAATTATATCTGCAACATACCCTTGCAACATATGTGCAGAGGGGTAGTTGCGAATAGGGCCCTCTCCCTGTCAGGATCCATCTGGTGAGCCTGTGCAACTCACCCAGAGGATAATGCAGGGAGAACTTAGGTAATCTGGAGCTGTAGCCTCTGCCTTTAAAGGCAATAGTTAAATGGGTGTAGGATGTTATCCAATCAGTTGGCTGTATTGTAAACTGGATTGTGATTGGAGATTGCTACCACCTGATCAGGGGGAGTATAAAACCCCTGTGTAGTGGGAGCACATGGTCTTTGAGCACATGGAGAGCGTGAACAGAGACAGTGGGGCAGATTTACTTAACCGGCCCATTCGCGATCCAGCGTCGCGTTCTGTGCGTGGGATTCGGGTCCGGCCTGGATTTATTAAGGTAGTTCCTCCGACGTCTACCAGGTGGCGCTGCCGCGCTGAAGAGCATCGGAACGCACTGGAATACACCGAGCCGGGCTGAGTGAAGGTAGGTGCCTGCTGGAGACCTGCCAGGCTGTAGAACAGTCCTCCGGTCCCCATACCAAGTACTGTGACCTAGGCCGCCAGTCACTCCGTATTCTGGACCCCGGCTGCCCCCAGGCATATCTGTGAAATGCTGTATTTTTGTTAATAACATTGAATTAGAGAATTTGTTATTTTGTTATCCTGAGTACATTTAAAAAAAACTTCGTGGGAATACACCTTTAAAGGGAACCTGTCATCTCAGAAAAAGCCCTATAAACTTTAAACTATACCTCATTAATTTCCGATCAAGTGTCCAATTACTTATTTTAAGACCATTCTATGTGGGAACTTTTCAGAAAAAAAACTTTTATACTTCATCTGGCTTGGCAGAAATAAAGTCAAAGAGGTGGGGAGCCAAGTTATCCAGTCAAGCTCCCTATGCCTCCTCGTGGCCATTAAGAATGCTGCCTCTCTGTTCCACCAGTCAGTTCAATGTCCCGTAATCCTGTGAGGATACTGGCGCATGTGTGGCTCACCTGTCAGTTCACTGCTGTTGCTACTCATTCCTGGCTGGTTTCACTGGTGCACCACGTATACATCCCTACTAAGCACAGTGTGGGAGTGAGTATGAGTTAGCAAACAGTGCTCCGGCGTGCATGGATGAGTATTGGACTGGCTAGCTCAAGTGGGGTGAGCACTTCTGCCACACCAGAAGAAGGATATAAAGCACCAAAAAGAAATAGAATGGTCAAAATAGAAGCGTTTGGACACCTGTTCCATAATAAATAAGGTAGTGTTTTAAGGTTTATAGGGCTGTTCTGAGGTGACAGTTCCCTTTAAATTCTGCTGTTGCCAGTCCAGGATTTGCACTTAGAGTAACTGGACATGAAAGCTTTGTTTTACACTAATGCAACTTAGACCAAGATTTACTTTGCTTGTGGCCATTAAATGTTAGTATGTAAGCACTGTTATCATAGACCAGACATTGTTAATTGGTTTAATGCATGATCTTATCAGTCAGTCTCTGATAAGAATTCTATTAAGGAACACAGGCACCAACATTCCCCCTCCAACCTCTTCCCCACACCTCCTCCTCACACATAAATACACACATTGCATTTTGAAGCTTAGTATATATCCTGTTAGTATTTTATGACTTGTGTGACAGATTTTTCGATCCAATTGCAGATTTAAAAAGACAGAAGGCATAGCAGACAAATATTTTAGATTAATTCATTTTAGGTTGCTTGAGTGGCAAAATACAGATTTATATATACACACACAAACACACAACACAATATCCAGCAGTACCCAGGCTAGTATTTTGTATCACTTCCATCTCTACCTCCCTTCTCCCACTAAGTACTGTTGATGATGCCCCTTTAAATTAGAATCTATAATAAAAATGATATATGAACATACTGATCCAAAGAATAAAAGAACATGTTGTTTGGACTGCACATTGAAAGCTGTAAAAAACAAGCTTGTACAAAAATGGTGCAATTGTGTTTATCTCACTGAATTTTTTTGAAAATGAGAAATTCTGGCTTTTGGAAGGAGGGGAATAAGAACAAAAGCAGAAATGGGCTGCAGTGTGAAGTGGATAATATATGAAAGCTTTTGAAAGGGTTGTCCAAATTGTCCAAAAAAGTCGGTACACAAAAGTATTTTTTATTTATTCAAACACAAGCTGCTTTTAGGCCTATTAATATTAATGAAATCTATACATTGATGCACAAATATGGCCTCTTTGCATTAGTTCAATTGATCTCTATGGGGTGTACTTGCTAAGGGTCGCACTTTCATTACAATGTGCACCGTTTTGAGGATTGCGTGGCTTTGACAGGTATTCAATAGGGGTCTGCGCTGGGATTGTATCATACGCAATCGGATTGTGTCCCAGCTGCGATGGCTTTCATGCAACAGAAATTGGGGGACGTGCCATCGGACGATCCGACTGATTCGGACTGTGAGCAGGATTTAATTTTAAAATTGTGTCGCAAGACCAAGCACTTAGAAGGGAGCACAATCTTAGTAAATCGTGGTAGAGTGCATTCTCGTCGGACAATGCACTTTCGGTGAACTCTGTGGACCAGGTAAATGTTTTTTTATATACATTTGACATGCAGTTGTATATAGTAGTAAAGACCATCAGCAGGTATATAAGTTATTGACACTAGACTTATGACACGGTTAATGGCAGGTGCGGAGTATAGCTTATGGGTGCTAGTAAATTTTATGGGTGCTAGTTTCCGTGATTTTAGATATTAAAATGCTGTTACTGTTTCATAGCTGCAAGTAAGTCTTACATTAATTGTACAGTACTCCAGGTTTTGGTGTACATCATTATAGTTGTAATCATGTAATGAATGTAAAATAATCTTGATTTTGGGGAATGCCGCCAAATCAATCCAAGTCCATAGACTTTAATATGTTTTTTATTGGAATGCACATTATGGATAGGATTAAAGGAAACCTAATAAGGTAGATCCGATGGTAGGTTGTTTCTATAATTCTCAACCCCATACAGTATTTTTATAAGCCTTTGTATAATCCTTAACTTTGATATTTGTAAATGATCGGCAGAGGTTACTAGGGCATGGAGTAACCCTGCCGTGGTGTGGGAGTAACCACGTCTTTGCCTGTGTTGATCCCGCCTACCAGCTTGCCTTCAGCATGCTTCCTCCTTCAGCTGTGCGGCCTTGTCTCCAAAATGCGCATGCGCCAAATTAATTCTCTTCTACTGCGCATGTCTCTGGCTTCGGGATGAGGCCATGTTGCTTCGTAGTGAGGCTACTCTACACCCCAGTAGCCTCTGCAGATAATTTACATATATCAAAGTTAAAGATTACACAAAGTCTTATACAGAAACACTATGGGGGTGAGAATTATAGTATCAACCTGCCATCAGATCTACCTTATTAGGTTTCCTTCAATCCTATCCATAATTTCCTATCCAAAATTAAGGTTTTTATGTGAAAATACTGAATGTAATACTTACACAAAAACACTATGAGGTTGAGAATTATAGCATCCACCTATCACCGGATCAACCTGTGATGATTTTTAACTCCTACATGAGGTCATATATATTTATAGGTATATTACAGGAAGTGGTAAAACACCATTTGCAAGCTCGTCACATGTGACAGGAAGTAGAACGACCAGCACATGTGATAAGAAGTGGTATGTCCATCATTTTAGTAATAAAATTATGGAGATGTATTACTTCATAGACTTCATTATTAAGACATCATAAGGACTTTCAGTAAAATCTCAGAATAAGCTAAAATACCTTGTGTGTTAGGAGAATATAACATGTCTTGGATTCTGTTGCCATCATTTCTAGATATTTAAATTTGTTTAGGGAAATACCCAGTTGTCCATACAAATTACTATTTTAGAAGAACTATTATTGCAGGGCCTTATACTTTGTGGTATAGCCTTACCATATTCTGCCTCAGTTTACAAGCAATTCTATGAAAGCTATATTTTACTTTCTGACTCCTTTCCATGCTCATCATCTCTTCTGCAAATGCCATTGTAGCTCTGGAATGCTTCAAGGGGCCTCCAGTGTGAAAGTATTATTACCCTTCTCAAATTGGAAAACCAGCAAGTGTTTCCATTCCAAAAAAAATGGAATAAGAATTTTTTTTACATTACAGTATACATTAGATTACATTACACTATAAACATAATTCATTCAGCATATAAAAAAGAAGGCGAATATAGATCTGATGTCTTTAGAATTTCTTTATAGTTTATTCCCCTTATCCTCAACTCACTAGAGCACATTTACTTACCCGGTCGCTGGAGTTCACAGAAAGCGCATTGTCTGTCTATAATGCTCTGTGCGGTAATTCACTATGATTGTGCACCCGAAATCTTAAATGTGTTGCTTCCCCGGTCAGGTCCGACAGAGTTTACTATCTTTACTATCTAAGTGCTTGGGCTTGCGACACAATTTGAAAGTTAAATACGGCGCTCAGTACGAATCAGTCAGACTGTCTGATGGCACGCCCCCTAAATTGTGCCTCATGAAAGTCGACGCAGCTGCGCCACAAAAAGGGTCGTGTGCGACACAATCCCAGCGCCCACACCTGTTCAAGCCATTTTAGCCCTGAAAAGGGTGCACAGTCTGACAAAAGTGCGACCCCATGTGACGCTTAGTAAATGAGCCCCAATGTATATATATCAGGGCACTGTTAGGGGAGGATTTATGATATCCTCTTTTAGTGTGCGTTGGTCGTGTGTTTCAACTTAGTAAAAAGCACATTGCAAGGAATGACTCAGTCTCACTCGTGCTACTGCCCTGGGCAAAATCAGCACTGCACAAGTTTATTTGGTTTCACAAGTCTATATAGAAAAGCAGGAAAAAAGTAGAAAAGGAGGAGCATACAAAGCATAACATATCAGGCTTCTCAGATAGGGTAGTCTCTTGATTGGAGAGTTTTCCTGCTGTCTCACGCTTGCATCACCATAGAGAATTCCTGAAATTCCTCAGCTTCAAAGTTTTAGGTGTGGTCCACGATGCCATCGCCATCTTAAAATGTATTCTCTGTTACAGGTCCAGATCAACCAGCCAATAGTGGCGAACATGAACAGAGGGAGGCAGCGAAACCCCTATGAACCGCAAGGCAAAATTGGTGGCTGTCAGGAACCCTGACCCGATCGCAGCCACCTTAACCCGATCACAGTATTACTGACGTCCTAAGTAAAATCAATGCTATTGACTGGTCTGGATTGATCAGCCAATAGCAGCGATCATGAACTGGGGTGGGGGGGCAAAAAAAAACCTCTGGTCCATGGGGCAGGATGGATGGTCTTCAGGAACAGCAGCCATCTTGACCCGATCACTGTGTCTGAACCGTGTTGGTAAGTCACTTCCCGTCGCACCATTTTATTACAGTGCACACCAGAAGGGGTTTATAGGCTATACAATCTTTATTTATGATTTTGCCAATTTGGACAAATTAGAGCTTATTTTTTGCAAGACGAGATGCACTGTCGAAAAACTTAATTTTAGTGGGTCTTTAGCTTATTGATGCAATTTTATTAACTCTTTACGTGTGGAGGAAAATAAAATCATCAATTCTTGTTTCAGATTTTTAGCATTTTTTTTGGTGGGGGGGCGTTCACTTTAGCATAAAAAAATATATTATCTGTATTCTACGGATCACTACCATTATGGTGATATCTCATTTATGTAGTTTTATTTATATTCGTCCAATTTTATTGAAGAACAACTAGAATAGAAAAAATTCCATTTGTTTTAGTACCGCCATTTTTACAGCAGCATAACCTTAGTATTTTTTTTTTTTGACGGAGCTGGTTGTGGGCTTATTTTTTGTATGACAAGTTGTTCTTTTCAGTGGTATCATTTTGTTGCTCGTAACTATTTTGGATCACCTTTTAGAACATTTTTTGTAAAGCAATGTGATAAAAAATGTAAATTTTTGGCAAGTTTTTTTTTACCGCGTTCATCGAGCGGTACAGATTGTCGATTTATTATACAGATTGTTATGGATGCAGGCTTTACCAAATAAGTGGGTTTTTTGTGATTTTGTGTTTTTTGTACTTTATTACTTTGGGGGACTTTCACTTTCTTTTATTATTTAATTTTTATAAAAAAAAAAACCTGTGTTAACTTTATTTTACTTTTACTGACATGTAAACTTGAAAAAGTAAGTGATCTTGGTGCAGTTTTAAGATGGGGGGTGCAACATCCCCACATATACCAGTGTTGCGGTATGTATCAAGTTTTCTTTTTAAATCTCTTCCCGACGCGGACCCCCGCCAGTAAGTAGATCACTGAACCACATGCCTGATTCAAAAGATGAGATTCTTATTTTTATGTGAAACCAAAATATCACTCTTCGTTGCTTGTTTTCCCATGACTTTGGAGGAGATTTTTATAACGAAACGGGCAATATTTCACATAAATGAGAGAATTCCATTCTTTTGTGACAGTTTACCTTTAAAGACTCCATTTCTGCTATATACATAATAGGCCTCATAAAGGGGGGAAACTATTTCTATGGGGGAGGGAATAGAACAAGGAATAAATAAGCAATGGAAAATACACTACGCTTCAGTGGTGACAACCTCTCATACACTTTTCAGAATTCATAAAAATAGGGTATAGATATAATGGTATCATTCCTCCTTTTTGCTATGACAGCTGAAATGACATCCTTATTAAATATCATTTTTGACATTTTGCAATGCGTTGTCTATGTGCTTTAAGTTCCATAAATAAAAACTTTTGATGGATTTCATCTAATGCTTTATTTTGTGAAATAAATTCGAAATACATAATGAGGCATTTTCGGTAGCATCTCTGTACTAAATATTCCAAGGATGTGTTGGTATCCAGGAAACCCGGCCTACACATCATTCTATATTTATTGTATCTGCTGGAAAGTAAGCATGCCTAGTAACAATTGAGGATACCATTCCTGCTGAAATAATTATAATAATATGTAACTTAATATTCCAAATATGTTCTTCAAGTGCTGGAGGTTTTTTTTTATCATACAGTAACAGTAAAATCTGTCTTTATAAGGCTACTTGTCCACGACCTTTATTGTGGCCTTGATCTGCTGCGCCAGATCACGGCCACTATAGAGGTCTATGGAACGGGTCATGGTGTGGTGAGCACTCTGTGTGGGACATGTATCATAAGTCCGGCTTTGTCCGTCTGTTTTTTGGGACTTACATTTTCTGCTCGTCAGATGCATTCTTAGTGTTTTTTTGTTATTGATACATGTGGTGTTTGGTCTTTAGTGAAATTGCAACTTTTTAAAACAAAAGTTACAATCATCTCTAAGCTATTTTCTACGACTGGTCAGGGGCAGCTGTAGATTTGCGCCTAAATTTGCGACTTTTTAAAAAATTCACAACTTTCATATCTGAATTCTGGAGATAACTCAGGGAACATTGTAATAAACTAGCCAATGGCGAATTCTGAAAGGAGACAATTTTAGGCACAAAGTCTCAAAAATGAAAGAAAATGGCAAGCCAAAAGTTTGATACATGTGCCCCTTTGTCTCACTACACCATGACCTGGCTGGCTCAGCTTTCTATGCAGAGTGGAGAGGTGAGGAGTGGTCCCTTATTCTGCTCCCGGGGGCATGCTCATGCGAGATCGGGCCTGGGATAGAATGTGGTAGTATGGATGTACCCTACAAAATGACCTCTGTAAAGTTGCTGCAGTCTAAAGAAAAGGGTAGCTGGAATGATTGAATTACTAGAGACAAAACTGCTGTGAATTGCTGCCCAACATATTCATGTTACTCTTTGTAAGATATATTTAGCTCTAAAATCCCAGAATTCAGCAATAAAAATAATCGATAG
This sequence comes from Engystomops pustulosus, assembly GCA_019512145.1. Lineage (NCBI taxonomy): Eukaryota > Metazoa > Chordata > Amphibia > Anura > Leptodactylidae > Engystomops > Engystomops pustulosus. Next base: position 161,384,095 of record CM033644.1, read on the forward strand.
TTACTCTGTCTGCAGATATGTTGTCTCTAATGATACAGCACTTCTGTAAAATTTAAGGTGCTCATTTAAGTGGAGCGATTTTAGAAACATTTTTGAAACTGTTGAGTTCATACCACATGGTTAACGATTTCCCAGCAATATCACAGTGATTCTTTAGTATGATAAAATATGTATCCTATTGCATCAAATGCTCAGATAACACTAAATTCAGGTCAGAACCACTAGAAACACTTGTATCTTAAAAAGAATTTCTTCATATACATTATTGGGGCATTTATCAAGGCTTCTATGCCAGTTTCTGCACAGTGCAAGAAAATGCGATTATACAATCGCAAGTTGTTATGCAAAATCATGTCAGGTCCGACCTGGCATAGTTTTGATCGGCGGTATGGTCGCGGTCAATAGGAATATGTATCCGCCGCGACAGGAGTGGCCTTTATAGTACACCAGCTTATAATAAATTCCCCCCTATATGCATACCAGAGGCTTTAATGCTCAGGTTGCACCTCTGTAGGAGTTTCTACATTTAGGTTACTTGCAGTTATTGAAAATGAAACCAGGAGTGTGGTGAAAAGAGAGTTAGAATAGCACCAGTCAGTTATACTTTCTCTACCTTTATGATCCACATCTGGGTTTGGTTTCAAAAACTACATGCAAAAACCTAACTGTGGGAACATAACCTCAGAGACAATGGAAATGACAGTGTCAGCCAGCCTAAAACCACATGGCACTTTCAGGATAATAATAATATTAAAGGGGTTGTCCACTTTCAGCAAATAATTGATATTGTTTGTGTAAAAAAGTTATACAATTTTCCAATATACTTTCTGTATCAATTCCTCGTGGTTTTCTAGATCTCTGCTTGCTGTTCTGCTAAAGAAAGCTTCTATGTCTACTTCCAGTGGATAGAATCTGTCCATGATCATGTGATGTCACACAGGAGCACGAACTGTTATTATCATAGGGCTCTGATTACTCTCTATGATGATAACGGCTCATGCTCCTGTGTGTCCATCACAAGACTATGGTCTGATTTCTACATAGAATCTTTTTATAGAAGAACCTTTCTACAGCAGAACATCAAGCAGAGATCTAAAAACCCATGAGAAATTGATACAGAAAGTAGGTTGAAAAATTGTATAACTTTTCCTTATACAAATATTATCAATTATTGACTGAAAGTGGATAACCCCTTCAAATATTAATTTACTCCTCACCATGATGATCCCATATATGGACTATAGTGATACACGATACATGAGGAGAGTATGTGTTTTTAAAAAATAATGTATTCATTTTTAAGCTTGAAAAATATATATTTAATATACGTTAAATAATTATCCTATGACAATCTAAAAGTAGCAAATGCTTCACTTCTACTACTACAGCCTCCCTCCTGAACATTGTCTCCAATTGATAGAATCAATGGAGGTTGTGCAAAGATGTTCAGGCCTATGTCACACAACCAGGTCATCAAATATAGATACAAAACACAGCACTCCAGTGTGTTATCAGTGACCAGGAGTCATTGGTGTAAGGATTTACACTATGGAGAAATCATATTTTCACCCTCAGAACTCATTGGACTTCCATATAATAGGATTATTACATATAGTGAAAGGGTCCCTGATACAGGACCCTAGTTACAGGGAGTGAACGTTACTCACCTCTTGGAGGATACACTTAGAGTGAGTTGTGACAGTGAATAAAGAAGCTGAGAATAATGCTCTGAATCCAAGACAATCCACTTAAATCCAGGGAAGCTGGTAACATGGGAGATTTAGGTATACAGCCGGTCCCCTACTTAAGGACACCTGACTTACAGACGACCCCTAGTTACAGTTGGACCCCTCTGACCTCTGGTGAAGCTTTCTGCATGCATTACTATAGTCCCAGACTGCAATGATCAGCTGCAATGAAGATTTATTGATAATCCTTGGTCCCATTACAGCAAAAAATGTCATTGGGGCAATAAAAATTTGTCTGGATCTGCAATTATAAAATATACAGTTTTGACTTTACATACAAATTCAACTTAAGAACAAACCTCTGGAACTTATCTTGTACATAACCCGGGGACTGCCTGTAATTGTAATAGATCTGCTGGTGCCCACCAGTAGTCTTGGTGGTGACCTTTGGGTACTAGCAATCTTAAGATCACAGCAATGGTATCTAGGTCAATAGGCTAGATAATTTCGCTTCTGGATGTCTGGGTCCAGTGATACAGGTGGTAAAATAATTTATGACAGTGTGGATCTGGCCTTACGTTCACTGTTCTGCATGTTGTTATTTACTGTGAATGTGGCACATATATTTTCATTTAGGGGACTAATATGCTTTTAAATAAAGTTTAAACCAAACAAAATACAGCAAACATATCCTCTGACAAACATCCCTCAAGTTCATAGAGTAGCTGTTAGGGGCACCCTCATCCTATGACATTTTGGTTTACAGGACACATATGGCATATGAACCTTATTATGCTCCTGCTGTAATTGAAACCTCTTGTACCTGGATTTAATTTCCCAAGGGCAGGAGTGTCTCCCCCAGCATCGGTCACATGACAGCTGGATAGAGAAGAAGCAGCACCTGTGTCGTACACAACTAGAACTGTATGCTTATAGGACATTGTATGTCGCTTGATCAGAGAAATCATGAGCAGAGGTGGGAGATCCTCAACTTGGTCGGCAGAGCTGCATGGGTCACTGTCACTTAAAAGAGAAGTAGAACGCAACACAAAAGCCGCACATCATGGTAGGTAAAAGTCATCAGAGAGTGTGAGAGCTTTAGGCTGATGGATTGCTATTTTTCACTTGTGACTTGCTATTGTAGATTGTCTAACATTAAGGTTCTTAAAATTTTGGATTTCATTTGTGTTTTAACAACTAGGTTCCCTCAGCATAACATACATGTCTTCTGTTCTTAATAATTAATCACAGTGTAACAAAAGTCATACAGGGATAACACCAAGGTGCTTCCTTCCCTCCGCCACAGTATTATTTAGGGATCTATTGCCTATAACATGAATTTTTCCTAATAAAATATCATAAATGGGATAGATTAAAAATTCTCCTTGGACCCCTGACTAACATATCAAGGGGCTGATTTATGAGTGGGGGTTGTGTATCTATGTGGTGTATTATCTTTAATAGGAGTAATGGACACATTCAAGCAAGTGTGAAACTCATGTGTTATTTCCTGAACTGATATCTGACAGGATTGTGATAAAGACCGTGGCCCACATTTACTAAGGTGCTTGCGGCAGTTTTTTGTCGGACTTTGCGATATGCGACACAAATTTCTGCACTGAAATGGGCGTTCCAGTGCTCATTCAGACTGTGCGCTACATTTAACATGAAAAGTCCAAAAGAAGTGTGTCGCACGGCCCATGTTAAAGGTGCACCAAAAAAAGTGGTGCACTCTATCGGAGCAGTGCACCAGGCATCAGATTCATGCAGGACGTGCGCCAGAAATCCTAAATCTGTCACGCTCTGCACACTACACAGGAAAACTGCACATCTTGCAGATGACATTTATACAAGAATTTGATTAGTGTGATATGGCTGCTATTTATATAATTTATTCCCACTTAATTGCTATAGAAAGAGCGTTCACACATTGCACTTGAATGCATTGCAGGCGCATCAACAGAAAGGTATCACAAAACATATGCATTTTGACCAAAAAACTTGCCCTGGATATGTAGCAACATATGTTTTGGCCATTTTATAAGGTCCAATTTCTGGGAGCCATATGTAACCTAAAATAATACTATCCAACCCTGACTTATGGCCACTATGACTGGAAAGGTGACTTCTTTGTTTGTTGCAAAAGTTGCAGAGTATGCTTCCTCACAGGAGTTGTGACATCAAAGGGGAATTTCTAGGAATTCTTAGGCCATGATAGGCAACCACTCATCTGACAGCATATTGGGGAATGCAACTAGTAACAAGTAAATTAGTCTTAATTTGTTGGCTTATTTTATGAAGCAATACAGCAATTGCTGTTTTGGATCATTTGGTTTGGAGAAAACATAGGCATGAACCAGGTACATAGGCATACATGGTAAATTATCTATAGGTATGCTGTATCGTTTTGTCTGATGACCTTTTTATATTTTGATTTATCTTTTTAGGCCATGTTATTGTTTTTATGCCATTTCTGCAACTTCAGCTTTTGATAAAATTTTATTGTTTCAAGGGAGCCACTTTCTGTCTTTGCAAGTAACATATGAACATAATGTATTCTGTTATGTAGTTTAAAGGGTTACAGGAAATCACCAAGGTTACATCTAGTATCTATAAATATTTCAGCTGGAGGTAAGTCATTCTTTGTTCAATAGTTGTTGCTAATGAAAACTGATCAAATCAGAAAATGGACTTTACAATGAAAACAGAGACAGGCCATTTGTATAGACCATGAATGAATCGGTGACTTTTTCATTATGATGACAATGTAACCGGTGAGAAGATGACTCTAAATCTTCAAGATCCCACCCTGCATCCTACATTGAGGAAATATACCAGTCCGAGTTGCTTTGATATCATCCTCACAAAAGCCCTAAAAGTCATCTAAAAGGCACACATATAAATATACCAGACCAGACACTATACTCAGAACACCTCCACCGGTATTATATTTGTGATCGGATCAGTCACTTTTGTCTGTTATCTGAGATTTTTTGTTGGCTTGATTAAACACCGGTCTACTCCTGCTAAAATATTACTACTGACTATGTAACACTATTCCCTATGTGGTCTGTGATATCACAGACCATATGTTGAGTGCATATTCTGACTGACACTGTGTAGAGATCCGGACTCCCACCATCATAATATTATTAACTTAATGATTATGGTATGGTTGAGTAGATGTCTATGATACAGGGAATCCTGGTACCTGTACATTGTTGGGTCTGGGAAAGTTGCTGACATATAGGGGGTTATTTATCACTCATGCAACGGCGTATCATAGAACTGCTGACCTTATAGGCTGTGGCATCTTAATGCATCCAGCGGGGGCCTGCACAGCGTTTATTCCTAAGCCAGGCCCTACCGCCTACCGCCAACCCTTCACACCCCTCCAAGCCCAAGCTGGAGAGGAGAAAATAATCGCAAGTACTAGCAATAAGCTGGCATTTGGAATTAGTTCAGGCACAGAAGCCCTGGTACATATCCCCCATGGTCCGTATTTCACTGAACAAGTACAACCATGAGTAAAAGGAATTTGTAGCTTGGTAGAAGAGCACAATTGGATTATTTTTCTGGGAGTCGGTAGCTATCTGTAAACCACTTCTTGCTTTTTTTAGCAGCTCAATCTCTCCATTTCTACTTCAAGGCCATACTACATAGGTAAAAAAAGAACACGATAATAATATAATGTGACATTGTGCAAGATAATAATATAATTTATAAACTTGTTACAATCAAATGATGCTGTTGCAATATAAAATGTACTACTGGTTTACTACAAATTGTGTTTTCTTATTTGGAACTCTGTGATCTTTACAAGAAAGAAAAATGTGGTGGGTGTAACATCTGTACTGGCATCATCCTCTGTCCATAGGATATGGCTAAGGATGCCCTGTGTCATTTTATTTAACTTTGACATTTCTGGTGTGAACACTGGTTTATGTTTGCTGGCTACCTTTATTAGTTCTGCACCACACCTAGCATTCTTCTGCAGCTAAACTCTGGTTCTTTGGTAGTTGACCCATAGTTATTGACTGTGGTCCTATCCAATCATTTTCTGGACTGGGACCATGATTCTGTTATAATCTCCTCCTGGTCAATCCACTTTGTTTGATATAGACCTGGTTATTAGTGAGCTCCTGGTTTCTAAGTGTATTTTTTTTTATCTCTGTATTCTGGTATTCTGACATTTTGCCTACTTTTAGACTCTCCTTCTGTCTTGCGATTTTATACTGCATTGCCCTTTTTGTTGGGATCTGGCGCTGTTTTGTCTTGTGTTTATCTCTGTGCTTTGCATTTTGGCACCCAAAAATTGACCAGTTGTCCATTACCACTAGGGTTTGCAAGGAAATTAGGTAGGGAAAGCTGGAAAGTGGGTTTAGAGTTATGGTCCTCTGCTGTTCTAATCTGTTCTGCGTTACAGTGGGTTTAGGTAAATTTCTGTCAAAAATGTTGAAACACGTGTGGCAAAGAAGTTCACTAAGTTATAATGTCTGTGTTAAGAAAGAGAAAGAGGTGCATGCTCTGATCTCACTTGTGACATATCACAATAAAGTATTCTGTAAATTCATTAAGAGAAGGGAGTACAGAATTTTTCAGATTAGTACCCTATTTGAGCACCCTGATGCATATGGAGTGACTTGTATTAACTCTCTACCTTATCGCATGCACTTTTTCCAAATTAATAAGTTGAGGAAAATAGAGATTAGTTGAGATATTTACATGCTTTTCCAGGTGTATGACATATTTTATTTAGGGCTTTAAAATAATAAACAGCTTATAACTGCCATATCAGACGCCGGTGGTGCCGCTAGGAAAGCACTGCTATCCTCTGTTTCAAAACAGAGACTAAGCAATGATGGACCACGCCACAAGTAAAAGGGAATGAGGAGAGATGTGAGTATAAGCTGTTTATTATTTTTAAAGCCCCACTAGTCCTATATGAAATTACTTGTATACCTGGACAAACCCTTTAAATGTTTTCCATAAACATTTGTTCAAGAAATGTTGTCACGAAAGGAAGAAAATATCATTTGTGTCTTAGAAGATAAGACTTTCTAAATATAAATGGCCTTTTACTGCAGAACTCACTGCAACTTTCTGAACACAATACTTCCATATTTTCATGTCTAGACTCGGTTGAATGATAAGTAAGTGTTCAGGAACTGGCCAGGTGCCACCATTGTCCCTTCTATTGTGACCTTCATAACAGCATTTAGGGGCTTAAGTAAAGGGATTATTTTTATCTTATAAGAATATCCCCATTTTGAAAAATAAACAAGGTACTTCATAGTAAAAGTAAAATTGTTGCAAAACTTTGTTGAACAGACATTCACCAAATGGTTTGGCTTAATAACTGACATCTATGCTCCCACAGTGCACTGCTCTCCAGCGATTGTCTACACGTAATCCAGCAATTTATAATTAAAAAGTAGTGCAGGAAAAATCAAAGAAGTTATACATGCTATGCAAAATTGAGTTTGCAGATGAAACAATAATAGAAATTTTTGCTAAAGTATAAAATAGTTTTAGGGTGCGGTCACGCGTTGCAGTTAAACCTGCATCTCAATCAGTTTTGATGTGGTTGTAGGTGTTGTTTTGTTAATTCAACGGGTGAATTTGATTTTGAAGGCCTGTTCCACAAATGTCTTTCACCTGTTCCCCAAATGTCTTTCACCTGTTAAATTGACAAAACTGCACCTAAAACGGATTGTGATTCAGTTTTAACTGCAACGTGAAAATTTCCAGAAAAAGTAGCCGCACACACCCAAATGGATAATATGGCGAATAGCCTTTATTGAGTCAAAGCAGTGATGCGGTGACGCTTCACCACGAACTGGCAAAGGGCTGTTTTTGCGCAAACGTGTGCTTCCTCAGGCCAAAGGCCACCATGTGACCGGAACCTTAGTGGTTTTTCAATTTTTTGGTTGTTTTGCTCCAGTGTCAGGGAGTTCCTAGAAGGCACCATGACATACGTGACTATTGGGCTCCAGTTGAAACATTTGTAGTTAGTGACAACACTAAACATGGCTGTTTATCATCACCGCATATTAGTAATTTTTCAGACAAACTGACATAATCACAAGGTCACAGTCATAATACACTGCAATATAAATTAACTGCTGTATATGATAGTAGTGAGCAATCCCTATGTTGGTAAGGGACTCTATTAAGATAATAAAACATGTAATAATAATAATAATAATAATAATAATAATAATAATAATAAAAAAAGTTTTTAAACACTGTGAAAGTGAAAAGAAAACATAAAAATGTGAAAAAATATACATGTATTTAGTATAGCCTCAATTGTCAAAACAACATCTATAAAATGAACACATCATTTAACCAGTACAGTAAAAACTGTAAAAAAAAATAACTGTTTTGCTTATCTTGTCTTCTACAAACCATAGTAAAAGTCATATATGTACCTGAAAGCGTCAAAACATTTCATAAACCACAAGCCCCCATACAATTATTTTCACAGAAAAGAAGTTACATAAGTACTAAAATAATATTTAAAAATTTAGATTGTGTTTCCCCATAATTTTACTGGCATACAGAATAAACCGGCATTCTCCACTGTCAGTAAAGCAAAATTAAGAGTGCAAATTCATCACCATAAAGAGTTAATAGAATTTAATCAATAAGCTATACAAAACCCACATGGCTGCCAGTAGGATAACTGCTAAAATATTAAATGGGGGATGCACAAAATGTTGCAATGTTATAGTTGGAACTGCAGACCACCCAGTAATTCTGCTGTTTTAGGGGGATGTCCAGAATACACTACAAGACCAGTATTGTAGAAAACTATGCAGATTTCATGACTAAATTGCAAATTGTGTTAGTTAAGATTTTAAAGAAAAACAGAAATGCTAAAATTTAATTTTTTATACTATCTCTGATCAAGGAAACACACTGAAAAGAGCCACAATGAAACACTACAATTTATTTTGGATTTTTGGGTGTTTATTTGAGATTATTTGTCACATACATTTTATTTAATTTATAAATACAGATAATAACAGATAATGAAATCTATTATATTGCTGTGATAGGTTTCAACTTTTATGATTGCTGATTGCTGTTTTATCACATTATTTATTTTTTTTTACATTTTTATGCAGACTGCAATCTTGCTGGAGTTCCTGTTCTCCTTTATTTCAGCACACATGAGCTATAGGAACTATAGGAACTAAGGGGGTGTATTTATCCTGACTGGACATATTATGCACCAGTCAGGACCCCCGCCCCAATCGGCGCTCAATGCATCCTATATATACTAAGATGCTCCAGGTAATGCCTGGTGTAGAATCCTGCTATAGACTGCACCAGAATCATGGCATAAGCTGTCCTAAGTTTGCCAGGCTGGGTTGCCCTGTAGTACTATGGCCTGTCCTGCAGTACCTTCTATCATAATATAAGCAAACTATACAAGGAGGTCTAAGACAAAATATGTAAAAGCATCCAACACATCTCTTACCCATAGCCAACCACTTCTGCTCCAACCCAAATGTGGAGGTTCCAGAGGCTCAAGCCTTCATCTGTATATGCAGTGTTTGAACTCTGCCTGTTTACTCAACTCTGATCTCTTGACCTGCCTTGCTCAGGCGCTGATAAACAGAGACCACTTCTAGAGGTTAATATCTACTGTTTCCCTGCAAAGTAAAAGTGTAAAACCAGGGGACCTTAGTGACGTGTCCTCAGGAAAAGCCTTAAGCCACATCCATTTAGTAGCACAGTTGGTTTCTATAAGGTTTCCCAAGTCAACTATTGGTAAGGCACTGTATAAGCTTTTCAGACATACATAGAAAGAAAACCCAAAAGAAGAAAGCAGCTGCACTAGCATGTGTGGCCATACCCCTGGTTCTAGAAAAATTAATTGATATAAATGTATACTGTATACCTGGTAACCTTAATAGAGATTTTAGTTGTGCTGTGATTTTGAACTACCGCATATAATCGAGTATAAGCGCAAAAAATGGGCTGAAAAGACCTAACTTGGCTTATACTCAAGTCCATAAAAAGAAACAAACACTGTACTTACCTTTCCAACGCTCCCTCAGGTCCAACGTTCCCTCGCACGCACCATGATGTCAGCCGCTTACTGACATCAGTGTGTGTGCGCCACCATAGGCACACACTATGATGCCAGCAAGCGGCTGACATCATGGTGAGTGCAATGGAACCGCACAGGGGCACGGAGCCAGAGCATTGCCGAAGACAGAAGAGGACCTGAGGGGGTTTTCAGAAACGTGAGTAAAGCTTTTTTTTTTTTAAGGCTGGGTATACTCGGGGCAGGGGTTGGCCGGCTATATACTGGGGTCAGTGGAATGGCAGGCTATATATTGGGGCCAGTGGGTTGGCAGGCTATATACTAAGGCCAGGGGGACAGGGTTAGGCCAATTCTATCATGTTTTCTGCCTGAGGAGAAAATTTAAATGCTGCCCCCCTACTGCTACTTCAAACACTTGTAGTCAGTCATCAGACACAGACATTAGTGACCTCTGGTACCTTACAGGTGATGACCTTCTCCAAAAGAAAGAGGAATTCTTTATGATTTCTCCCAGGCTTGGTTTATCTCTGCTGAATTCACAGTCAAATGACTTCAGCTCTATGTAGGACAACGCCACACTGTGCCCATAAAAAACCACAATCACTTATAAAATAATGGAGCTTGTTCCTAATATATATTATCCTCATAACATGACAGAAAACACTATTTCCCACGTAAAGCATCCTTTATATTCCACCAAATAATTTATAGTATCTACAGCTCCACACTCCCCCTGCTAATTTATATGCACACCCAATTTATATACAGATTCCCTCATTTATTTATAACAGACCCCATATACATTGTCCCAAATTAAATGATATACAGTACTCCATATAAGGCCACCCATTTTACTTTCCATCCAACCCCGATATACAGATTCCCCCATAGAGAGTACATAGAGCTATGTTAACCCCAATACACCACAGCCCCCCAGTATACACAGCCTCTCCCCTCCACAGTATATATAGCCTCTCCCCCCAGTATACACAGCTCTCCCCAGTATACAAAGCCCCCCCTCGTATATACAGCCCCCCTAGTATATACAGCCTGCCCCCCCAGTACATACAGCCTTCCCGCCCAGTACATACAGCCTGCCTGCCCCCCACATTATATACCTCATGCCCCCGAGTATATACATCCTTCACCCCCCGGTATATACAGTCTGCACCACCCCAGTATATACAGCCTGCCACCCCCCCATTCAATATATACAGCCTGCCACCCCCCCATTCAATATATACAGCCTGCCCCCATTACTATAACATAGAGCTGACACCCATTTAAAAAAAAAAAAACTTTGTACTTACCTCCAGCCCGGGTGCTTCCCCGAAGCTCCTCTCCCGTCGACAGCCGCATTGTGTATAGTGACATAGGTCGGTGTGCGTGATGACATCAAGTCGGCCTGTGTCTTGCAGAGCGGTGCGATGTACTGCACCGCTATGCCTATAAATTACGCTGGTAGTACGGACTTGCCAGGGTTTGGAAAGTCTGTACTACCGGCGGCAAAATGCCGCCTCTTAAAGGGTCCACAATCTGGCTCAGGTGGCAGATTACGGACCCTTTAAGAGGCGGCATTTCACCCCACCTAATGGTAGTTGCAAAATGCCGCCTCTTAAAGGGTCCACAATCTGGCTCAGGTGGCAGATTGCGGACCCTTTAAGAGGCGGCATTTCACCCCACCTAATGGTAGTTGCAGCAGCTTTGGGAAAGGGGGTACTGGCTATATACTGAGGGAAGAGGCTGGATGGCTTAATACTAGGGTATTAATCACATGGCAGCAACTCAGTGCATTTAGGGCAGTAGACATTCGTCAAGACATCTCCTGCAGTTCAAACAGAAGCATCAGTATGGGGAAGAAAGGTGATTGGTGTCTTTGAACTTGGGCATGGTTGTTGGTGCCAGAGGGTGGTCGAGTATTTAAGAAACGCGCTGATACTACTGGGATTTCACGCACAACCATCTCTAGGGTTTTACAGAGTAAGGTCCGCAAAAGAAAAAAAACAATCCAGTTAGCGCAGTTCTGTGGTTGCGGCCTAAAAGCCTGTTGTATGCCAGAGGGTCAGAGAGAGAAGGGCGGACATACGGTTCAGCTGAAGAAAGGCAGCATGATCAACCAACCCTTACAACAAGGTGAGCCAAACCATCTCTGAGCACAGACGTCGATTTGAGGCAGATGGCTTAACAGCAGCAGAGCACCACACCGAGTGTGCCACTCCTTTCAGCTAAGAACAGGAACTGAGGCTACAATTTGCACAAGCTCATCAAAAATTGACAGTAGAAGATGGAAAAATCGCGTTGCCTGTCTGATGATTCTCGATTTATGTCTTTCCCTGCGACATTCGGATGGTAGTGGTCCAGACATTGGCGTGCACAACATGAAAGCAGTGGATCCATCCTGCCTTGTATCAACGGGTCAGGCTGGTGGTGGTGGTTCATGGTGTGGGGAATATTTTCTTGGCACGCTTTGGGGCCCTGGTACAGGATGGCATTCTGCAACGCCACAGCCTACCTGAGTATTGGTTGCTGCCAGTCCGATAGTCCTTTATGACCACCAATGGTACCCAACAATCTGATGCTACGTTTCAGCAGGATAATGCGCCCATGTCATAAGCTGGAATCATCGTCAGACTGGTTTCTTGAAACATGTACAATGAGTCACTGTACTCAAATGGCCTCCACAGTCACAGTTCAATCAAATAGAGCATCTTTGGGATGTGTGGCATTGGAAACAGGAGATTCGCATCATGGATGTTGCAGCCGACAAAATCTGCGGCACTTTGTTATGCCATCATGGTCAATATGGACCAAATCTCTGAGGGAATGCTTCCAGCACCTGTGTTGAATCTATGCCTACATGAATTGGGCAGTTTGAAGGCAAAAGGGGTCCAACCCGTATAGGCTGGTACTCTAATAAGTGGCCGTGAGTGTATATTCTCCATAACAAAACAAGAGCCTGCACAACAATAAAACCTCTATTGGTCCACGCACACCATATATAAAACTGTAGCAAGAACAGAAGACGGTTGTCACTAACGACCATGATTGTTAACACTCTATAAATATATACAAAGAACAAGAGACCAAAAAATGATTATAAAACAACTTTAAAAAAGACGCACATACATCCCACATAGCCAGCAAGCTGTAGGAGCACACATCCGTATACCTTACCACTCCGTATCTGGAATTCCTATCTTTCCCCAGTTTGATGGCCATATGTTGTGATCTACATGGAGAGGGAGGGGTCACCATCTTCTCACACCGCGCATCGGACGGGCACAGTTTGGTTGAATGTAGCCAAAACTAGGATAAACAGGAAAGGTGATGTCTGAAGCTTGCAAATTGCGTGACATTATATCACTGAATAAAAACCTCTGTGGCTTAGGATTTGCAGAGGTATGGGGTATTTGGCTGTACACTTCTGGCAGGGATGGTAGTACATGTTTCCTGGTAGATATGTCAAGAGTTTTAAACTGAGGCATCATATTATCGTTGTACAACAGAGACTGTAGGCCAAAATGTACTCACAGGTATTCACTTTGGTGCAGCTTATACCTATAGACATTACGCCGTCAGCATTTGTTCCAAGAATCATCAATGACTTTATGCACAACACACATTTATTCCCAGTTGTGGATGTTTGTTTTTTCTGTGACGTACTGGTTATAGTCTACTTCATTACATTAGTAGTATGCATGGATAAGACGTGCCTTTTTGAAATGAGTTACGTATAGTTAACTTGGATGGGATATGTAAATGTTTCTTTGGTGAGTGATTTTTGACATTTGTGGTTATACATGATGGTTCAGTAAGGCTAAGTTAGGACAAGTCTGAGGACTCTTAGTGGGAGTCCGTGTTAAACAAACACACACTAAGTGATTTTGTGCAAACATCTTAAGTGTGACGCAGTAGTTGCAGATTACATTCTACTAAAACTTAATTTTTCACACAAATTGGTTTGCTAAGGTCAGAGTGCAACCACTGATTAATGTGGGCCAAGGGCTTCCTATACAGCAGGAAGCTTCCCTTGACGGTTCGAGAAGCATAATGGGAGCTCCAATTACATTTATTATATACTTTTGTTCTACGTTATTGCTCTGCAAATAACACCTATGAAATGGAATATATTTTTATAGCATACAGACTCCCTCAACATATAAATCTGAAAGCAGTATGAAACTGTGAAGTATGGAAATCACAGAAACGCATAGACATGTTCGTGAGATGAAAAGGGAATAATAAAAAGTGGGAAAAACAAATATGAGCAACAGCAGGTCTTGCTGAATTATGTGAGAAATGCTCCTGGGGACACTTTTGGACGGGACGTGCTACTCGTCCATGTCCAAAGCAAGAATTTCTGGCTGTTAGTGTATGTAGAATAAGACCTAGAGGGGTCCAGCTACAGTTTAAAGGAAACTTTAGCAGAAAATATCTTATATCAACTCTATATTGTTGTCAAGGATCTTGCACCTTTGCATGATTCTGCAGTGGCCTAGGTGTTGGTATTCTCCAGAAAATCTACCTTGAAAGTGAGAGATAAACTGTGGCATAAAAGACAGGGTTGACCAAAATCTCTTCCCGACTCTGACGCCCCCTTCTAGCTCCAGTTCCTGACTTCGGGTTAAATTGACATCAATATAAGCTGAGGAGATGCTTTGTTGGGGAAAGCTTGACTTTGTGATGATGACTCTCGCCGCCCCCCCCCAATCCCCCAAGACGTTAACATCTCACTTCAAAGTTTGTTTTTTATGGATGATCTGTTTCGGCCAAAGAGGACATGACCAGGGAGGTGTTAACTTATAGACACCCATACCGATAGTGGTTATACTAGGTCAATATCTACTGAGAGGTCCCTGTTATCGGCTATACAAAATCCCCGAAGAGGACAGGTGTTACCTCCCTTACAAAGCATTTTCATGGATTGCTCACATGGTCTTCAGGACCATATCTGGCTATCATTACTTTCAAGGACAAGCTCCATTGCGGTTTCTTTGGTGGTAACACTTTGTCATCTTGATTCTTTTTTTCAGGGGGACTTCACTTTTGTGCTGTCCCTTGCGCTCAGGACGGACATGAAACCCCAGAATCCAGAATTTCCTGGCTGGACACAGTCCCCAAAACCCAAAAGTTCCAGATCAAGGGGCAAGTTGTCCCTCAGTTGTCTTTTTTCGAAACTGAATAATTCCAAATTTGTAATCTGTCCCTAATAATTCTTGGTTGCTCTCTTCTGAACCCGTTCCAGTTTAATATGTCCTTTTTATTACATGGGTGCCCAAAACTGTACACAATATTCCATGTGTGGTCTGACTAGGGTTTTGTATAAGGGCAAAACTGTCTTTATCAGGAGAATCAATTCATCTCTTGTGACCGCTCTGGTCACTAAGATTAAGTTTACCATCCACCAATACCCCCAAGTCCTTTTTAGCTCCAGTTTTACCAAGTAAATGACTGTTTAGAACATAATTATACTTTTTGTTTCCATGGCCCAAGTGCATAACATTTATCTACATTAAACCTCATCAACCATTTCTCTGCCCACTCCTCAAGTGTCCACAAATTCCTCTGTAATGCAAACTATCGACCTCAGTATTTATTACTTTACACAGCTTAGTATCATCTGCAAATATTGAAACTTGACTGTGTAAACCCACTACAAGGTCATTAATAAAAATAATAAAAAGAAATAACCCCAATACTGACCCCTGTGGCACTCCACTGGTAACGTCAACCCAATCTGAGAATGTGCCATTAATGACGACCCTCTGTTTTCTATCACTAAGCCAATTACTTGCCCAAATACACATATTTTCCCCTATTCCCAGCAGTCTCATTTTATTTACCAACCTTTTATGTGGCAGTGTCAAATGCCTTTGAAAAGTCCAGATATACAACATCCACAGCGTCCCCCAGATCCAGTCTTGAACTTACCTCATCGTAGAAACCAATCAGATTAGTCTGACAGGACCAATCTCTCATAAACCCATGCTGATGCTGGGTTATAAGGTTATGCACAGTGAGATACTCCAGGATAGCATCTCTAACAAACCCCTCAAATATTTTCCCCACCACAGAAGTTATACTCACAGGTCTGTAGTTTCCAGGATCGCTTTTTGATCCTTTTTTGTATATTGGTACCACATTTGCTATGCGCCAGTCCTGTGGAACATAACCAGACCTCAGTGAATCTTCAACTATTAAAAATAATGGTCTGTCTATCACGATACATAGTTCATGCAGAACCCGGGGGTGTATGCCATCTGACCCTGGTGATTTATCTATCTTAGTGATTATGAGGTGGCGCCGTACCTCTTCCTGGGTTAAACTGTTGACATTCCAAAGGGAATTTACATTATTCCTCATTCCACCAGGGGATTTTCCTGGGTAAAGACAGTTGAGAAGGCGACATTCAGTAGATTGGCCCTTTCCTCATTTCCTTCCACCATGACCCCCATGTTATTCCTAAGGGGGTCCACACACTCACTTTTTAGTTTCTTATCATTTATATACTTGAAAAATAATTTGGGATTATTTTTTCTCTCCTTGGCAATGTTTCTCTCAATCTCTATTTTTGCTGCCTTTATTTTTCTTTATTTTTCTCTATATAATCCTGTAATGCCTCCTCGCTACCTTCACGTTTTAGCACCTTAAACGCCTTATCTTTCTCGGAGATCAGAGGTGTATCCAATAGACTTCTGCACAACACAACTGATGGTCCCAACCCCATTTATAAGGCAAGAAATCCCACTTTCTAAACCTGGCAGGGCACCTGTGATATGAAGACCTTTTCTGGTGACTACCTCTTGAAGCTCATTAAGAGAATGGCAAGAGTGTGCAAAGCAGTAATCAAAGCATAAGGTGGTCACTTTGAAGAACCTAGAATATAAGACATATTTTCAGTTGTTTCACACTTTTTGTTTATATAAGTCCACATGTGCTAATTCATAGTTTTGATGCCATAGATGATGTCGTGAATCTACATGAAAATGCAGAAAACTCTTTGAATGACAAGGTGTGTCCAAACTTTTTGTCCTTACTGTATATAGCCAGGCATAAAGAATTATAGTATGTATTATAGATCATGTCCCACCACAAAGATTGGGTGGAGATAGTTTTTGTACTTTACACAGGAAGGAAATACAATGGATCTATAAATTAGATGCTTTGAGACCAAAAGTTTTAAATATAGAATTCCGGATCATCATTGTTATGTAAGGATGGGCACCAACCGAGCTTCATTGCTGTCTGATCTTACTAATTTTGAGAAACAGTGGTGCCAATAATTATTATTTTTTAAAGATGCTATAGATGTTTTAATATAGCAAACATTTACATACCTTTTGATTAACTTTTCACTTTTTCTTTTTATATTGTACCTACATTTGCAAAATATGGGGGACCATCTATTGACCTACTAATATTTTTTATGACCTTAGCTTCAGTGTTTTGATGTGTGAACATCTTTTTTTTTTGGATCTGTCGGGCACATTTTACGTACCTGCTTGGTGCATTGCTGCAATACCGGACATATGTTGCCATGGGTTTTGTAGTGGTTCTTGTTAGCTGTCTAGTCCACTTAGTAGAGACAACCAGGACACATTCACCTAGGCCCCTTTGGAGATTGTACACCACCTGTGGATTATAGATTCGTATACTGATTTTTTAAATATACAATATATACTCGAGTATAAGCCGACCCGAGTATAAGCCGAGACCCCTAATTTTACCACCAAAAACTGGGAAAACCTATTGACTCGATTATAAGCCGAGGGTGGGAAATGTATTGGTCACAGACCCAGCCAAGTATATAGCCAGCCAGCCCCCTAATACACAGATTTTCCCCTATTCCCAGCAGTCTCATTTTATATACCAACCTTTTATGCGGCACAGTGTCAAATGCCTTTGAAAAGTCCAGATATACAACATCCACAGCGCCCCCCAGATCCAGACTTGAACTTACCTCCTTGTAGAAACCAATCAGATTAGTCTGACCGGACCAATCTCTCATAAACCCATGCTGACACTGGGTTATAAGGTTATGCACAGTGAGATACTCCAGGATAGCATCTCTAACAAACCCCTCAAATATTTTCCCCACCACAGAAGTTAGACTCACAGGTCTGTAGTTTCCAGGATCGCTTTTTGATCCTTTTTTGTATATTGGTACCACATTTGCTATGCGCCAGTCCTGTGGAACATAACCAGTCCTCAGTGAATCTTCAAATATTAAAAATAAAGCTCTGTCTATCACGGTACATAGTTCATGCACAACCCAGGGGTGTATGCCATCTGGTCCCGGTGATTTATCTATCTTAGTGGTTGTGAGGCGGCGCCGTACCTCTTCCTGGCTTAAACTGTTGACATTCCAAAGGGAATTTACATTATTCCTCATTGTGTCTTCCACCAGGGGATTTTCCTGGGTAAAGACAGTTGAGAAGGCGACATTCAGTAGATTGGCCCTTTCCTCATTTGCTTCCACCATGACCCCCATGTTATTCCTAAGGGGGCCCACACTCTCAGTTTTTAGTTTCTTATCATTTATATACTTGAAAAATAATTTGGGATTATTTTTTCTCTCCTTGGCAATGTTTCTCTCAGTCTCTATTTTTGCGGCCTTTATTTTTCTCTTTTTAATCCTGTAATGCCTCCTCGCTACCTTCACGTTTTAGCACCTTAAACGCCTTATCTTTCTCGGAGATCAGAGGTGTATCCAATAGACTTCTGCACAACACAACTCATGGTCCCAACCCCATTTATAAGGCAAGAAATACCACTTTCTAAACCTGGCAGGGCACCTGTGATATGAAGACCTTTTCTGGTGACTACCTCTTGAAGCTCATTAAGAGAATGGCAAGAGTGTGCAAAGCAGTAATCAAAGCATAAGGTGGTCACTTTGAAGAACCTAGAATGACATATTTTCAGTTGTTTCACAATTTTTGTTTATATAATTCCACATGTGTTAATTCATAGTTTTGATGCCGTAGATGATGTCGTGAATCTACATGAAAATGCAGAAAACTCTTTGAATGACAAGGTGTGTCCAAACTTTTTGACCTTACTGTATATAGCCAGGCATAAAGAATTATAGTATGTATTATAGATCATGTCCCACCACAAAGATTGGGTGGAGATAGGATTTGTACTTTACACAGGAAGGAAATACAATGGATCTATAAATTAGATGCTTTGAGACCAAAAGTTTTAAATATAGAATTCCGGATCATCGTTGTTATGTAAGGATGGGCACCAACCGAGCTTCATTGCTGTCTGATCTTACTCATTTTCAGAAACAGTGGTGCCAATAATTATTACTTTTTAAAGCTGCTATAGATATTTTAATATAGCAAACATTCACTTACCTTTTGATAAACTTTTCACTTTTTCTTTTTATATTGTACCTACGTTTGCAAAATATGGGGGACCATCTATTGACCTACTAATATTTTTTATGACCTTAGCTTCAGTGTTTTGAGGTGTCAACATCTTTTTTTTGGGGATCTGTCGGGCGCATTCTACGTACCTGCTCGGTGCATTACTGCAATACCGGACATATGTTGCATTGGTCACAGACCCAGCCAAGTATATAGCCAGCCCCCTATAATATACAGCTTGCCCCCAGTAGTATACAGCCTGCCCCAGCCTGCCCCCAGTAGTATACAGCCTGCCCCCAGTAGTATACAGCCACCCCAGCCTGCCCCCAGTAGTATACAGCCACCCCAGCCTGCCCCCAGTAGTATACAGCCACCCCAGCCTGCCCCCAGTAGTATACAGCCACCCCAGCCTGCCCCCAGTAGTATACAGCCACCCCAGCCTGCCCCCAGTAGTATACAGCCACCCCAGCCTGCCCCCAGTAGTATACAGCCACCCCAGCCTGCCCCCCCAGGGTCACCTGATCTGGCCAGCCAACCACTGCTATCGACGTGTAAGGGTACCACGTCATGCTGGGTGGAGTGCAGAGTCTCCTGGCTTGTGATTGGCTCTGTTTCTGGCCGCCAAAAAGCAAAACGGCGGGAGCTGCCATTTTCTCGAGCGGGCGAAGTATTCGTCCGAGCAACGAGCAGTTTCGAGTACGCTAATGCTCGACCGAGCATCAAGCTCGGACGAGCATGTTCGCTCATCTCTAATAGAGATACAACTAGATGATTGAACTACAGATATCGAGGGCATTCATTACAGGCAGTCCCCGGGTAACGTACAAGATAGGTTCTGTAGGTTTGTTCTTAGGTTGAATTTGTATGTAAGTCTTGCCCCTCTCTACACGCTGGTGCGGCGCCCACGCTTCTCACCTGTCCCCACTCCCAATCTTGGTCCACGGGCCAAGCATACGCGTCCCTGTCTGCTAGGGCTTGTGAAAATGTAAAGGGAAAGTGCACCTTAAATTGGCACTGGCCATTTCCCAGAAATCTATTTAAACCTGCCTCTCTATGCACACCTTGTCGGATCTTCATGCCTTGTGCCTAAGAGAAACCTTTATCTCATGCCCTGTACTGATATTGTGATTTCACGTTGTGACCCTGGTTCCGTTCCTGACTACGCTCCTCCACTGCCTGGCTTGACCTATTGCTACGTCCCCGATCCTGTACCTCGCCTTGGCTGCCATCACGGACAAAGTCACACCTGTAGAACGACCTGGTGGTACCACGCCACAGCAAGTCCAATCTGCTTTGCAGCAGGCTCTGGAGAAAACCGGTTACCACTTAGATTCCAGTCCCAGGTGTTGGCTTACGTCATTGTCCGTGGTGGTCCAGTGGGTTTACTAACCCTGAAGCCTGACATGTATATTTTATAATTGTAACTCCAGACAAATTTTTTTTGGTCTCTGCAAGAATTGGATTTTAAATATGTTGGATTGTCATAAGAACCAGGATTAACAATCAAGCTTAATTGCAGACACCTTTAATAACTGTTATGTCTGTTTATTGTAGCCTAGGGCTAAAGTACATTAAATTACCAATATCCAGAGGTCCGATGTAACTAGGGGTTGTCTGTAAGTCAGGTGTTCTTAAGTAGGGGACCGCCTGTATTGATTTTCTGCCAGTGTTTAGGCAGATTTTCCCCCTTGCTGCAAGTGTTGTGCCTTATTTGTTAAAAGTCAACGCCACATTATTGGTAATTTTCCGACACTCAATACTCAAGTGCTCAATACTCAAGGTGTAGCACTACTTGGTGAAAACTGAAATAAATTAGATAGAAATACAATATATGCATTGCATAGAATTACTTTTCTGTAGAATAATCTTCTACAAGCCAAATAAGTCTTATTTATACATTATCTGGTATCAACGAGTTTTTGTACGGTCAGTGAACTGAACTAATTTTGTCCCTTTGGTGATGTGCAGGAAGACAGATGTACAGTAAGAGTTTCATGTATTATTGATGGCACGCTGCACAGTGAGGTCTATAGGGAATCACTCTTATAAATATCACCTTCCTGCCTTTGTTTCCAATGCTGATAGCTAGCCTGTTATTAAGTCATTCAATGAATCAGAAGAATAGCAACTTTGAAGATTTCGAAATCGGATTCTCAGCTGTTTGTAGGGAATTACCAGTGCTACAATACTGGATGTAGGGCGTCACACACATAGCTATTGTTTCGACTGAGCAGTATTTATACAATTAAAGCACTCACATTAAATTTCAAAAACAGATATATGACAATGAGTAAAATACATTTGTTGCAAAGGCTAAAATATAGCAATAATAAAATGTGAAAGAAAAGAAATTCCTTATGTGTGCAAGTTAAAAAACACAATGACAGGACTACACAGTCTACCCAAGACCCCCATGATTCCCAATCCTCCAGATTTTGCATTATGAGAAAGCTCATAAGGTTTAGATTGAGCCTTACAGCTAGTATACTGTGCTGCACCTACTGATCACCACATGAATATGCTAAAGGGGTTATACTAAGTTTTCAACTTATACACAGGATAGGGCATAAAAAGCTAATTGGTGAAGATCAGACTCTCTATGCAGGGTTGGCTACAGGTTTGAGTGGGCCTCTGAAAGACAGATCCTCAGTGGGCCCCTTTACCGTGAACTTGTGTCGGCATTAAAAATTCAGAAATGAAAACCGTTTCCTGTTCCCTAAAATGTTCCCTAGTTTATCATACTAACAGCCTTGGCATGGTTATTTTATATAAGCCCCCCTCAACCCCATTAATTCCTTATGCACAGCCTTATGTGGCCCTCCCAGCAGCTCTGGGCCCCAGCACTTGCCCAGGTATGCCCAGTGCTGGCGCTGACCCTGTCTCTATGAAAGCAAGTAGCTTGCATTTGTTTTACAAACTAAGCAGAATTTGTTAATGAAATATATTAGTAAAATGTTCACCACCTTCCCCCGCACATGATATTAAAAATGATCTCAAATGACGGTTATGCTTTAAGGGCAATGTTTGGAGTGCCAAATGCAACTGAGGGATCTTGCCAAAAGACTTTCAATTCCTTTATCCAGAGAGCTTATCTGCTATTAATCACAATATATTCTTATTGTGTACATTGCACAAGAGCAAGATGAAAGCAGTCTCCTCATATGTAAGTTACACTGAAGAGGAATGAAAGATGTGATTGATGATACAGTAGCTAAAAATATTTTTGAAAGTAGGATAGTACTGTTATGTCTGGCCATATTCTGCTTCTTTGGGTGATATACAAAACCCAGGCAATAAAGACATGGACTATGACAGAAGTATTACTGCATTCATTCTGTCAATAAGAACAGAAGGAGGCTTTGCTATGCAATAATTCTGGCAACCACGAGCAAGGCTAAAAGCACAAACCACTTATTTCAGTATGAGCCTCATCTCTTTGTATATTCAGATGTGCCAAGGACATTTTGTTTGCATGCGAATCATTACCTGCTCCGAGGAGACGCTATTCTTTATATACAAAAGCCTATGCACTATTGTTGTACTTTTTAAAGGAGGCACTAGTGTATGTCCTGCAAAGAAATGCCTGCATAGGAAACCAAAACAAAACTCTTGGCAAGGCCGTGGGACATCTTAGATCATAGCTCTGCGGTAGAGAAGAATTTGGAGACTGGATGACATGTCCAATTTTCAGTGCATATCTAAAGTCTCAAAGACATACGTTTTATTTTTGGCAAATCTACCTTAAACATAATTAATTCTTTGGGAAATAATGTATACACTTTATGATTTGTTATACAACACAGAGAAGGGAAGAGTTCAAACTGAACATTACTACTTGAAAAGTTAATGGTAACTTTATGTACACAATGGCGGCGTTTATCATGGCTTGTAGGCCAGTTTTCTTATATCATACGCTGGCGCACCTAAGCCTCTTAGTAACTACTGTAGAGTAAGTTTGGTCTGACATGTGACACAACATCATTTACAGATGTAAACGTTGCATGTCCGTGCTACATTCATGGGACTATTTTTCACTTGATTAGTCAAGTACTAACATACAAATGCAGGTTAGGAAATATTTGTATATGATGATGATGATAATAATAATAATAATAATAATAATAATAATAATAATAATAATAATAAATCTTTATTTACATAGCGCAAACAGATTATGCAGTACTGCACAGAGTTTGCCAAATCAGTCCCGGCCCCCCTGGGGCTCACAATATAATCAACCTACCAGCATGTTTTGGAGTGTGGAAGGAAACCGGAGGACTCAGAGGAAACCTACACAAACATGGAGAGCACATACAAACTACAAGCAAGCTATTCAACAAGCTATAACTTTTTTATTTTTCTGTCCCTTTTGCTCTATAGGGTCAAAGAGTTTGTATGTTCTCTCTGTGTTTGCTTGGGTTTCCTTCAGTTTCCTCCCACACTCCAAAACATACTGGTTGGTTATGTAGATTGTGAGCCCCATTGGGGTCAGGGAGCGATTTGGCAAGCTCTGTGCAGTGCTGCGTAATCTGTGTGCTCTATATAAAGGAATGATTTTAATTATTATTATTTTTTTCTTTTCAGGCAAAAATTTAGTTTTTAATTGCACAATTTTGGGTTTTATATGTCCTACTGATGAACGTTTATTAACCCTTTCAAATATCCTTCCAAAAGGCATAACTTTTTTTGCTATGTGGCTGTGTGAGGGCTTATTTTTTGCATAAAGACCTATGGTTTATTTTGTAGGGCTCAGGGTTCATGGACTTTTTGATTTAATCTAATATTCTGTGTGATGGATGAATAAAAAAATATAAATTTTTGTCATATGGGATATATACTATTGTAGGTTTCAGCCTCAGTTGGTACAGGGTGTTAGTAATGTGTGTGTGTGTATAATGTGTGTGTACTTAAGTTTTTATTTTTGAACGGGTGTACTATTTTTGTTTGTGTTAATTTTTTCTATTTTTATTTATTGATATTTATCAATAACTTTATTGATATTTTTTTGCATAAATTTTTTTGGGGGGCCTTTTCTACATTATACTGTCAGCTTGTGGCAGTATCTGGCCTAATAGGTCTAATAGAAAGTTATCACAGGCAGCCCTGGGGTCCTTTAGTGAGACCCAGTGCTGCCATGAGATGCCATTGGCAACCCACAATTGCAGCTGCAGTGTGCCCACGGCTGGCACTCCCTTTTCACCTGCTTAGACACCACTGCCCATGTTTGACTGCTGTGTCTAAGTGGTTAAACACCCGAGATCTGAGCTTTTTCTATCCTGGGTACTGTTGCTAGAGCTGGGCTGTGTTAACACTGCCAGATGCCAGCACAAGCCGGACACCAGGTCCTGAAATCTTCTTATGTTGCAGGGCTGTAGAAAGGTGTTGCATCAGAAGAAATTAACTTAAAGGGGTATTCTTATTTCATCAAATTTATGTTATTGTTTGCAAGATGAAAAATTATAATTTTTTTGAATATAATTTCTGTATCAATTCCTCACAGTTTTCTAGATCTCTGCTTCACGTCCACTGGAAATAATCAATAAACTTTCTATAGAATGGCAGCAAGCAGAGATCTAGAAAACAATGGAGACTTGATACAGAAAGTATATTGGAAAACTCTACAACATTTCACTGTACAAACAATAACATTTATTTGATTAAATCGGAATTCCCCTTTAATGACCTCCTTTAAAAGCTGATAATCTGGTCATTAAAGTGTTAAAGGAAATCTACTGTCTGCCAAAAATGATGTTTTATAAAAATTTAATATGATTGCAAGTCCAGATTAAAAAGGATTCTGTCCATCAGATGGTAGATTTTCTTTAAAACCTGCTAAATCAATATTTGAAAGTATCCATAAAATGCTCATCCCTTTTAGAGTTCTATAGGCACAGCAATGCATCAAAGTTTGTTCAACATTTAGTCCTTAGGAATTAACATAAATAGAAAAAATGTACATACAGTATATACACAAAGACATACAAAATTTTCTTGGTAAATTTCCCCTAATTTTCATCCGGTATAGCAAAACATTTGAGATAAACAGCAGACTCATTTTTAGTAAAAGCAGCACCACTTTTTGTCTTTTAATTTATTAAATGAAATGTCCTTCTCATGATCCATGGGGGTTTCATGAATGTGTTATGGGCCAGCATAAATGAATAAATAAATTTGTAATAAAAACACCCACATCTCCCAATGTAGGTAAAGATGTAGGTATTCTTCTTTAAAGGCTTACAGCCGTATTGTGGGAGAGAAAAAGACATGTTACATAGACCACTACCAATGGTGCAAAATTTGGAGCACAAAAAGAGCATAATGTTGGATTTAGTGTTATTTCTATTCCCTTACAGAGAGTGTTAATAAAAGTTAATCAATCAGGTATAATGACATTAAGGTTCACAAATTGTATAGCAAAAAAAACAAGCCAATGACATTGGAGTGATCTTTTTTTTTCAAAAAGTCAGTGATCTTAGTATCCAATGATGGAAAAATGCAGAAAATTAGTTGGTTACTTAAAGCTAAAACAAGCTGGTCATTCAGTGGTTAAAGAACATGCTTTGTAAAATTAATACATTTTTTCATTAGGGGGGCATTCATTAATTTGGGCCCAGGGTGGCCCTGGAAGTGTGCTATAATTTTTAGTGCGATGTAAGTTTGTGGCACAAGAGATTAATTATTTGCCACACAAAAGAATTATAACTGGAAAAATAGAACACCAGAAAAGTAACAAATTCACAAGCAGCGCCAAAATTTTGCGCCACAAAAAAAAGAACAAATTAGCCAAAGTATCAATAAATCGATACAACTAAACCCATTTTTTTCTCTAAAACTTCTTCTTAAATTTTGCTGGCTTAAGACAAGTTTACAAAAAGTGGTTCTATAAAGAGTGATTTTATTAAAATTACAACTGTTGGACTATCCCCCTATTCCTATGATATGAAAGGGCATATATCTGCTGGCTGTAATCTACTGTACACTCCTGTAGATTGTTATTAAACATGTTTTCAGTGTCCCTATCAATGCTTTTATCCTCTTTTCATCCTCTTTTTTCAATCCTTTATCAGGTAAGTATCTTTTGTTTGCATTTAGGGTATAACAGCGTAGTGTACGTAGCTAATATGACGTCCCTTATGCTCAGGGTGAACTTAATACTGTCTTGTGTCCTTTACACAGCAAGGAAACACTTGATAATCGCCCTTACAGTCTAGGTACTAAACCATTCACGCTATTACTCCTGATTGTAGTTGGTTTTTTAACTGTCTAAGGTGCATTGTAACACTATCTTCTAGTTCGAGTACACACATCCCTAAAAAGAGTTCAGCATTAAACGCTCGTCATATATAGTGGTTCAGTCAAACCATTGAGCTAAAGCCATCAAACTATAGCACCTTCCCCAAAACGTTCGCCACTCTATGTGCATCCTCAGTGTGCTGGAGCTAAAAAAAGAACAAGTCGTGGTAATGGAAAAACACAAATAGTGGTGTGACATTCATAAATAAGACGCAGCTATGGAAAAAAAACTGTCGCAGTTTCCATCTGAAGGGCAACAACAAATGCCCCCCCCCCCCCCCAGTGTTACAAACTAATTAAAAGAAATAGATGTAAATAACAAAAAATAAGTACCGTATATAATATAAGAAAGAGAAGAACAGAATGAGCTTGAGAGTAACATGTTGTTTAGTTCAAAGATATCTGTATGTAAAGCTCCCGTAAAAAAAGTAAATGATAAAAAAATACAATTAAGTAATATTAAAAAAGATACTGGTATTATAAAGTAAAAAATAAGGCAAACACACTCCTTAAGACCCCTGGGTAGCGGGTTCATGGTTGACAATACACTAAGGTCCCTTTAAGATAGTTAAGAGGGACACTTGCCACCAGCTTTTACACTACAAAGTTCTACCCCCCTCAGGTAGGTTATGAAATATCCTTTTTGTCATTTCCTCTTTGAGTTTATTAAACTGCCTGAGTATAGAAGCCAGGCTAATGACCTCAAATAATATGCTTGATTTTTATCTTTCAGCCTTCGTTGCTAGGTAGATTGGTCTCTAGAGGAAATCTTAGCTCCTTTGGAAGTCCTGGAGCTCTATTTATTTCCCGAAAAGATTTGTTAATGATCTTAAAGTCAGAACGTATCTTGTGCAAGTATTTTGCACATGCTGCCAAAAGTCTTTATATCCGAAACTGACAAGAAATGGCAAAATAATTACATGAAAGCTGGCTGATGCTTGGCGGCTCCATGTTTATCAGATACCGAGCGCACAACGTTTACACTGTCACTTAGCTTGAATGAAGGATGCGTAGTTATGTGGCGAAATAAGCGGGCCTAGAAAAACATTCTATTGTTAATTGCATGTGAGCAGAATAACGTTCAGGAAACATTTGGCCAAATAAGGTTAACATTTTATTTTTTATGCTACAAATTAAAAATGTAAAAGGCGTGGCCAATTATACAAACTTTTAGGATAAGTATACAACTTAATAGGCCCACCAAAATTATACTTGCCTGTTTAAAGGGTATGTACTTGTGTGAAGATAATTACCCATAGATGAGCCATGTTGTCCATTCCCACGTCGCTTCCCCCATCAGGATGTCATAATGTCTGCTCCACTCCCTCACTGGCCCGATAGGACACAGATCGCACACAGAAAGGTAACTTTGATCTTGCTATATCTATTTTTGGAAAAATCCAGTTTTACTAAAAAATCTTTGGCAATGTGTACACTATCTCTTAGGGTAGGGGGACAGGTTCCCTTTAAGTTTTCATTCGCTGCGGGGTCTGTGGGTCATGTGATCAGCGAGACAGCAAGACTTGGACTCCTGGAACCTCCCAATGCTGCTGACGACCGGTTGATGGATGGGTTGTGCAGTCATTACTTAGCCGTTAAGTTTATTATAAGTGACCAAACACTTTAAAGGAAAAATGTGAAGCTATACTAATAATTCTTATTTATATAGTACACAACAGATTATGCTGCGCTGACAGAGCTGCCAATCAGTTCCCTGTCCCCAGTGTGGCTCACAGTCTAATAACCCTACCAGGTATGTTTTGGAGTGTGGGAGGAACTCACGGAAACACGGTAAGAACATACAAACTCTTTGTCAGACTGTTGACCCTGGGACTTGTACCCAGGTCCCAGTGCTGCAAGGCGCTAATGCTACCATTAAGCCACTGTGTTGCCCAAGCTATGTTTACTCACCAATATTAAGAAAAAATAATTTTGTTAACTAGTTTATTTGCAACATTAAATTTGCTATTATATATGGAGACTATTCACACCTATCACTTCTATCCAGCACACATCTTAGTACAACGGTAGCAATATAAGACTAACGTCAGCTGCACCAGTATTACCATATGTTAGCTATGATACAGTCATGAGGACATCTGGCTACTTTATAGAAAATTCATACTACAGAGTCACTTAATAGAATGGTGTGTACAAATGTAAACCACATCTTTTAATTTCTATAGGATCACAGAACGTGCTCACGCAGTTCCAATCAATCAGATACACATGGGTGGGTGTTTAGGATTTAGGGAAAACCCCTTTAACATTAGTAAATACTAATATTTACATGACTGCATTTACCAAAATAGTAATAGTACATGTTCAGGATTGTCTGGTATTGCAGCTCAGCTCTGTTTCAACTGCATAGGGCTGCAATATCAAGTAAGAACCTGTTAGACATTATATTTATACCCATACAAAAATCATAAACAAAATACAAAGTTACAAAATGCAACCATCAAAAAACTTCCGCATTATCCTAATACCTGTAGGAAACCTAACACCTGTAGAAACCAAACAATCTGAACCACAAGGCTACACAAAGCATAGCTCCCAACTGCCGATTTTGACTGGGACATTTCCAGTTTTCGTACCTCTGCGCCGCGTCACGGGCAGCTATGGATTGTGGCACGGATTCTCCACCCAGGTCCGCCGCTTGTTGTGCATAGTAAATACTTTGAAAAGCCTGAAATGATAATAAAGATGGCTTCTACAGACATCGTGAGGGAATTCCTTTTCAGAGATTGTGTGCGGCTTTAGCGGAGAGCAGGGACCACGTCATCAGCTTAGATCAGCATCTGTCCACTATATGGTACTGCATCTCCTAGGCTTCCCAGAGCAGGACATCGGGGCAGGCGTGGAATCCTTTTCAGGAGAAGTGTCGGCATAAGCTGAGAGAGAGCAGGGACCAAAGTCATCAGCTCAGATCAGCATCTGTCCATATATGGTCTCCAGGGCTTCCCCAGACACAAGATCTTTATTTAATTAAATTACATAAAGTTTTGCCAGGCATGAGATTCGAACCTGGGACCCTCTGCACTGCAGACAGGAGCTTAACTAACTGAGCTATAAGCCGGGTGTACAGACGATGGGGATTTCTGTAACTAAGACATGTTATCTGCCATTTACAACTGTGACACAGACTAAGTCCTGGATATATAGAGAGGAATCTTCTCAGAGATTATTATGTGTAATTATTGAGACTTATTATTAATAATTTTACTAATTTTTTTATTATGGAGACGATTCTTAATATAGAAAAAATAATAATAAATAGGTTTTATGTGTTTTATACATTTAAAAAAATTTACAAATGTGACAAAAAAGAAAAAAAAATTTGCCATTTTCTGAGATAGAACTTTTCTTACTTTGGCGCACGGAGCTTTATGAGGGTGTCATTTTTGGCGAAATGAGCCGATGTTTATTGCTACCATTTTGAGGTCTGTGACGCACTATTTGATAATTTTTTTCAATTTTTTATGGATGGAAAAAGGTGTAAAAGTCGCATTTCGGACATTTGGGCGCCATTTCCCGCCTCGGAGGTCACCGCCGGCGTAACCGTTTTTATATTTTGATACCTAATATGTCTGTGATTTTTACTGCTTATTATGTTTTATATCAGTTCTAGGGAAAGGGGGGTGATTTGAATTTTTAATATTTTATTAATTTTTTAGACCATATAGGGTACATTAACCCTAGATGGTCAATCGTTCTACCATATACTGCAAACTTCTGTATTGCAATATATGGCATTTTTGCAGTCAGTCATTACAATGGCACGGCTCATTGTAACGAATTGGCAGAAAGCCAGATAGCTTCTGATCAAACGAAGACCCGAGGCTTCATGGCAAACGATCGCGCCCCCCCCCCCCGATGACGTTCGGGGGCGCGGCGATCAGAATAAAGATGGCGCAGACGGAACGACGGTTAATAGCCGCGATCGGTACAAGCAACGACCGCGGTTATTAGCGGTGGGGGTTTGCTGCAATATGCACAACCCCACCCTTGTATGAAGAGGACTCAGCCGGGAGTTAGTTACCAAAATTCTAATACTGATAATCACAGAGGTTATAGTCAGTGGGTTGGGGCGCGGTGTGATTATTGTTCATGGCACTGCAGGTTCTAGGTTCAAATCCCAATGAGGAAATGTTTTTTTATTTTTAATTGAGATGTTTTAATTATTATAATATGGCTAAAATTTGGGGGGTGGCCAAGGGAGTGTGTGGGGGGTGTGGCTTAGGGGGATCGCCGCGGCCCAGCGTAGCGGGCGCCATTTTGTCCCTCTTTCCCTTTCAACAGATGTTGGGAGGTATGCATAAGTGATCAAAGACTGTATCATTACTATGTCAGGTGATCTTGCCAAATGAAATATCAATCTTCCATAAATGAAAATAATTAAGACTTTGTGAATGAAAACAAGTCTTTATTGCACAATTTATTCATAAATTACATCACAAAATATATCTGACTAAAAATGCCCATAAAAAGGACCTAAAAACACAAAGCAAAAACAACACGGACAGTGTGAACATTCATGGAGAGGCAAACACCTAAACAAGAAATTACGGTCAAAGGCGCTGGTTAAAAGATTTTCCAACAGTACTAGGGTCCACACAACGGATAAGTGACAGCGGTAACGCATTATCAAAATCACTCAATGAATAATTATCAAAAGTCCATCATGTTACCTATGCATCATCAGAATATGCAAACCCTAATAAAACAATATGGCGACCAAATTAAATGCCCACCAATCGCAAGTTGCACTAACCTAGTCACCCATCCGACCCCCGACGCGCGGTTTCGGCACCCAGTTCATAAGGGGGTTGTCTCAACACCTGTAGTCAGGTATGTCACTGTTAGGGGAAGCACTCACAAAAATCTCACTTCAGCAAAACATATATATATATTAGACTAGCAATAAGTGTTATTTCCAGTATATGTGTACACCAGGGCTGGCGGAAGTTCCGGGGCCCAGAGCTGCTGGGGGGGGCCCACATAAGGCTGTATGTAAGAAATCCATGGGTTGAGGGGGCTGTATCTAATGAATCCATAGGGGGTGAGGGGGGCTGTGTGTATAAAATAACCATGAGGGACTGTGTATAAAATAACCATGAGGGGGCTGTATATAAAATAACATGAGGGACGTGTATAAAATAACCATGAGGGGGCTGTGTAAACATAACCATGAGGGGGCTGTATTAAACAACATGAGGGGGCTGTGTATAAATAAACCATGAGGGGGACTGTGTATAAAATAACATGAGGGGGCTGTATAAACAAACCATGAGGGGGCTGTAATAACAAACCATGAGGGGGCTGGATAATATAACCATGAGGGGGGCCGTGTATAACAAACCCTGAGGGGGCCGGTGTATGTATAACATAACTATGAGGGGGCCGTTGTTATAAAAAACCATGAGGGGGCCGGGTATACCATAACCATGAGGGGGCCGTGTATAACAAAACCATGAGGGGGCCGTGTATAACATAACACTGAGGGGGCCGTGTATAACATAACCAAGAGGGGGCCGTGTATAACAGAACCTGAGGGGGCCGTGTATAACAAATAAACCATGGAGGGGGCCGTGTAACCATAACCAGAGGGGGCCGTGTATAACCAAAACCATGAGGGGGCCGTGTATACATACCATGAGGGGGACGTGTAGTTAACATAACCATGAGGGAGCCGTGTATAACATAACCATGAGGGGGCCGTGTATAACATAACCATGAGGGGGCCGTTGTAAAAATAACCAGAGGGGGCGGTGTTATAACCTAACCAGGAGGGGCGGGGGGGCCTGTATAACAAACCAAGAGGGGGGTGTGTTAACATAACCATGAGGGGGCCGTTGGTTGTGTATAACATAACCATGAGGGAGGCCGTGTATAACTAACCAAGGAGGGGGCGTTGTATAACAAAACCATGAGGGGGCGCTGATATATAACATAACATGAGGGGGCCGTGTTATAAAATAACCATGAGGGGGCCGTGTAATCAAAACATGGGGGCCGTTGTATATACATAACATTGGAGGGGCGTTATACAAACCAGAGGGGGACGTTGTTATAAACATAACCAGAGGGGGCCGTGTTGTATAACATAACCAAGAGGGGGCCGTGTATAATAACCATGAGGGGGCCGTGTATACATAAACATGAGGGGGCGTTGTATAACATAACCATGAGGGGGCCGTGTATACATAACCAGAGGGGGACGGTGTGTATCCAAACCTGGGGGGCGTTGTCTAACATAACCATGAGGGGGGCCGTGTAAACATAACCAGAGGGGGCCGGTGTATAACATAACCATGAGGGGCGTGTATAACATAACATGAGGGGGTCCGTGTATAACATAACCATGAGTGGGGGGCCGTGTATACCATAACCATGAGGGGGCCGTGTTTATTGTTGTATAACTAACCATGGGGGGCCGTGTAAAAAACACATGAGGGGGCGTCGTGTATAACATAACATGAGGGGCCGTGTATAACATAACCAGGAGGGGGCCGTGTATAACATAACCATGAGGGGGCCGTGTATAACATAACCATGAGGGGGCTGTGTATAACATAACCATGAGGGGGCCGTGGTATAACATAAACCATGAGGGGGCCGTGTATAACATAACCATGAGGGGGCCGTGTATAACATAACCTGAGGGGGCCGTGTATAAATAACCATGAGGGCTTGTGTATAAACATAACCATGAGGGGCCGTGGCCGTGTTTAACATAACCATGAGGGGGCCGTGTGTATAACTAACCATGAGGGGGCCGTGTATACATACCATGAGGGGCTGTGTATAACATAACATGAGGGGGCCGTGTTATAACATAACCAGAGGGGGGGTATAACATAACCATGAGGGGGCCGTTGTATAACAAACCATGAGGGGGCTGGTGTATAACATAACCATGAGGGGGCTGTTGTAAGCATAACCATGAGGGGGCGTGTATAAAATAACCATGAGGTGCTCTGTGTATAACATAACCATGAGGGGGCTGTGATAAAAATAACCATGAGGGGGCTGTGGAAACATAACCATGAGGGGGGGCCGTAACATAACATGAGGGGGTGTGTAAACATAACCATGAGGGGCTAACAGAGGGGGGCTGTGTATAAAAGAACCATGAGGGGGCTGTGATAAAATAAACTAGGGAATATTTAGGGAACATGACACTGTTTTAGTTTCAGAATTTTACTGAAAAGGGCCCATGAGGCTGGCCGCCAAGGGGCCTACTGAAACTTGAGCCGACCCTGGTGTCCACACAAAATAATGTCAAGAATCTCGTACCTCCTCTAGGCAGACTACTAAAAGAATCTGCCAAGTTCACTACTGCTTTAGCAAGCCAGCAGCCAGGGAGGAAGATTGCATCTGAACAATACATCATGTTTCATATTAGAACCAAAATGTGAGGTTCATAAGCTATTGTTTAAAGTCTTTTGCCTGATCTAACTTTCTAGTCGCCTGAGTCTTGATTCCAGTCACCTCATTGCACAAACATGAGCAATACACTGTTATTAGCAATTCTGTGCACAAAATGATGGTTCCTCTAGTCCCCTGGAGTGTCTAACCTGGATCCCATCTTTAGCCTGAGTTTAACTCCACAATAAGGTAATATCCTATTTCTACAAAGTACAATGGCCAGTGTCAGTTCCAGCACTTAAGTAGTTAGTACAGATAATACAGAGCAGACCCGGCCTAGCAGGGTACTCCCCAAATCGCGCGCGGGCAGAGACAGGAGGGGTAGAATGGGCCTGTGGACTAAGTAATCATGACACCCTGCCAGCGCTACATGTGGCTCTTCAATAACGAATGCATTTTTTCTGTTTTATAGCTGCTGTAAATTGAAGCTTTGAAAGTTATATATTCTGAGTCTATGGGCAATGCAGAGTTCACAGCTATTGTTATCTGGCATTATACCACCAGTCAGGATTCTCCCTGTGATCTATAAGGCAATGTGGTTCTAATAAATACCTACAAGCAGAGTGGGTCTATGGTCAGGAATGATGCAAACTGGTCCTGAATTCGATTAAATAGACAATGGGGGACATTTATCAGACTTTTATCAAGTCTGAAATAAGCGTGATCTAGCTTTACAGGTTGTTACATGTCTTACCTCCCCGCCGCTCTCAGCAATGAGAATACAGCAGGAGTTCTTACTGCACACAAG
This sequence comes from Engystomops pustulosus, assembly GCA_019512145.1. Taxonomy (NCBI): domain Eukaryota; kingdom Metazoa; phylum Chordata; class Amphibia; order Anura; family Leptodactylidae; genus Engystomops; species Engystomops pustulosus. Next base: position 161,418,688 of record CM033644.1, read on the forward strand.
AAGAAGCAAGGGGAGGGGGAGGAGGGAGACAATGTAACAGCATGTAAAGCAAGATCTCAGACTGGTAAGGTTCATAAAAATAATTTTAAAAGTTGATTTTTAAATGAAAAGAGGTAATGGATAGCAAATAACAAATCCTGATTACCACAGTCATGGTATCTGGATCTATGAGTACGTGTCCCTGGTTTATCCTGCTTGATTGTGATGATAAATTTCCATTGCTACCTATGTTGACAATTCAAACATGCTTACCCATGTTAGCAGCCAGGGGCGTAACTAGGAGAGGCATATTACACTCATATATGCACTAACATTTAGATATTTTTATGCATAAACATACAGTTCTTGACTCATATATACACATTTATACACTCTTACACACATACGCACACATATAGAGCATATTACACCTATATCTACACATGCATACACGTGACAATAATATACAGGGTTACAGTATATACCACACCGTCACATACAGCATAACACAACATATACAGCCTATATATATCACACATATGTTATACATATTACGCTGTACAATGTGCAGCATAATATGTATATTTGTTGCACACCTCCATTTTTTAGTGTCAGATCGGAAGAAGGGGGCCCCCTGACACTGAAGGCCCATAAGCGTTGCTATGGTGCTACCACTGTAGTTATGCCCCTGTTAGCAGCCTATTCCTCACTCAAGTCAGTCCAGTTTCTTTCCTATATATATATTTTGCATTTTAGTCTATTGGTTCAAAGAAATTGTAAGTCGGTTGTAACATCTAAAACATATAGATGCACAGACATGGAGCAGTAATTCTGTGGCACATGTTTTTACAGTCTTTTGTATTTGTAGTGAGGGGCTAATAATCCCCAAATATGTTATTATTCTTATAGTGGGAATAAATTAGTTAACTTACTAAAGGAAAGCTTAGAAACCTCAATGAATGGAACAAATATAGTCTTTCCAATGTCATCGGAGTTGTAATGAAAACATATGGTTGATTTTGTTTAAAAGACTTAGGATATTAAAAAAATGCTCTGTAAACATAGAAACTATTTTTTTTATTACCGAGGGAAAAAATTTTTTATTGCCGGTTATATAAAGTATTCCAAGCATGTGAAGTCAAACATTGACCATTGAATTGCGCATTGTTGAAAAAAGATGATAAAGTCAAAGATTAGACTGATTTACTACCTGACCACTGATTTTTTTGAGGCGATGAAGTTTCCCCCATGCATTAGACAAGTTATTAGCTGAGGCCTATTTGGTTTTGGGGGGACCGTTGGCCAACCATCTTAGGCAGATTCACCATGGCTGGTTTTTAGTCTCCTGTTGTAAGGATAAGTCAGCATGTTTCCCCAGTGTTTGCAGACAGTGAGGACAGCAACATCTCTCACTATATACTCATAGTGATAACAATTTTAACATAATCATATTGCATTTCAGTATTACGGCACAGCATAAACAAATGTGAATTCCGATTGTGCCCCCAAGACGCCCCTTTTTTGGGTTTATTTTATTAACTTGAATCCGCTTGATGAAAGTGGGGTGTAACGTAAATAAGTGATGATTTGGTTGGGCTATAAAATGGAAGGTAATCTTTAAATTTTTTGGTCCTATATTTGAGGAATGGTTCAAGAGCACCTGAAACGCTTGTTTGGAAATTTTTATCTCTCATTTTACTATTGTGTAAATTTTTATAAAAAAATCATATTTAACCTCTTATAGTCCTCGTGAAGTTTGAATCCGTTTTTTAATCTGATGTTGATACTCCTATTTTAAGTATTAGTCACCTCGTTAGTATTTCTTTATCATCGCTATCTTTATTATTACTCCGTTATTACACGAGTGCGCCCTTGTCTGGAGTAGTCTGCATAAAACTTAGGACTCAGCATTCCCACGAAGCAAACTAGTGTTTCGGACTCTGACTAAGAACTTTTAATTGAGCTGAGTACCAGTCTTGAGTGGGTTTAATGGTTTTATTAATTCTTATTTGCACAACATTTAATCTTGAGTTAGCAAAGAAAGTCGTAGGCAACAATAGTCAGTGGCATTGGTTCTAAATCAGTCCTTTTTTTGTTCCTTTTGTTCTGACTACAGACAGGTAGCATATGTCGTGTAGTGGTGAAACCGGCTGTCGCATGCTCTCGGGCTGTAAGGCTGGATGGAAAAATGTGACCCTTCTAGGTTTTTCATCCATTTTTCCTGCTTGGAAGCAACATGTACTGAGCAACAGAGGCCAAATCTACAGACGCGTTTAGCAATGTACTCCCCGAAGCTTTCCTGGTGTACATGCTAACGCGTTAAACTCAGACCAAAGGGTATTGGGCCTGCTGAATCCCCAGAAACTGCAAATGTAAAGAGGGGAGGATTGTGTGGGTTGATTTCAGTGCCGGATCTATGTTCTTTAGGGAGATAGGTTATTAGGCCAAAAAGATGCTCGTAGCGTGACTTTATCCTTAAGTTTGTTCTGTTGGAGCATGACTTTACCTGGCTAAGCAAATGGTCATTATTAAGCATGATTATAAAGTAAACAAAAAAAACTAATTACCATTTGACAAAAGTCAACAGAAAATGAATTTTCAACGGATTAGTCATTTATAAACACATAGCAAATCCCCAGATAATGTTGTTGGTGATACAAAGTATCCTTATATATCTTGACAAAACATGGAAAACCAACAATAGCGACAGTAGGAATTCAATATTCAAACAGGGAGAATCTACATAATGTGCAGGTATCCAATAGTTTCTGCAATCAGTATTTATACAAAAAAACTGTAATCAATGACTGAGTTACCATGTCGTGGCAAAATAAAAAAAACATTGAATTATGCATCAACTACAGGGCCTTAATGACTACATTATGGATTAAGAAAAAGCTTTGTGGGGAATCAGGATGAGACAGTGATGATGCAAATAGGACAGTCACATAAACGCGCAGGGAACAGGCACATAGACATCCAAATCTAATGAAGATATATTTCAGTAAGTGATTACAAATCAATACGTGTATCACAAACAATCTGTTCATCCAGTATATTCTGACCCATCATTGTCCAGAGTAATAGTAATTGCTATGGAATGAGAAGAAGTAAACAGCTAATGCTCTCTGTAGCCACACCTGAGATAAAGGTTTAGTTGACTGCCTTTGTAGTTCTTAGAAACAGCATTATTGTATCTGTGTATTTTTCTCTTATAAATGTCACCATTTTCACCAGTATTTAATGAGAGAAAACGTAACACAGCCTTCTATAGCAAAGTCAGAGCAGAATAAAAAAGATAAAAGGGGGGACAACCCAAAGTGTGTGGAGGCCGCTATGTTAACTAAATGTGTACGCATTTCCAAAACAACCCCCATTTCCCTTTATTGATCAAATAACATTTGGAGCATCTTTTATATTCTAAATGTGCAATTCTTTTCGTATTCCTCCAAGAATTTTAGATTTAGTGAAGTCGTCTTTACCAGTGCTCTTTCACCCTCTCATACTTGTCGTGTTCCGACTGCTAGACATACAATGGTAACACCCAATTTCTGGGGAAAATGGGACATCATATATTAAAAGATGATCTAGATTTCATTTCCTGGAAATTCAAGTATTTACTATAAACACTCATGTCAGGAGAGGTGTCAGATCATTTGGAGTAAGGGTGCACAATAGCCTAATGAAACCTGAAAGTGTTACTACGAGAGGAAACATGTTTGTACCACATCCAGTAAACTGCAGTTTTGGACTGCAAAGGGCTGACATCACCAGTAGCCGACAGGGGACTCATGACCCCTTAGGCCTTTACCTGGTTACTTTGATTATAATTCTCCAAATTGTCACTTTATTTACTGTGTGCAACACCCATGCCCATACATAGCCAGGACTGCATATGAACCCGAGAACACCCTCTCCAGGTCAGGAGCGTTAGGGGAAGTCGCAAACCCTCTATGAAGGTTCTGGAACCGTTTTATTATGTAATAGCAGCTTTAGATTTGTCGAAACGGCAATAGTTAAGTGGGTGTAAGTTATGACCAATGAGTTGGCTGTATTGTAAACTGGAGGTGATGGAGAGAGGCTCCACCTAGGCAAGGAGGAAGTACAAGGTCTTGAGAACATGCTCTTACCACAGGCCTCTGACCGCACGGTCTGTCTACAGGGAGGACCTGAACAGAGAGACAGTGTTAAGTACAACCTTCAAGTGGCGGACACATACATAATCCCAGGACCAGAGTCAGGAGACTCATAATCCAGAGTACAGCGTCCCAACTGGACAAGCTCTATACCAGCCTGCACTATACAGGCTGGTATACTATTGACTGAGGACCCTCTCCATGGACCACTCAGTATCAGTTCTGAGTGAAGGACCATTAGGCCGTTGCCGGTACATGTTCAATAAAGAATTGAGTTAATTTGTACAACGTTGCTCCATCTGATCCATGGATTATGACTGTCTACTAGAGATGAGCGAACATGCGCGTCCGGAGCTTGATGCCGGTCGAAGATAGGGTACTCGAAAAATGCTCGTACACGGACGATACTTCGCCCGCTCCGAGGGGGAAAGAAAAAAGGCAGCTCCCGCGTTTTGCTTTTGGCGGCCAGGAAACAGAGCCAATCACAGCCGGAGACTCTGCACTCCACCCAGAATGGACGTGTGTGACCCTTTACAGTCGATAAGCAGTGGTTGGCTGGCACCAGACAGGTGGACCCTGGGATAGACTAGGCCGTGGCCGCGCTGCTCGGATTCATTCTTGATTGGATGCGCTCTAGGGAGAGCTGCTGATGGTTCAGGGGAGGAAAAGCGTTAGGGTTGTTCTATTAGCTTACTGTTAGGCAGGAGTGATTACAAAGGAACCCAAACAGCCCTTCTAGGATACATAACGTTTTCCATTTTTTTATTTTAATTTGCATCTATTACCATTTTGTGAGAATTAGCAGGGGGACTTTGTACCGTTTGTTTAGTCTTTAGGGCACACATATCCAAGCAAAGGACAACCGAAGTGGGAAAATCAGTAGGGGTTGGATTCATTAGGCACTAACTCAGTGTCATCTCATCTGGCATAGTAGTGTGCTTCCTTTGATACTGGGCTAGAAAATAGCAAGGAGAATACAAATAGCTTCGGGAGGCCTACAGAGTAGAGTAGCGTTCTATATATTGATTTTGGTTGACTGCTGGGTGGCTTTAGTTTCTGCAGTGCATGTAATTGCAATTCTGAAGCAATTTGTAGTGAGTGAGACTTGACGGACCCCTGTGTTTGCGCTTAGTGGCGCACATATCAATAGCAAAAGGCTGAAGTGGGGGGAACAAGTCCGTAGGGGTTGGTTTCTATTAGGCACTAATCTAGTGTCATCTCACTGGCATAGTAGTGTGCTTCCTTATACTTGGTAGAAAATAGCCATAGGATGAATACAAATCGCTTTCTTGAAAGGCCTACAGTAGCGTTCTATATATTGATTTCTGGTGATTGTGGTGGTGTAGGTTTCTGCAGTGCCATTGTACTGCCAATTCTGAGGCCAATTTGTAGTGAGACTTGCGACGCGGTGTCTGCGCTTAGTGGCGCACTATCAATAGCAAAGGGTGAAGTGGGAAAATTCGTAGGGAGGTGGATTTCAAGTAGGCCAATAACTCAGTGTTATCTATTTGGCAAGTAGTGTGCTTCCTTTGATACTTGGCTAGGGAAAATACATGGAGATACAAATAAGCTTCTTGAAGCCTACAGTAGAGTTTATTATTTGAGTTCTGGTTGATAGCTGGTTGGCTGTAGTTTATGCAAGTGGCATGTAATTGCCAATTCTGAGCAATTGTAGTGAGGACGTGACGATACGCTGTGTTCTGCGCTAGTGGCGCACATATCCATAGCAAAGGCCTTGAAGTGGGAAAATTCAGTAGGGGTTGGGATTTCTATTAGGCACTAAACTCAGTGTCTCTCATGGACATAGTAGTGTGCTTCCTTTGATATTGGCTAGCAAAATAGCCATAGGGAATACAAAAGCTTCTTGAAGACTACAGTAGCGTTTATATATTTGATTCTGGTTGATCTGCTGGTGGCTGTAGTTTTATGCGTGCATGTACTTGCCAATTCTGAGCAATTTTAGTGCGACTTGCGACGCTGTGTTCTGCGCTAGTGGGCGCACATATCCATACCAAGGATGAAGTGGGAAAAATTCAGTAGGGGTTGGATTTTATTAGCCACTAACTCAGGGTCATCTCATCTGCCATAGTAGTGTGATTCCTTTGATACTTGGCTAGAAAATAGCAATAGGAGAATACACATTAGGCTTCTTGAAGCACAGTAGCGTTCTATATATTTGATTTCTGGTTGATCTGTGGTTGGCTTTAGTTCTTGCAGTGCATGTTACTTGCAATTCTGAGCCAATTTGTAGTGAGATTGCCGGACCGCTTGTGTTTGCGCTTAGGGGCGCACATATCCATAGCAAAGCGAAGTGGGGCAGAAAATTCAGTAGGGGTTGGATTTTCTATAGGCACTAACTCAGTGTCATCTCATCTGGCATTAGTATGTGTGCTTCCTTTGGATACTGGAAGGAAAAAAAGCCATAGGAGAATACAAATAGCTCTGAAGCCTTACAGTAGCGTTCTATATATTGATTTTGGTTGATCTGCTGGTGGCTGTAGTTATGCAGTGCATGTTACTTGCCAATTATGAGCAATTTGTAGTGAGACTTGCGACCGCTGTGTTCTGCGCTTAGTGGCGACATTATCCATAGCAAAGACGAAGTGGGAAAAATTCAGTAGGGGTTGGATTTCACTATTAGGCACTTAACTCACGTGTATCTCATTCTGGCATAGAGTGTGCTCCTTTGATACTTGGCTAGAAAATAGCCCATAGGAGAATACAAAGAGCTTCTTGAAGCCTACAGTAGCGTTCTTATATTTGATTCTGGTTGATTGCTGGGGCGTGTTTCTGAAGTGCATGTACTTGCCAATCTCAGCAATTTGAGTGAGTGAGACTTGCGGACGCTGTTTTCTTCTGCGCTTATGTGGCGCACATATCCATAGCAAAGGCATGAAGTGGGAAAACTTCAGTAGGGGTTGGATTGCTATAGGCATAACGAAGGGTCATATCATCTGGCATAGTAGTGTGCTCCTTGATACTGGCTAGAAATAGCCATAGGAGAATACAAATAGGCTTCGTGAAGCATTACAGTAGGTTCTATATATTTGATTATGGTTGATTGCTGGTGGCTGTAGTTTCTGCGTGCATGTATTGCCAATTCTGAGCAATTGTAGTGAGGACTTCGGGACCGCTTGGTTCTGAGATTAGGGGCGACATATCCATAGCAAGGCTGAAGTGGGAAAATTCAGTCAGGGGTTGGATTTATATTAGGCACTAACTCGTGTCATCTTCATATGGCATAGTAGTGTGCTTAATTGATACTTGGCTAGAAAATAGCCATAGGAGAATACAATAGCTCTTTAAGCATACAGGTAGCGTTCTATATAACTTTGATTTTGGTTGATCTGCTGGTGGCGTAGTTTATGCAGTGCAGTATTGCCAATTTGAGCAATTTTAGTTGAGGGAATGCGACAGTTGTGTTCTGCGCTTCTGGCGCAATATCCCATAGCAAAGCCGAAGTGGGAAAAATTCAAGTAGGGGTTGGATTTATTAGGCCACAACTCAGGTGTCATCCATCTGGCATAGTAGTGTGTTCATTGATAATGGCTAGAAAATAGGCATAGGAAGAATACAAATAGCTTCTTGAAGCCTACAGGAGCGTTCTATATATTTGGATTTTGGTTGATTGCTGGGGGCGTAGTTTCTGCAGTGCATGAATGCCAATTCTGCAGCAGAATTTAAGCAATTTGTAGTGAGACTTGCGACTACGCTGTGTTCTGCGCTAGTGGCGCACATATCCATAGCAAAGCTGAAGGGGGAAAAGAACATTCAGTAGGGGTTGGATTCTCATTAGGCACTAACTCGCGTGTCATCTCATCTGGCATAGTAGTGTGCGTCCTTTGATACTGGCTAGAAAATGCCCATAGGAGAATACAAATAGCTTCTTGAAGCCTCCCGTAGCGTTCTATATATTTGATTTCTGGTTTGATTGTGGTGGCTTGTAGTTTCTTTCTGCAGTGCATGTACTTGCAAATCTGAGCAATTTGTAGTGATGATGAGGCGACCGCTGTGTTGTTCTGCGGCTTAGTGCGCACTATCATAGCAAAGCCGAAAGTGGAAATTCAGTAGGGGTTGGATTTCTATTAGGCCACTGTAACTCAGTGTTCATCTCATATCTGCGCATAGTAGTGTGCGTTCATACTTGCGTAGAAAATGCCATAGGAGAATCCAAAACGGCTTCTTACGCCTACAGTAGGTTTATATATTGATTTACTGCGTTGATCTGTGGTGGCGTATTTCTGAGGGCATTACTGCACAATTCTGAGCAATTTGTAGTTAGACTTGCGACCGCTTGTGTTTGCCGCTTAGTGCGCCATATCCATGCAAACCGAGTGGGGATGTTAGAGTGTGGAAAATTCCAGGACGCGGTTGATTGTCTATTTACGATTGTACACTAAAATCAGTGTCATCTCATCATGGCAAGTAGCTGTGATCCTTTATTTAACGTGGCTAGAAAAATAGCCATAGGAGAATCACAAAGGCTACATTACTGCTACAGTAGCGTTTATATATATTTGATCTGGTTGATTGTGGTGGCTGTAGTTGCATGCAGTTGACTAACTCGCCGATTTGAGGCAATTTGTAGTGAGACTTGCGACCGCTGGTTTGCGCTTAGTGAAGTCCGCAACGATAGTGGACTTATTAGGGCATTAGAAAGTGGCGAACAGTTCCATGTCATTTGGGTTTGATTTTCTTTATTTTTAGCAACTAACTCAAGGGTCATTCATCTGGCATATTAGTAGTGGTCCTTTATTACTTGGCCTAGAAAATACCATAGGCGAATACAACGCCTTACTTTTAACGCCTACAGTAGCTTCTTATATTTGATTTGGTTGATTCTGCTGGTGCGTAATGTGTCGCATTGCGTGTACTAGCAAAGTTGAGCAATTTGTAGTAGAATTGAGACCGCTGTGTTTTGCGCTAGGCGCACATATCCATTAGCAAAGACGCGAAGTGGGAAAATTATAGGGTTGGATTCATTAGGCACAGTACTCATGTGTCTTTTAATTCTCATTTGTTAGAGTAATTCCTCGCCTTTTACTTGGCTAGAAAAAGCAGAAGGAGAATCACAAATACGCTTAAGCTTAGCCTACAGTAGCGTTCTATATGATTTGCTTTCTGGTTGAATTGCTGGTGGATAGTGTGTATTGCCTGCAGTGAGGAACACTACTAGCCAATTTCTGAGCAATTTGTGTGAGGAATTAAGAGAGCTGCTTGTTTGCGTTAGTGAGGCGCACATAGCCATAGCAAGACGCTGAAGTGGGAAAATATAGTAGGGGTTGGATTCATTAGGCAAGCGCATCCTTTATTACTAATAACTCAGCTGTCATATTCATCTGGAAATAGTAGCGTGCTCTTTGATAGTGGGCTAGAAAATAGCTATAGCAATAGATGCATAGTTGTTTTAAAAACTCAAAAAAAAAAAACACAAAACAAAAAAAAAACACAAAAACAAAAAAAACAAAAAAGATAAGAAAAAATAAAAAGTATAACTCTCATTTTAAAAATGTTTACCGCAGGTGGGGTAGAGGACGAGGGCGGGGACGTGGGGCGTCCAACTACTGCAGGGTGGTCAGAGCCGTGGTCTGAGCAGGCGGGTGCGTGCGCCCACCGCCTGCTATGAGGAGCAGCGGGAACGCGCAGAGCACACTCCTGGCTTTAGTCTGAGTTACTGGGACTCGTGGTAGCGCACGTGAGGCCAGTCAGCAACCGTGCGGTTTGATCATTATTTTCAATCTGTTCTTATCAGGTAAGTATCTTTAGTTTGCATTTTGCATTTAGGGTATAACAGCGTAGTGTACCTTAGCTAATATGACGTCCCTTATGCTCAGGGGTAAACTTAATAACTGCTCTTGTGTCCTTTACACAGCAAGGAAACACTTGATAATCGCCCTTACAGTCTAGGTACTAAACCCTATTCACGCTATTACTCCTGATGTAGTTTGTTTAAACTGTCTAAGGTGCATTGTAACACTAATCTTATAGTTCGAGTACACCACATCCCTAAAAAATTATAGTTCAGCTATTAAATCGCTCCGTCATTATATAGTGGTTAAGTCAAACAATTGAGCTAAAGCCATCAACTATAGCACCTTCCCCAAAATCTTTCGCCACTCTATGTGGCATCCTCAGTGGTGCTGGAGCTATAAAAAAGAACAAGTCGTGAGTAATGGAAAACCAGCAAAATAGTGGTGCTGACACTTCATAAATAAGACGCAGCTATGGAAAAAAAAACTTCGCCAGTTTTCCGTCTCAAGGGCAACAACAAATGCCCCCCCCCCCCCCCCCCTTCCACCCTAATTAAAAGAAATACATGTAAATATACAAAATAATAAGTACCGTATCATATATAAGAAAGAGAAGAACAGAATGAGCTTGAGAGTAACATGTTGTTTAGTTTCACAAGATATCTGTATGTAAAGCTCCCGTAAAAAAAGTAAATGATAAAAAATACATAAGTAATATTAAACAAAGATACTGGTATTAAAAGTAAAAAATAATGGCAAACACACTCCTTAAGACCCCTGGGTAGCGGGTTCCATGGTTGACAATACACTAAGGTCCCTTTAAGATAGTTAAGAGGGACACTTGCCACCAGCTTTTACACTACAAAGTTCTACCCCCCTCAGGTAGGTATGAAATAACTTTTTGTCATTTCCTCTTGATGTTTTTAAACGTTGCCTGAGTATAAAGCCAGGCTAATGACCTCAAATACATATGCTGATTTTTATCTTTCAGCCTTCGTTTGCTAAGGTAGATTGGTCTCTAGAGGAAATCTTAGCTCCTTTGGATAGTCCTTGGCTCTACTTGTATTTCCCGAAAAGATCTTGTTAAGATCTGTAATAGCAGAACGATCTTGTGCAAGTATTTTGCACCTGTGCTGCCAAAAGTCTTTATATCCGAAACTGACCAAGAAATGGGCAAAAATAATAATGAAAGCTGGACTGATGCTTGCGGCTCACATGTTGTATGTCAGATGTACGAGCGCACAACGGTTTACACTGTCACTTGCTTGATGAAGGATCGTAGTGTATGATGGCGAACTAAGCGGGCCTAGAAAAACATTCTATTGTTAATTGCATGTGAGCAGAATAACGTTCAAGGAACATTTGGCCAAATAAGTTAACATTTTATTTTTATATGCTACAAATTTAAAAATGTAAAAGGCTTGGCCACTTATTACAAACTTTTAGGATAAGTATACAACCTTAATAGGCCCACCAAAATTATACTTGCCCTGTTTAAAGGGTATGTACTTGTGTGAAGATAATTTCCCATAGATGTAGCCATGTTGTCCATTCCCCCGCTCGCTTCCCCCATCAGGATGTCATACATGTCTGCTCCACTCCTCACTGGCCCATGGGACACAGATCTGCACACAGAAAGGTAAACTTTGATCTTGCTTATCTTATTTTTTGGAAAAATCCAGTTTTACTATAAAAACTCTTTGGCAATGTGTACACTATTCTCTATGGGGGACAGGTTCCCTTTAAAGTTTTCCATTCGCTGGCGGGGTCTGTGGGTCATGTGACAGCGAGCAGCAAGACTTAGGACTACCTGTAACCTCCCAAATGCTGCTGACTACCGGTTGATGGATGGGTCTGTGCAGTCATTACTTAGCCTGTTAAAGTTTATTATAAGTGACCAACCACTTTAAAGGAAAAATGTGAAGCTATACTAATAATTCTTTATTTATATAGTACACACAGATTATGCTGCGCTGCACAGAGCTTGCCAAATCAGTCCCTGTCCCCAGTGTGGCTCACAGTCTAATCAACCTACCAGTATGTTTTGGAGTGTGGGAGGAAACTCACGGAAACACGGTAAGAACATACAAACTCTTTGCAGATGTTGACCCTGGGACTTGTACCCAGGTCCCCAGTGCTGCAAGGCTGTAATGCTAACCATTAAGCCACTGTGTTGCCCAAGCTATGTTTACTCACCAATATTAAGAAAAAATAATTTTGTTAAATATTTTATTTGCAAACATTAAATTTGCTATTATCTATGGAGACTATTCACACCTATTCACTTCTACCAGCACACATCTTAGTAAAGGTAGCAAATATATAAGACTAACGTCAGCTGCACCAGTTATACCATATGTATAGCTATGCTATTCAGTCATGAGGACATCTGGCTAATTTATAGAAAATTCATACAGAGTCATTCTTAATAGAATGGTGTGTACAAATGTAAACCACATCTTTTAATTTCTATAGGATCACAGAAACGTGCTCACCAGCAGTTCCACATCAATCAGATACCATGGGTGGGTGTTTAGTGATTTATGGGACAACCCCTTTAACATTAGTAAATACTAATATTTACATGACTGCATTATACCAAAATAGTAATAGTACAATGTTCATGGATTGTCTGGTATTGCAGCTCAGCTCTGTTTCACTGCATAGGGCTGCAATATCAGTAAGAACCTGTAGACATATATATTTATACACATACAAAATATCATAAACAAAATACAAAGTTACAAAATGCAACCATCATAAAAACTTCCGCATTATCCTAATACCTGTAGGAAACCTAACACCTGTAGAAAACCAAACAATCTTGAACCACAAGGCTACACATAAGCATAGCTCCCAACTGTCCCGATTTTGACGGGACTTTCCAGTTTTTCGTACCTCTGCCCCGCGTCACGGGCAGCTATGAGATTGTCACGGATTCTCCCCCCAGGTCCCGCCGCTGTGTTCGCATAGTAAATACTTTGAAAGCCTGAACTGATAATACAGAATGGCTTCTACAGACATCGTGAGGGAATTCCTTTTCAGAGATGTGTCGGCTTTAGCGGAGAGCAGGGACCACGTCATCAGCTTCAGATCAGCATCTGTCCATATATGGTCACTGCATCTCCTAGGCTTCCCCAGAGCAGACATCGGGCAGGGAATCCTTTTCAGAGAAGTGTCGGCTAAGCTGAGAGAGCAGGGACCACGTCATCAGCTCAGATCAGCATCTGTCCATATATGGTCTCCAGGGCTTCCCCAGACACAAGCTCTTTATTTAATTAAATTACATAAAGTTTTGCCCAGGCTGAGATTCGAACCTGGGACCCTCTGCACTGCAGACAGGAGCTTAACTAACTGAGCTATAAGCCGGGTGATACAGAGCTGGGGATTTCTGGTAACTAAGACATGTTATCTGCCATTTACACTGTGACACAGACTAATGCCCTGATATATAGAGAGGAATCTTCTCAGAGATTATTATTGTAATTATTGAGACTTATTATTATTATAAATTTTATAATTTTTATTATTATGGAGACGATTATTAATAATAGAAAAAATAATAATAAATAGGTTTTATTGTGTTTTAATACATTTAAAAAAATTTAACAAATGTGTACAAAAAAGAAAAAAAAATTTGCCATTTTCTGAAGCTAATAACTTTTTCATACTTTGGCGCACGGAGCTTTATGAGGTGTCATTTTTGGCGAAATGAGCCGATGTTTTCATTGCTACCATTTTGAGGTCTGTGCGACATATTGATAATTTTTTATTCCATTTTTTATGTGATGTAAAAAGGTGTAAAAGTCGCATTTCGGACATTTGGGCGCCATTTCCCGCCTCGGAGGTCACCGCCGGCCGTAACCGTTTTTATATTTTGATACCTAATATAATATTTTATTAATTTTTTTTATTTTTTAAACTTTTTTTTCACTATATCTTAGACCATATAGGGTACATTAACCCTAGATGGTCAGATCGTTCCTACCATATACTGCAATACTTCTGTATTGCAATATATGGCATTTTTGCAGCTCTTTCATTACAATGAGCCACTGGCAATATGCAACAATATGCAACAACCCCCACCTCTGTATGAAGAGGGCTCAGCCCGTGAGCCCTCTTCATACATTCCCTATACCTCTGCGCCATAGAGCTACGGCTCAGAGCGTTAAGGGGTTAAAGGAAACCTACCACTTAAAAGTGGTAGTTCTTACACACAGATACATGGCACCAGCTTAGGGTGAGCTGGTGCAGGAACATATTTTCATTAGTAGAATGAAGCCATTATCAAAGATATCAACATTTATCTCGGCGCACCACACTAGGGCATGGCGCACCATGAGCGTGCCCGTGCGTGTGCCAGATTCTGAAGTGCTGGAGAGACAGGCCTTGCTAAGTTGTGCAGGCGCGAGTGTGCCAGATAGCTTGGTGACGTCATTGGCTCTCCAGCACTTCAGAATCCAACGCATGCATGGGCGTGCTCATGGTGTGTCGTGCCCTAGTGCGGTGCACCGAGATAAACGTTAATATAACTTATAAATCTTTGATAATGGCTCTATTCTACTAATGCCCCCCCCCCCCCCCCCCCCCCGATGACGTTCGGGGGCGCGGCGATCAGAATAAAGATGGCGGCGGCAACGGACCGGTTAATAGCCGCGATCGGTGCAAGCAACGACCGCGGTTATTAGCGGTGGGGGTTTGCTGCAAAATGCAACAACCCCCACCCTTGTATGAAGAGGACTCAGCCCGTGAGTTAGTTACCAAAATTCTAATCCTTGATAATCACAGAGCTAATAGCTCAGTGGGTTGGGGCGCTGTGTTATTATTGTTCATGGACACTGCAGGTTCTAGGTTCAAATCCCAATGAGGATGGCGTGCCGCCATTTTGTCCCTCTTTCCCTTTCACAGATGTTGGGAGGTATGCAGTGTGGAGCTGTGCTGCACATAGTTGAATATACATGGGAGCAAATTCAGCAGCGTTAAAGTCACCAATCTGTTAAGTACATGTAGGAGCAGAGAGTCACCTCTAAGTTGCCATATGACACATCTTTCCATGCCTGACCAGTTCTGTAGTCACTGATTAACCTTCTAATGTGTGAGACAGGAGGGTTGCTAGGGTGGTAAAAGTTCCGGGCACAGGCCCCAATTCATTTGTATCACACTTTCAGTAATACCCATTCTTGTACATAGCCCTTCACATTTGGTTGTGCCAATAACAACTTTACTGAGGGTATATACAGCTACAGAAACCACAAGAGAAATCCCTTCTTGTTACATCCAGTGACTGCAGGTGAGGTGTCCACTTCAGAATAAGGGCGCGTTCACATGATGCGTTGTTTTGCGTTTTTGAAGCATCCCAAAGGCTTCAGCCTCGATCACATGCTGAAGTTACTTTGCGTTTTAGCAGATGCAGTGGAAATGCAATGTAACCTTAGAATGTGATCAAGGATGAAGCCTTTGGATTGCGCCAAAAACGCATCAAAAAAGGCAGCGCATCGAGTGAACACGCCCTTGGGCCTGCCATCACCATGTCTCCTCTTTAGCCACGTTTCCTTTCTGTGAAATTCACCTCACAGACATTTTATGTCTTTCATTTTCCCAAAATCTTGGTTCTCTGAAGGTGCGTTCACATGTGCAGTTACAAATGCATCACAATCAGTTTTGAGGTGGTTTACGCTGCAGTTTTCTTATTTTAACACGTGAACAACAATTGTGGAGCAGGTTTCCCCTTCAAACTCAAATTCAAGTCTTTCACTTGTTAAATTAACAAAATTGCACCTAAAACCACCTCAAAGTTACAGGGGGATTTGTGGGAGACATTACTGGGGGCTGTGTTGGGGGATATAAAATAACCATGAGGGGGCTGTGTATAAAATAACCATGAGGGGGGCTGTGTATAAAATAACCATGAGGGGGCTGTGTATAAAATAACCATGAGGGGGCTGTATATAAAATAACCATGAGGGGGCTGTGTATAAAATAACCATGAGGGGGAACATACAGTTCTTGACTCATATATACACATTTATACACTCTTACACACATACGCACACATATAGAGCATATACACCTCATATATACACATGCATACAGTGCCATATACAGGCGTACAGTATATACACACCGTTCACATACAGCATATACACACATATACAGCATATATACATCACACATATGTTATATACATATTATGCTGTACAATGTGCAGCATAATATGTATATTTTGTTGCACATCCTCCATTTTTTAGTGTCAGATCGGAAGACGGGGCCCCCTGACACTGAGGGTCCCATAGCAGTTGCTATGGCTGCTACCACTGTAGTTATGCCCCTGTTAGCAGCCTATTCCTCAACTCAAGTCCAGTTTCTTCCTAGATATATATTTTTGCATTTTTAGTCTATTGGTTCAAAAGAAATGTAAAGATGTTGATAACATCTAAAACATTATAGATGCACAGACATGGACCAGTATTCGTAGCAATGTTTTTACAGTCTCTTTTGTATTTGTAGGGGGCTATATCCCAAATATTCATTATTCTTATAGTTGGGAATAAATTAGTTAACTTACTGCTAAGGAAACCTAGCTCATTTTATCATAGTCTTCAAATGTCATCGGAGTTGTAATGAAAACATATGTGTTTTAGATTTAAAAGACTTAGGATATTAAAAAAATGCTCTGTAAAATAGAAACTATTTTTTTTATTACCGAGGGGAAAAAATATTTTTATTGCCTGTTATAAAAAGTATGTTCCCACATGTGAAGTACATTGACCATTGAATTGGCATTGTTGAAAAAAGGATGATAAAGTTACAAAGATTAGACTGATTTACTACTGCTGATTTTTTTGAGGCGAGTGAAGTTTTCCATGCACATTAGACAATTATTAGCTGAGCCTATTGGTTTTGGGGGGACCGGTTGACCATCTTAGGCCAGATTCACATTGCGTTTTTAGTTCTCTGTTGTAAGGATAAGTCAGCAATGATCCAAGTGTTTGCAGACAGTGGAGGACAGCAACATCTCTCACTATATACCATATGTATACAATTTTAACAATAATCATATTGCATTTCAGTAATTTACTGGCCAGCATAACAAATGTGAATTCCGATTGCCCCCACCCCTTTTTTTGGGTTTTATTCTTTATTAATTGAAGCCTTGATGAAAGTGGGTGTAACTAAATAAGTGACTGATTTGGGCTAATGGAAGGTATTTTAAATTTTTTGGTCCTATATCTGAGGAATGGTGCAGAGCACCTGAAACGCGTTGTTGGAAATTTTTATCTCATTTTACTATTTGTTATAAATTTTTTATAAAAAATCATAATTTACTCTTATAGTCTCGCTGGAGTTGAATCCGTTTTTTTAATCTGATGTTGATACTCCTATTTTAAGTATTAGCACCTCGTTAGATCCTTATCATCCTTATTTTCTTAATTACACCTGTTTTGGGCTTGAGAGCTGCAAAATACTTTCAACGATGTTTCTGGACTCTGACTGAAGAACTTAATTGAGCTACACTTGAGTGGGTTATATGGTTTTAATTCTTATTTCCAAACATTAATCCTTGAGGCACCGTCCTCTGTTGTTTTGTTCCTTTTGTTCTCTACAGACGGTAGGATATGTCGTGTGGTAAACCGCTGTGCCATGCTCTCCGGTGGAAGGCTGGATGGAAAAATGTGACCTTCTGCGTTTTTATCCATTTTTTCCTGCTGGAAGCAACATGTACTGAGCACACAGAGGCCAAAATCTACAGACGCGTTTAGCATGTACTCCCAGAGCTTTCCTGGTGTACATGCTAAACGCGTAACTCAGCCAAATGGGTATTGGGCCTGCTGAATCCCCCAGAACTGCAAATGTAAAGAGGGGAGGATTGTGTGGGTGGATTTCAATTGCCTGATCCTTATGTTCTTAGGGAGATAGGTTATTAGTGCCACCACAGATGCTTAGCAGTGACTTTCTCCCTTAAGTTTGCTTCTGATTGGTAGCCTGACTTTACCTGGCTAAGCAAATGTCATTATTATATCAATTGATATAAATGTAAAACAAAAAAAACTAATTACCATTGAACAAAAGCTCACAGAAAATGAATTTTCAATGGATAGTTCATTTATAAACACATAGCAAATCCCCAGATAATGTTGTTGTTGATACAAATGTATCATTTATATATCTTGCAAAACATGGAAAACCAACAATAGCGACAGTAGATCAATATTCAACAGAATCTACATAATGTGCATGTATCCTAATTAGTTTCTGCCAATCAGTATTTCTACAAACTGTAATCAATGCTGATTTATTCCATGTCGTGGCAAAATAAAAAAACATGAATTATGCATCAACTCCAGCCCTTAATGACTACATTATGGATTAAGAAACGCTTGTGCTGGAGTGTTAATCAGGATGAGACAAGTGATGATGCAAATAATGACAGTCACCTAAACCGCGCAGGTGAACAGGCACATAGACATCCAATCTAAAGTGAAGATCTATTTACAGTAAGTGATACAAATCAATACGTTTAATCACAACAATCTGTTCATCCAGTATATTCTGACCCATCATTTGTCCAGAGTAATGCTTATGAATGAGAATACGTAAACAGCTAATGCCTCTCTGTAGCCACAACCCCTGAGATCAAGGTTTAGTGACTGCCTTTGTAGTTCTTAGAAACAGCTATTATTGTATCTGTGTATTTTCTCTTATAATGTCACCATTTTCACCAGTATTCTTAATTAGAGAAACGTAACACAGCCTTCTATAGCAAAGTCATGAGAACACATACCGACAATTTAATAAATGTGTACTATTACATTCCTTTATTGATCAATAACATTTCTGGAGCATCTTTTATTATTCTAAATGGTGCAATTCTTTTAGTATTCCTCCAAGAATTTTAGATTTTTAGTGAAGTCTTTCTTTACCAGTGCTCTTTCATACTCTCATACTTGTAGTGTCAGACTGCTTAGACATACAACTGGTAACACCCAATTCTGGGGAAAATGGGACATCATATTAAAAGATGATCTAGTATTGTAATTTCACTGGAAATTCAAGTATTTACTATAACACTCATGTCAGGAGAGGTGTCAGATCCATTTGGAGTCCAGGGCTGCACAATAGCCTAATGAAACCTGAAAGTGTTACTACGAGAGGAAACATGTTTGTACCACATCCAGTAAACTGCAGTT
This sequence comes from Engystomops pustulosus, assembly GCA_019512145.1. NCBI lineage: Eukaryota > Metazoa > Chordata > Amphibia > Anura > Leptodactylidae > Engystomops > Engystomops pustulosus. Next base: position 161,437,744 of record CM033644.1, read on the forward strand.
TGGACTGCAAAGGGCTGACATCACCAGTAGCCTAAGGGGCCTCATGCCCCCATTAGGCTTTACCTGGTTACTTTGATATATAATTCTCCAAATGTCCCTTTCTTTAACTTGTGTGCAACACCCATGCCAATACATAGCCAGACTGGCTATGAACACCGAAGAACACCCTCTCCAGGTCAGGAGCTGTTAGGGGAAGTCGCAAACCCTCTATGAAGGTTCTGGAACCTGTTTATTATGTAATAGCAGCTTTAGATTCTGTCTGAACAGGCAATAGTTAAGTGGGTGTAAGTTATTGACCAATGAGTTGGCTGTATTGTAAACTGGAGTGTGATTGGAGAGAGGCTACCACCTAGGCAAGGAGAAGTACAAGGTCTTTGAGCACATGCTCTTACCACAGGCCTCTAGACCGCACGGTCTGTCTACAGAGACTGAACAGAGAGACAGTGTTCAGTACACCTTCAGTGCTGACACATAACCTAATCCCAGGACCAGAGTCAGGAGACTCAAATCCAGAGCTACAGCTTCCACAACTGGACACAGCTCTATCCCAGCCTGCATCTACTACCAGGCTGGTATACTATTGCTGAGGACCCTCTCCATGACCACTCCAGTATCAGTTCTGCTGTGAGACCATTTAGGCCCGTTGCCGGCTACCTGTTCAATAAAGAACCTTGAGTTAATTTGTACAACGTTGCCTCCATCTGATCCCTGGATATGACTGTCTACTAGAGATGAGCGAACATGCTCGTCCGAGCTTGATGCTCGGTCGAGCATTAGGGTACTCGAAACTGCTCGTTACTCGGACGAATACTTCGCCCGCTCGAGAAAATGGCAGCTCCCGCCGTTTTGCTTTTTGGCGGCCAGAAACAGAGCCAATCACAAGCCAGGAGACTCTGCACTCCACCCAGCATGACGTGGTACCCTTACACGTCGATAGCAGTGGTTGGCTGGCCAGATCAGGTGACCCTGGGATAGACTAGCCGCTGGCCGCGCTGCTCGGATCATTCTGTCTCTGGATGCCGCTAGGGAGAGAGCTGCTGCTGGTCAGGGAAAGCGTTAGGGTGTTCTATTAGCTTACTGTTAGGCAGGAGTGATTCTCAAAGAACCCAACAGCATTCTTAGGGCTACAATAACGTTCTACTTTTTTTATTTTAATTTGCATCTATTACCATTTTGTGAGGAATTAGCAGGGGGACTTGCTACCGTTGTGTTTAGCTCTTAGTGGCACACATATCCATAGCAAAGGCCGAAGTGGGAGAAAATTCAGTATAGGGGTTTGGATTTAGGGGTTGGATTCATATAGGCACTAACTCAGTGTCATCTCATCTGGCATAGTAGGTGCTTCCTTTGATACTGGGCTAGAAAATAGCCAAGGAGAATAAGGAGAAGCCGGAGGCAATAACAGAAGCTTTCTTATGATAAGTAGGTTCGTTATATATTGATTTTGGTTGATCTGCTGGGTTATGGCTATTGTTTCTGCAGTGCATGTAATTGCCAATTCTGAGCAATTTGTTGAGTTGAGACTGACGACCGCCTGGGTCTTTGCGCTTAGTGGCGCCATATAATAGCAAAAGGCTGAAGTGGGGGAAATCAAGGAGGGTTTCGGGTAGGGGTTGGTTTCTATTGAGGCACTAATCTCAGTGTCATCTCATCTGGCATCAGTAGTGGTGCTTCCTTATAACGTGGTAGAAACAATCCAGCCATAGGAGAATAACAATGAGCTTCTTGAAAGCCTACTAGTAGCGGTTTATATATTGATTTCTGGTGAATATGTGTGGTGGTGGTGTTAGTTGCTGTGTAGTCTGCAGTGCATTGTACTTGCAATTCTGAGGCCAATTTGTAGTGAGACTCGCGACGCGATGTTTGTCATGCGCTATTTAGTGGCTGCACATATCATAGCAAAGGCTGAAGTGGGAAAATTCAGTGTAGTTGGAGGTTGGATTTCGATATAGGCAACTAACTCAGGTGTATCTCATTTGGCATCTAGTAGGGTGCTTCCTTTGATACTTGGTAGGGAAAATACCATAGGAATACAAATAAGTCTTTTGGAAGCTACAGTAGAGTTTATTGATTTTGATTCTTGGTTGATGACGCTGGTGGCTGTAGTTTACTGCAGTGCATGTAAGTTGCCAATTCTGAGCAATTTGTAGTGAGGACTTGACGAACCGGCTGTGTTCTGCGCTAGTGGCGCCACTTATCCATAGCAAAGGCTTGAAGTGGGGAAAATTAGTAGGTGGATTGGGATTTTCTATTCGGCACTAAACTCAGTGTCCTCTCATGGACATAGTAGTTGTGCTTTCCTTGTTGATATTGGCTAGAAAATAGCCATAGGGAATGACAAATAGCTTCTTGAAGCATACAAGTAGCGTTCTATATATTTGATTCTGGTTGATGCATGGGTGGCGTAGTTTTGCAGTGCATTGTACTTGCCAATTCTGAGCAATTTCTAGTGCGAGACTTGCGATCCCGTGTGTTCTGGCTAGTGGGCGCACAATCCCATCCAAAGGACTGGGAAGTGGGAAATTCAGTAGGGTTGTTGGATTATTTAATTAGTCACTAACTCAGTGTCATCTCATCTGCGCATAGTAGGGATTCCTTTGATGACTTGGCAGAAAATAGCACCCATAGGAGAATACACATAGAGCTTCTTGAAGCACTAAAGTTTAGCGTTCTATATATTGATTTCTGTGTTGATCTGCTGGTGGCTTTAGTTCTCTGCAGTGATGTTACTTGCAATTCTGAGCAATTTTTAGGAGATTGCGGACCGCTTGTGTTTGCGCATTCAGGGTGCGTCAACATATCCATAGCAAAGAGAAGTGGGGAAAAATTCTTGAGTAGGGGTGGATTTTCTATATCTGGCACTAAATCAGTGTATCTCATCTGGCATTATTATGTGTGCTGTCCTTGATACTGGAGGAAAAAGCCATTTTAGGAGAATACAAAAGCTTGAGCTACAGTAGCGTTCTATATATTGATTTTGCGTTGATTGCCTGTGTGGCTGTAGTTTGCAGTGCATGTATGGCCAATATGGGCAAGTTATTGTATCGTGAGATCTTGCGACCCGCTGTGTTCTGCGCTATTTTAGTGGCGCATATCTCCATAGCAAAGACTAGAAGTGGAAAAATTCAGTAGGGGTTGGATTTCTATTAGGCACTTAACTCAGTGTATCTCATTCGGCATAGAGTGTGCTCTCTGTGATAATGGCTAGAAAATAGCCATAGGAGAATACAAAGAGCTTCTTGAACGCCTACAGTAGCGTTTCTATATTTGATTTCTGGTTGATTGCTGGCGTGTTTGCTTGATAGTCATGTACGTTTCGTTTTTTATTGCAGTAGTATCTCAGCCAATTTGAGATGTAGTGAGACTTGCGGAGCGCGTTGTCGTTCTGCGCTTATGTGGGCACATATCCATAGCAAGCTGCGATGAAGGTGGGAAAACTCTTCAGTAGTAGGGGTTGGTTCTATAGGCACTAACACAGTGTCATATCATCTGGCATAGTAGGTGCTTCCTTGATACTTGGCTAGAAGGAAAATAGCATAGGAGGAATACAAATAGCTTCGTGAAGCATACAGTAGCGTTCTATATCTTTTGATTATCTGGTTGATTGCTGGATGGCTTAGTTTCTATAGTCGTGCAATGAATATTGCCTAATTCTGAGCATTGTAGTGAGAGACTTGGCGACCGCGCGTGTCTGAGATTAGGGGCGACATACAATAGCAAGGCTGAAGTGGGAAAATTCAGTCAAATAGGGGTGTGGATTATATTAGGCTAACATCAGTTTCATCTCATCTGGATGTGATAGGATAGTGTGGTTCCTTAATTGATATCTTGGCTAGAAAATAGCATAGGAGAATATCAAATAGCTCTTCTGAAAGCATACAGTTAGCGTTCGATCTAACTTTGATTATCTGGTTGATCTGTGGTGGCGTAGTTTATGCAGTTGCATTTGTATCTGCCAAGTTATGAGCAATTTAGTTAGTGGAATTGCGACACGGGTTCTGCGCTCTGGCGCAAAGATCCATAGCAAAGGCCGAGTGGGAAAAATTCAGAAGTAGGGGTGGATTTATTAGGCCATAAACTCAGTGTCATCTCATCTGGTCATAGTTAGTTGTGCTTCACTTGATAATGGGAGAAAATAGCATAGGAAGAATACAAATAGCTTCTTGAAAGCCTACAGAGGTTCTATATATTTGATTTTGGTTGATCTGTGGGGCTGTAGTTTATGCAGTTGCATGATGTCCAATTTCTGCAGCGAATTAAGATTTGTAGTGAGACGCGACACCGCTGTGTGTTCTGCGCTAGGGCGCACATATTCCATAGCAAAGCGTGAAGGGGGAAAAACATTCGAGTAGGGGTTGGATTTCATTTAGGCACTAACTCCAGTGTCAGTCTCTCTGGCATAGTAGTGTGGCTTCCTTTGATACTTTGGCTAAAAGAAAATGCCCATAGGAAATACAATAGCTTTCTTGAAGCCTCTCGTAGCGTTCTATATATTTGAATTTCTGGTTGATCTGGGTGGCTTGTTAGTTTATTTCTGCAGTGCATGTACTTGCAAATCTGAGCAATTTGTAGTGATGATGCCGGCGAACGCTGTTGTTCTGCGCTTAGTGCGCACTATCATAGCACAACGCCGAAAAGTGGAAATTCATTAGGGGTTGGATTCTATTTAGGCCAGTAAAGTAGTTGTCATCTCATCTGGGATAGTAGTTGTTGGTTCTTTGATACTTGGATAGAGAAATAGCCATAGGAGGAAACAAATAGCTTCTTGAAGCCTACAGTAGCGCTTCTATATATTGATTTCTGGTTGATCTGCTGGTTTTGGCTGTAGTTTCTGCAGGCAGTGTAATTGCCAATTCTGAGGCAATTGGAGTTAGACTTGCGACCGCTGTGTTCTGCGCTTAGAGTGGCGCACATATCCATAGCAAAGGCTTGAAGTGGGAAAAATTCCAGTAGGGGTTGGATTCTATGATAGGCACTAAATCAGTGTCATTCATTGGCATAGTAGCTGTGATTCCTTTGATTTATTGGGCTAGAAAATAGCACGTAGAGAGCTGTAGGAGTAATACAAATAGCATTCTGTTGAACTACAGTAGCGTACTATATATTTGAGTCTGGTGGATGTGGTGGCTGTAGTTTTGCAATGCATTGGTACTTGCCCATTTGAGCAATGGTAGTTAGTGAGATTGCGACCGCTGGGTTCTGGCTAGTGGCGCACCTAATCCATGCAAGGCACGATAGTACGAGTAAGTGGGAAAATTCGTAGGGTTTGGATTTCTGATATGAGGCATAACTCAGGTCATCTCATCTGGACATAGATAGTGTGTTCCTTTGATTTACTTGGCTCGAAAATAGCCCACCCCCCTAGGCCCGAATACAAATGCTTCTTTTGAAGCCTACAGTAGCGTCTTATATTGGATTTCTGGTTGAATCTGTGGGGCTGTAGTTCTGCAGTGCATGTGTACTTGCCCATATTGAGCAATTTGTTAGTAGTGAGATGCGACCGCTGTGTTCTGAGCTAGTGGCGCCAATATCATAGAAAGGCATGAAGTGGGGGGAAAATTCAGTAGGGGTTGGAGTTCTTTAGGCAGCTAACTCAGTGTCATCTCATCTGGAGTAGTAGTGTGCCTCTCCTTTGATACATTGGGCTAGAAAAATAGCAATTAGGAGATACAAATAGCTTCTTGAAGCCCTTACAGTAGCGTTCTATAGTCTATTTGCTTTCTGGTTGATTGCTGGTGGCTGTTGTAAGTTGTCTGAAGGATTGCAATGTTCTGCAATTAGATGATTGGAGAGCTTGGAAGACGCTGTTCTGCGCTTTGGTGCGCACCTATCCATAGCAAAGGCTGACGTGGGAAAATGTAAGTAGGGGTTGGATTCATTAGGCCACTAACTCAGTGTCATTCATCGGACATAGTAGTGTGCTTTTTGTAATGGCTAGGAAATACGCCATAGCAATTAGTGCATAGGATTGTTTGTGTTAATTAAAACTGCAAAAAAAAAAAAAAAACACAAAAAAAAACAAAAAACACAAAAAAAACAACACAAAAAAAACAAAAAATTAAAAAAAAAAAAAAAGTTATAACTCTCATTTTAAAAATGTTTAACCCCAGGGCTAGGGGTAGAGGACGAGGGCGGGGACGTGGGCGTCCAACTACTGCAGGGGTCAGAGGCCGTGGTCCTGGGCGGGGTGAGACACCACCTGCTGATGAGGGAGCAGGGGAACGCCGCAGAGCTACACTCCCTAGGTTCATGTCTGAAGTTACTGGGACTCGTGGTAGAGCACTGTTGAGGCCAGAACAGTGCGAACAGGTGATGTCGTGGATTGCTGACAATGCTTCGAGCAATTTGTCCACCACCAGTCAGTCTTCCACGCAGTCCACCCATGTCACCGAAATCCCCACTCCTCCAGCTCCTGCACCTCAGCCTCCTCCCCCCCAGTCTGCCCCCTCCCAGGAAAATTTGCCATTTGAACCGGCATACTCTGAGGAACTGTTTTCTGGACCCTTCCCACAGTCACAAACCACTTGTCCGGTTGCTGCTGAGCAATTTTCCGATGCCCAGGTTTTCCACCAGTCACAGTCTGTGGGTGATGATGACCTTCTTGACGTAGTGGAAGTGTGTAAAGAGGTGTCCGACGATGAGGAGACACGGTTGTCAGACAGTGGGGAAGTTGTTGTCAGGGCAGGAAGTCCGAGGGGGGAGCAGACTGAGGGATCGGAGGATGATGAGGTGACAGACCCAAGCTGGGTTGAGAGGCCGGGTGAACACAGTGCTTCTGAGACGGAGGAGAGTCCTCGACCTGAACAGGTTGGAAGAGGCAGTGGTGGGGCCAGACGGAGAGGCAGGGCCAGAGCTGGTGCATCAGCGCCACTGTCAACTAGTGAAGCTCCCGTGGTGAGGGCTCTTGCGGCGAGGGCTAGATCTTCAGAAGTGTGGAGGTTCTTTAAGGAAACACCGGATGACCGACGGACTGTGGTGTGCAACATTTGCCAAACCAGGCTCAGCAGGGGTTCCACCACTACTAGCTTAACTACCACCAGTATGCGCAGGCATATGAATGCTAAGCACCCCACTCAGTGGCAACAAGCCCGTTCACCTCCGGCCGTGCACACCACTGCTCCTTCCCCTGTGTCAGCTGCTAGTCAGCCCCCTGCCCAGGACCCTGCCACAAAAACCCCATCGTCGCCTCCACGATCCTCCACAGCATCCACCAGCGTTCAGCTCTCCATACCCCAGACGCTGGAGCGGAAACGCAAATATAGTGCAACCCACCCGCACGCCCAAGCCCTTAATGTGCACATCTCCAGATTGCTTAGCCTGGAGATGCTGCCCTATAGGCTAGTAGAGACCGAGGCCTTTCGCAACCTCATGGCGGCGGCCGCCCCTCGGTATTCGGTCCCCAGCCGCCACTACTTTTCCCGATGTGCCGTCCCAGCCCTGCACCAGCACGTGTCAGACAACATCATCCGTGCCCTGACCAACGCCGTTTCTGACAAGGTCCACCTGACCACGGACACGTGGACGAGTGCTGCCGGGCAGGGCCACTATATATCGCTGACGGCACATTGGGTTAACTTGGTGGAACGAGGATTGAGGACCCGAGACTGACCGGGGGCTGCTCATATACGGACGACGCTGAGGATGCGGGGCTACATACGGTCAAGCGTGTTTAAGGCCTACTATGGGCCTCCTCCTCCTTCTCCACCCTCCCCACTCCCCTCTCGAAATACCATTCCGTTGGGCACGGCGCCATCAGTCGGTAAGCTCTAGGAGCCACAGCGCAGTGCCGCGCTAAGAGACAGCAGGCGGGTGCTCAAAACTGAGGAGCTCTAGGCGACAAAAAGGCACAACCGCCCAAGAGCTATTACAGGCATACGGCGCAGCCTGATCTGTGGCTGGCCAACGCTTGAAACCTCAAAGCGGGAAGGTTGTTTGTGACATACGGCCGTACCTGGTGGCGGGGCTTGCAACTCGGCAGACTGACACATGTGCCATGGCCTGCCCATGTGTTAAATCTGATAGTGCAGGTTTCCTAAGACATACCCAAATCTGTCTTGATTTGACTCACGAAGGTGCGCCGCATCGGTGGCATTTTAAGGGAGTCCAGGCCAAAGATTGCTGCAACTCTCAGGGCAGCGCTAGCTGCCGCCTCGCCAAATGCCCGCTCACCGACTGTTGTGCGACGTGCCAACGATGGTGGAATTTCAAACACTTGACCATTGTTATCCAGAGTTCACAGCAGGCCAGAGCGATTGTTATGACTGACAGATTGTCAACTTCCCAGAAATGGTCGTCAGGTCAGTCAGCTTCCTCAAGTCTACAATGGAGGAGTGGCGTGGAGGTAGGATATCTGGCAGGTTGTCTGAGTAACTTTGAGGAGTCAACACAGATGGATCAGTGGCGATTGTACGCCATAATAAGCCTCACCCTCCCGCTGCTTGGCCTTGTTGAAAAAAAACTATCTGGTCAGAGAAGTAGGAGGCTTTGCGCTCGTCACAAGAGACGGGGGAAGAGAATATTCCCTTGTGATAGCCAAAGCACACTCCTGAGGTCTGTTCTCGCGCATTATCGGGGAGGTGGCGTGGAGGAGGATGAGGAAGGAGAGAGGAGAATGTGGCGAGCCACAAGAGGGAGACCATGTTGCGTCCTTACTGGTTTCTTCAGTGTGGTATGGCAGAAGAGAAGAGGAGTTGGAGGGAAGTTGGTTTTAGGAGGAGGAGATGGACAGTCAGGCCAGTGAGGGAAGGGAGGTGAATCTACGCGTTGTACTCGGGTGCCTATGGCAGCTTTCATGCTAGGCTGCCTATCCCGTGACCATAGCGTTCAAAGAATTTATTCAGCACCGGATTTACTGGGATGTTCACTCTCCTGGGACCCACGGTTACAAAGCAAAATCTTGCCACTCTCATCACTGAATTCAGAGGAAAGGAGTGTGAGAATGCATGAATACCAGCAGGCCTGAATGTGACAAGTGAAACAGATTTCCCTTCTGACAGCGCTAGCGGCCAGGAGCGTAGTTCTGCGGGACCAAGTAGCGAGGGTGATAGGCGAGCAGGCAGCTTGTCCAGCACTGGCACAAGGTACGCTTTGACAAGGCTTTATGCACGCTTTATGTCACCCAGCAAGACACTGTACATGTCCCCCGTCTCGGAAGAGTAGGGTGCTATTCAGAAAAGATGGTGAGGGATGAGTACGTAGAAGACATACCATCGTACCCCTCTAAATGATCACACAGCTCCCTACAACCCGGGTTTCAAAGCTGGACATGTGGCACGAAATGGCGCTGGCCGCCTTGTGAGGTATTGCCTGCCCTGCCGATAATTAGCGTACAGAGTTGGTACCGAAAGCGGGGTTTTAAGTGCAGGATACCTCCGGTGGCTATCTCACCGAAGCGTACCAGCCTACTCGTCGAATTCTAATGACAGCAGCGCTGCCAGGCGGAGCTTCTTAAAATGAAATAAAGGTGGTGGAGTTCTCAGAATATTTCCAATCTCCCCAGGTGATGAAGGAAGTCAACTGAATAAATTTGATCCACTCTCCTCCCTCCTATTTTCTCCTTTCATCCTCTTGTACGTAAAGCAGAGGAAAATGCTCGATTTTTGGACAGGCCACGGGCTTTGCTATACTTCATGCATAATTTTTCTGGCGAGGGCACCTAACCGGTCCTATGTTGAACAATTTGTGTGTGGACGTGCCACATACAGGACTCCAATCTATTCCATTTTCTGCGAGGGCCACCTACTCTCTCTGGTTTGAACAATTTTGGGACTGCCACATTAAGGCACTCAATCTATTCCATTGTACTGGAGGAGCCACCTACCTGCTCCTCTGGGTTTTGAACAATTTTTGGACGCCACATACAAGGCACTCAATCTATTCCATTTTTACTGGAGGCCACCTACCTGCTCCTCTGGTTGGAACGATTTTTTGTGGGATGCACCAAATACAGGCCACTCATCTATCCATTTTAATGGGAGGGCCACGCTACCTGCCCCTCTGGTTTGAAACATCTTTTGGGACTGACCACATTACAGCACGCAATATCTTCATTTTAACATGCAGGAGACACCATTACCTGCTCCTCTGGTTTGAACCATTTTTGGGACTGCCACATACAGGCACTCAATCTATTCCATTTTACTGCAGGGCCACCTACCTGCTCCTCTGGTTTGAAGAATTTTTGGGACTGCCACATACAGGCACTCAATCTATTCCATTTTACTGGAGGGCCACCTACCTGCTCCTCTGGTTTGAACAATTTTTGGGACTGCCACATACAGGCACTCAATCTATTCCATTGTACTGGAGGGGCCACTACGGTCCTCTGGGTTGTTGAAAAGTTTTGGTGAGGGACTGCAGACGTACAGGCAAAGCTATCCAAATTATAATTGAGTCTCCAAAAGCAGCTCCACCGTTGTTCATTGCTACCTCCAAAAGTCGTCCTAATAAGCTGCCTCCAGTTACATGAGTCCCTTATCAAACGACGGTTTGTTGTCAGGCAGAATTTGGGTTGTTTCATGATTCCACATCAAGTTGTTACATTTGTCGCCACCCTGCTGTGTTTATCCACAATAGTATACTGGCAAACTTTTACATGTTAGGGTATTATTCAGCGCTTCTTGCGCGATCTGTTTCCAGTCTCCTCACCCGGCATATCAATAAACTATAAGAACGCTACTACATTGATCTTATACAAAAGGTTCTTAGAAGTGGATTGGGGAGTAGCTAGAGGACGGGGCGTTGGATTGGCGAAAGCTCGCCTGGCCAGCGGAACGCCAGACTCCATGCGCAGATCATGCGCTTCTTGCGCATCTGTGTTACATTAGCGCCCACCAGCCATAATCCCAAACTTATGGAATGAACGACTTACTTTTACACTTTTAACATTGGTGCAAGGGCTGGGACCGAAGGTCTGACCCTGGGCTGGTCAATACTGACGAGCAGAGAGAATTGCGGGGGCCTACCTCGGCCAGAGTCTCAAAGGGCTAACTATACAGCCTCTCCCACCCCTCCTCCAACACTCCCTCCTCAGTGATCCGAAATTACCATCCGTGGGCAGGCGCCATCATCGGTAGCTCTAGGGCACAGCCGCAGTGCCGTCGCTAAGCGACAGCAGGCGGTGCTCGAAAACTGGTGAGCCTAGGGACGATAAAAGGCACACCGCCCGAACAGGGAGTCTCTACAGGGCGAATTCCACATCAAGTTGTTAACTTGTCGGGGTCGACCCTGCTGTGAATCCACAAAACACGTGCAAACTTTTACCATTTAGGTAGGGGAATATTTAGCGCTTCTTGCGAATCTGTTTACTTCCCCTCACACCGGCCAATACTAAACTTAGTAAGAACGTACTTACCACGTGATCTTAATAAAAAGGTTCTAGAAGTGCTTTGGGAGTCGCCTATAGACAGGGGCTTGGCTTGGCGAAAGGACTCGCCATGGCAGCGGCGTAGCGACCCACGCTCCGTGCAAATGATCCAATAAACATAGTTTTCACCTGCAGCACCTTTCATCTACTGACTAGTTCACTGCCATCCATACATGGTCCCCTTACAACGAGGCTGTGTCAGCAAAGTTTGTGTTGTTCATGGCTCCATGTAACTTTGTCGCCACCCTGCTGTGGTAATCCACAAAGAAGAATGTACTGGACAACTTTTTTATCAGTGCGATATTATTTGAGCGCTTCTTGCTCACCTCCTTTGGTTCCTCTCTGCCACCCATTGGTTTGAAGCCTGAGTCCATTTAGGGTATGTCGCCATGCCACTCTCTAGCCTGCCGCTGCTGCCGCTGCCTCTGCATGCCGTCCCCTATAGTGTCAGGGTCAATTATTGGATGTTTTAGATGCTATCTAGCTTCATTCTGTCACTCTGTCATGGCCATGCTGTTGCCCATAATTTTGGCATAATGGTGCGATTAAGCAGCCTCAGAGGCATCCATGCATGCTGCCCCTGCTGTTTCCTGTCCATTTCCGTGGTGTTTCCATCCTTTTCTGAGGTTCCCAGGTGTTTGGCCAAGCTTCCCTGTGCAGAGCCTTGGTCCCCTTGAAAAATGCTCGAGTCTCCCATTGACTTCAATGGGGTTCGTTATTCGAGACGAGCACTCGAGCATCGGGAAAAGTTCGTCTCGAATAACGAGTACCCGAGCATTTTAGTGTTCGCTCATCTCTACTGTATTGCCCATTGAAATGAATGGCCCGTATGCTGTAATTATAGCTGTTTTCATATGTTTGTGTGAATGCAGCCTTACTGTCAATTATTTATGGAAAAAAAATCTGCAAATAGTTCTCTCATCGGGAAGGAGAATGCTCTTGCTTTTAACTTACCTCGCTTTAAAGGGAACCTGTCATCAGCAATAGACCTAATAAACCACAAATATTGTCAAGCAGCGTATTGTTTCTTTCATGTTCCAGTGTGGTGGAATCATCCAGAAAATCAACTTTGAAGTGAGTTGTAAATTGTTTGTACTAAATCAAGAGGAGGAGAATTTAACACTGTGAAGGTGGGGAAAGCCTCCTCCTCTTTGATTGACATTATGCGTCAAACGCAGCCTCAGAGGCATCCATGCATGCTGCCCCTGCTGTTTCCTGTCCATTTCCGTGGTGTTTCCATCCTTTTCTGAGGTTCCCAGGTGTTTGGCCAAGCTTCCCTGTGCAGAGCCTTGGTCCCCTTGAAAAATGCTCGAGTCTCCCATTGACTTCAATGGGGTTCGTTATTCGAGACGAGCACTCGAGCATCGGGAAAAGTTTGTCTCGAATAACGAGTACCCGAGCATTTTAGTGTTCGCTCATCTCTACTGTCTACCACTACAGGCTCCCCATACATTATCCAGGGACCTATCTTACAGACACGCAGGGGTTGCCCCAGGGAGAACTAGTACATCAGCCTCTCCCTCCATATTTCTTGCACAGACCTGCCAGGCTGTAGGACAGCCCTCCGGTCCCCATACCAAGCACCGTGACATCAGCATGCCCTAGGCCGCAACTGCAAGCCACTCCGGTATTCTGGGCTCTGACTGCCTCCAGGCCCCAAGAAAAGGCTAGGCCCCGGTGGGGAATTTTGCATTTGTACTTTGCATTGCTTCATCCTCATCCTTAGGCCCCTTTTCCAACTGAGCCCCCTTAATTTGTGTCACATGATGCCTAGTGCAGCTGCGCCACAAAAGGGTCGCGTGCGACACAAATGTGGTGCAGGCACTTCTTGAATACCTGTGCAAGCAATATGCACTAAAAAGACAGAAGTCAGACAGAAAAGTGGCATACGGCCCTTAGTAAACGTGCCCCAATCTGTAGTTGTTCCCATAAAAAGCTACAGACAATGTTAGGTAGCAGCAGGGCTGGAAATCTGTGTAATCATACCTTTGTGTGGATTATTAGTAGCAGCAGGACTGGGAAAAATGCATTTATATTCCGGGATTGTAACTGGACTCTGAGCACTGTGGAACACTGGTGTGTGAGATCTCTTCCCCAACCACAGCACAGCTTCTCCTCTTTCCTACTACTGAAGACTTCTTTTTGAATAATAAATCAGTTACTCAGGGGGAGATGAGCTGTGCTTTCTTCACTAAAGAGTTTTCACATACCAGTGGACCAAAGTGCTAAAATTCCACCTACAATCCTGGAATATAAATGCATTTGCAGTGTCTTGCTGCTACTGATAGCACAAAGGTATAGTTACACACGTCTACAGGGCTGCTACCTAATACTATCTGCAGTTTTTCATGGTCAACACTGATGACAACATTCCCTTTTAATACAGCAAGTTTAATCCTCCCTTAATGGGGTTGAGCACACATCTTATCATGGATTGTGCCTGGTTTTGAAGATCAGCAAGTATATAGAAGTATTTTTAAATAACATTGCACATCACACAGGTATCAAACATCAGAAAAAACATAAATACCGTGTATATCTGGTAGAGTGGTGACGGATGTCTGCAATGGGTAGCGCAGGTGAAAGGAGGGGATAGGATGGTTACGAAGTAACTCATTAGCAGAAGTCCGTAAATCCTTCTTTGAGGTGCTGCAGGCATGGAACATAGTGGTCATCTCTGGATTAGAGTGGTGCGGCGCTTTCCAGCCTGCATAAAGAAGAATATGAATATTACTTTACCATTATTTTTATCTCATAAGTAAAGTAAGTTATAAGCTACTTTAACATATAATTATGTATTTTTTTTAATAATCATAGCTTGTTAGATTATGTGATTCCAGATATTAAAGTGCCTGCGCCAGTTTTCTGTCTGACTTTGCCCTGAAAAGAACGTGCAAACTGCTTGTACAAGTATTTATAAAGTGTCTGCGAAGGTTTTGTTCTGCGGCTGCACTGGTGCACACTTCCAGGGCAGTGTCCAATGAAGACCATGCCCCAGTTTTGAGTAATCTGCCGCACTCCGCACACTCCACAGGCAAGCTGCACATAGTACAGACTGCGCTAGTCTTGATAAATATGGGCCAATGTTTCTTTCATGGCCCAGTGTGGCATCATTCACAAAATCAACTTTGTAGGGTAAATTGTAAAAAGTCATGGAGGCGTGTAGTTTAGCACTTAAGGCACGGTGCCCCAACTTCATAAACCCCCTTTTCTGTGATTTACATTACATGCCACGGTTCTGGAAAGCCAGTCACTTGTATCCCTGAATGCAATGCCATCAATAACAGTGGAAGGGACAATCTAAGACAGAGAGCTTGGCTTCAGCGTTGAACTTTCCGTCTCTGTGCTCTGTGCCACTTTGCTGGGCCATGACAGAAATGCCATCTGGAAGGTGCTAAGCTCCTTACACCACCAGGGAAAACATATTTGTATATTTGACTACAAAATGGCAATGGTTTACTAGGTCAGTCTCTGCTGACAGGTTCCATTTAATATCTGACTTTGTGTTCCTCTCAAAAAATGAATACAGTATGTCAAGAAAAACTGAGCTACAAAAAAAAAAACCTCCTGTGATTTTAACCTGAATTATGAAGCCTGACTACTATACTGAATCGGTTTAGAAAGTATGCAGTGTGTCTTTACATTGTGGTTTGTTCATTGAACCACAATACCACATTTCCATATTAACTGACATGATTTTGGCACCATCTATACACATTTTTGATATCTGGATTTTAGGTTGGCTTTCCTGCCTAACAATGACAAATTTTATATTACAAACTGCAGCTATGTGAGAAAAATATAGAACATGATTGTTTCTCAATAAACCCCAGATTTGGTCTTATTGCTTCTTTCATGTGGTCTGAAAATGTAGCACATATTCAGTGATGGTTCATCTCCTTTGAGTCTTTATCTGGCTGTATAAAAGACCCTTTAAAGGAAACCTATCATCAAAATCAAGCAGACAAACCAGGGACACTCATAGATCCAGGTGTTTCTTATTCATGGCCCCCTTCCTTCTTATATCAACTCTTAAAATGATGCTAATGAGCCTGAAAGGCTACAGGCGTTGTTATAAGTTTTTTTAGGTGATCCCAACGTGTTAAGATTAGCGCAGACAAGCGCTGGGATCAAGATGAAAAGAAGTGTAGGTGACTATTTTCAGTGTTTTTTTTTTACTTTTTCTGACTGGTAGATTTCCTTTCATAATTCAGCAACATGGCTGACTGCATAATTGGCTCAAGAAAATAAAATATATAACTATACAATCAAAAAATGTTAACATACACTTACAAAACTAGATCAAGCCATTATCATATGATATGTGTGTCAGAATTGTGATGTTTTCTGGGTCCCCTCTATTCTATTTATAAAATGACATTATTTTATCTAACTCTAGCACTAAGAAATAATTGTCTACATTGTGAAAGATACATACACGTATTTATAGGCCTTGAGACTCATCACATAATTTGTTCCAAATCTGGTCATGGACGTAATTCACATCAATCTGACAGACAGCTTTGTTGTCTTGTACAGAATAACTATGACACACTCTACACTCCCACACCAGTTTCCAAATCAACCTGTATTTTTTACTGGAGTGATTGTACAATGGTATTATTCACATCTTATCTTGTATAATCATTTCAGTCTTCGAATCTTACATCACGTCCTCACGCCCACACATCTACTCGCAACTCTGTCAGCACTTGTTAAAGCGGAAATTCATTTGAATGGTATATAATACACTCAATGTAAAGAGAAATTCTTATTACTTACATTGGAAAAAAAATTAAACATATATTCACATTTGTTCACATTTGCGCAAAGGCTTCATACAGAACTATTGTCTCTTATAGATTAAATTTTTTTTTTTTTTGCTGTCCCTTCCTACAAGTAACACAACATGACCCTATTTGCCTTTACAATTGATAGGTGCAGTCAAAAATGTATAGTGCCTGTGCACGCTTTTTTATAGTGCCCTCCTATTGGGTGTAATAGTGGCCACTAGAGATGAGCAAAACTATTTGTTAATTTGAACAACTCTGTTGCTTTTCAGACAGCAGAAGTCTAAAGAATGGGACGTTTTATGGTTTTCATTACAGTCCTTTTGCACCATGTTAGGCTTTCGTTTTTATTGTTTTATTAAAAGCTGAAGAATAAAATAGTAAAAAAAATTTCAGACATTAGAATTGCAGTGCAGTGTGGTGTCTTGAACTTGAACCATCAGTGCTGGTTCGTGTACAAGTGTATATCAAGTAAAAATAGTAAAAAAAAAAGGTTAAAACATATTTAAGTAAATAATAAATAAAACATAATCCCATACCATTACACATATTGCTGCATCTGTACAATAAAACAGAATCATTATTGGACCTGCACGGTGAAACAAGCCCAAAAACATTTCCGAAAAGATGATTTTTTCATCATTTCCGTTTACAAAAGTGATCTAAAAATGTTACGTGCCCCAAAATAATACTCTTCTTGCAAAAAGCTATTAACCAGCTTTGTCAACTGTAAAATAAACATTTTTACATATAGCAATGCTTAATCAAATGAGATAGTCTCTAAATTATTTTTACTTTATAAAATTTGGTAAAAATAAAACACCTATATAAATGAGGTATCACCATAATCATAGTGACCCTTATAGAATACAAAAAAACTGTATTTCTACTGTATGGTGAAAAGTAAAAAAACAAAAAAGCTAAAACTTGTAAAAAACAATTGATTATTTTCATTTCCTCCACCAAAAAAGAGTTAATGAGATCTCAATAATTAGCTATAGATGCCCCAATTAATGTTCCTGAAAAGTGGATCTTATCCAGCAAAAAATAAGCCCCAATGTATCCACATTCCAAAGAAAAAATTGTACAATGTAACAATGCAAACCTACTTTGAATGGTGCTCCTCCACTTCAATGCCCTGTCGTGTTCCCATGCAGCAGTTCACCAACACATATGGGGTTTAGGTACCCTCAGGAGAAATAGGGTAACAAACTTTGTCATTTAATCCACTGAGAATGTTTAATTTTTGGACCAAATTTGTCCAAAAAAATTTCAATTTTTAAATTACACCTCTGTTTTGTTTTAACATCTGTAAAACATCTAACGGGTTAACAAATTTGTGGGTACTTTCTAAAATTCCTATATTTGTTAAAGCATTCTAAAGATATTACCCTATAAAGAGACACATGTAATAATTAAAAAATGAGACCTGAAGGTCAGGGGCGTAGCAATCGCAGTCACACCCTCTGGGAGTGAGGGGGCCCGCACCGTCACACTATCGTGAGTAGTAACACCCATCTCATCTGTGCCCATCTGCCCGCCCAATCTCCCTCCCACCTCCCTACACACATGCTGCCACGGACCAGCCTTCATCCGTGGCCGAGCAGCCAACCTCCACACATGTGCTGCCGTCTACACATGCGACTGGCACCTGATTTGTGGTCACTGGCACTACTCTATGGCTGGATCAGTGGCAGTCGGCCCGCCTCACCCTAGGCCCATTCTGTAGCTGCCGGCCCTCCTTATCGAGGCCCCATCAGGGGCCGCCTCATTCCAGGCCCGTCCCGCTGGCACAGTCCCGCCTCATTCTAGGCCCGTTCCACGGCCTGGATCATCCGACTGTGGCCCGCCTCATCCGTGGCCGGATCCGCGCCCACCCTGCTCATCTGCAGCTACAAGCACAGCGGTGTCTGCAGCCAAGCCTCCCCTTCTAAGTATCTTTAGATGTCTGTATGTATTTATGTTTATATGCATCCGTGTATATATGTCTATGCATCCGTGTATATATGTCTATGCTGTATGTGTGCTTATTATGTTTATGTGTGTATCTGCTGGATCTGTGTGAATGAGCTGTTTATATGCTTTATATACTGTATGTATTCATATCCGCTTTGTGCTTCTGTGTGTATATGTGCTGTATGAGTATGTGTATATTCTGTATGTCTGTATACGCAGTATGGGGCACATTTATCACAGCTTGTACGCCTGAAATAGGTGTATAAATTATGATTTAGTTGCAATTCCTGGCACAGAGGCCAGGAATTGCAACTTCTCCCCCCAGTATGCCAGTCGGGCAGGGAGGTAGAGTTGTTGCACTGTGCTGCATTCTTCCTCTTCCGTGCCTATAGCCTGGGCCTGTTCAGGTGCATGTTACGCCGCATTTCTGAACCAGGTCGGACCTGGCATAGAAGAGCCCTGCACTTAGCACCAGCCTATGATCAATGTTCCCCTATGTGTGTATATGGTGTGTTTATGCTCTATATCAAAGCATATGATGTATATATACTATATGTATGTATGTATGTATGTATGTATGTATGTATGTATGTATATAATGTCTATATACTATATAGTATGGCCCCATTTATTAAAGCCCCTGTGCCAGGTTTTTGTCTGTAGTTGCATGTTCTTTTCAGTGCAAAGTCAGACAAGAAAACTGGCGCAAATGAATGTGGGCGACTGTGTGTATATACTGTATGATATAAGTGCATAAAGGTGTGCGTATTGGTTAATAAATGTATGAATGAGTATCAAAGTCTGCGTATGAGTGTAGAACTTTATGTGTGTATATAAATGTGTGTACAAATATATATATATTTTAAGGGGAAGGGGGGCCCCATGCAGAAGTCTGCCGAAAGTCCAAATCTAAGACAGGCAGCCAGGTTGGACACATGGAACAAAACTCTTAGACTTATCAGGGCTGTTTAAGGGGGCTTAAAGGGGTATTGTATCCTCTATTTAGTGTATAAGGGCATACTGCTGATTGGTCAGGAGTATCATGAGTCCCATGTACTCTCAAATTAATTTTAGAGTACATGACAGTTACATATATTATTTTACATAGTCACATTGATCGGAGAAGGAAAGAATAGTGGCACTCACCGTAAAACTTCACTTTTATTCAGCGTTTAAGAGATACAGCGCCATAGATATCAGGGGTGGGAGCAGGGGGGGTTTAATCTAGGTGCCATAAGCGACAGCAGTCGACGCTTTCACTAGCTCAAAGTTCCGGCGTGAACGCTTAAAAAGATTAGGACCACTGGTGGCATAACCAAGGAAACTAAGCACGTCATAGAGGGCTGAGTTATGCAAATACACGTTTTAAAAGTGGTATATTAATACTGTTAGAAACGGAATGCCATTCTAATTAATATAGCTAAGTGGACATTACATAATGAATGAACCCGAAGAAAAGCATAACAAATTATTACAAACATTAAAGCACAGTGGCCCTTTTTAACAAATGGACAAAGGAGTCGCAAGTGGTATAGCAAAACCCTGCTGCTCTGTAAAAAAGGTATCATAAAAAGGCAGCATCTTCATAAGTAATGTTAAAAGAAGGAGATAAAATAAATACAAGTAGGATGGGCATTAATCATGGGAACAAAGAGAAACGCTATGCCATTGAGATCGCCAAGTAATTCTCAGTCAGAGAAAAATCTAGGGGCTCATTTCTCCAGTTTCAACAGACTTGCAATGTTCCCTCAATCTTAAATACATGCATCTAATAGTTTTTCCTATGTAAAACAAGCCACAATTTCCCTGTGGTATCATTTTCTGTAGGCCGTTATCAGATCTAATGTGGAACCTGTTTCTCACTATTGCATTTTTAATCCCCTGATGGCTATGGCGCTGTATCTTTTAAACGCTTAATAATAGTGACGTTTTAAAGTGATTGCCACTATTCTTTCCTTTTCCGATCTATGTGACTTTGGAATTCTACTGAATATAGTTGACCACCACTGTGTCGTCACACGTAAATCCACTGATCAGGTCCTGAATAGACTTCCTCCGGTGGCATCCTGACACAGAGACAGGTAGTGCCCTCAGTGCTCTCTTTTTTGTGGACCTTATTTTACATAGCTTCATTGTTAATGTGTGTATAGTAACAAAAAATAATGGAAAGTTGCAAGTACAAGCTAAATTTCAGCATAAAGGTCAGTGAAACCAGAACATCCCAGCCGTGTCTAATGACATAAATTAATAACATCCTTTATCTCAATGAATCTGGTTATTATATGAAATACTATATCCCTACTATACCCTTTTGCTGTGTGGACATGGAACTGGTTTTCTTGTTCTCATGATTGTATTTAATTTTTGGCCACAAATCATAATCTATGGTTGGAAAAAGTTCAAAGGGAGTTGGCAGTATACATGAGCTGGATTCAAGAGAACATATCGCAGAGGGAGATACAGAAATGTAATATTTCACACAAAATATTTTGTGGTCAAAGAAGGGGGAAAAGAGGGCTAAAGATTTCAGTGAATATATTTTATGTACATAAAAATGAATTATCTTGAACATTGTGGAAGAAACCTTAGGCTATATGTAAATAGGATTTCTATCACATGGATAATACCAGTCTTGGTTTGTAGTGCAGTGAACTCAGTAGTGGTGCATGCGCTCAGTATGACTGGTCAAACTGCAAGTACAAGGGGTCTTCTATATGAATGTCCCCAAACCTGAGCCTCAGCCAGAATTTCTAGTTTGGGCTCCAGCCGACAAGTCAAACCTCTAGGTGATAACCCTTGAAATGCCACTGGGGAAGCAGCCACCATTTTCGCTAGGATCATTGATCCCCATTGACATATGGAGCAACTATCCTAGAGAAAATGGCGACGCGACTATTTGAGTGGCATTTAAAGGGCTACCATTGATTTGTTCAATGTTTACCTGAAATCCACAAACCCAAACCTCTCATCACTATATATGATGCTAGTAAATAATGTCCCTAATCACAAAGACCCTAATCTTTAGTATAGACTGTATGGCAATATAGATACAGGTGGTCCCTGACTTAAGAACACCTGGCTTACTGAAGACCCCTAGCTACAAATACACCTCTCTGCCCACTGTGACATTTGGTGAAGCTCTCTGGATGCCTTACTTTAGTCCCAGGTTGCAATAATCAAGGGTAAGTTGAAATGAAGCTTTATTGATAACCATTGGTCCCATGACAGCCCAAAACTTTGCTAAGCAATATTTTCATGTACAGTTGTATGAAAAAGTATTTGCCCCCTTTCAATTATTTTTTTTATTTTTAAGGGAAAAAGTAATCAAAACCTACAGGGCCCCGTGTGAAAAAAATGCCCAATAAACCTAATAACTGTTTGGGCCACCCTTAGCAGCTACAACTACAATCAAGAGATTGTGATGAGTTTTTACAATGCTCTAGTGGAATTTTTATGTTGTAATTCACCCACACTGAAGGGTTTCCGAGCATGATCAGTTTTTTTAAAGGTGAATCCATAGCATCTTTATTTGATTAAGGTCAAAATTTAAGATTAAGTTTGACTAGGCCACTTCAAAGTCTTTATTTTGTCATTCAGAGGTGGATTTGCTGACATGTGAATCATTGTCCCGTGAATAACCTAAGTGCACTTATGGTTCCATTTATCGCAGCAAGTCTTCCTGAATGTTGGTATGATGTTCCTTTTTGACAATTCTTTGATAATTCTACAGCAGATGTAATGAGACTTACAGCTTCCAAAAAGTCAAACTTTTATCTTATTAGTCTACACAAAAGTTTTGAGTATTATAAAGATGTTTTTTTAGAAAAACTGAGATGAGCATATATGTTCTTTTTGCTCAGTAGTGGTTTTCATCTTCAAACTCTGCCAAGGCTATTTTTCCCAGTCTCTTTGTTACGGTGGAGTCATGGTGTGATGGTCTGTGGCTGTTTGGCTGCTTCAGGATATGAAACACTTACTGTGATAAATAGAACCCTAAAATTTGCTGTCTACCAACAAATTTTGAAGGAGAATGTCAGGCCATATGTTCATATTGTGGACAATGATTCAGCAAGTCCACCTTAAAAAGACAGATCACTGGGCCAGGTGGAATATTGATGGAATTATGTACTGTGATTTTTTTTAATATATAAATATTTAATAAGGAGAGGTTGTGTTCCAAAAAGGATCAAAAAGTGACCTGATTACAGACCTCTAAGTTTAACTTGTGGGGAAAATATTTGAGGGACCAAATCCCTGGTTAGACCACACATGGAATATTGAGTACAGTTTTGGGCACCAGTGTATAAAAAGGATATTGTAGAATGGCTAAAGAAAAGCAAAATTAAGACTATGAAGTGGACTAGGCAAAGCCTTGACCGGAATGCGGTATAGATGCTAGCTTGGCATGACCCATCAGTGTGGGTGAATTACAAAAATTTTGTAGAGATTAGTTGGTATAGAATTGTAATATGGACAATGGCAGTTACACAAATGCTTGATCGCAGTTGTTGCTGCTAAGGGCACAACCAGTTATTAGGTTTAGGGGGCAATTGCTTCTCACACAGTGCCCTGTAGGTTTACTTTTTTTCTTAATAATAAAAAACATCATTTATAAACTGCATTGTGTGTTTACTTTTACTTTGTGTAATATTTGATATTGTTTGGTGATCTGAAAAATTGTATTCTCTCGGTACTGGATCAGTCTCTGTGTACTGGACAGCTTGCCACGTGATTCTACAGGTATATCACTAAAGTTGGCTGTCAGAAAGTGGAACAGTTGTATTCTGACAGAACAAGTATGTTTTGTCAGAGCACCCACAATCAGAAAAACACAACCCCTTAGATGCTGTGGTCTGTTGTGTTGAGGGAATGGCTCCATCTGTAAGGCACTGGCACCCCACAAACGCAATTAAGGGTTACCTGTGTCAGTACCATTATAATATAGTGGAGGCACCTCACAGAGACCCTGAAGTCTACCTGAAATGTATGATAAAAAATAGTAAAAAATGAGTTTCCGAACATTTTCCAAAAATGTTATGTAAACATGAATAGAAAAATGTATTGGGTAACACCACATCCAACATGATTTAAGCTTTACAACTGTCAAAAATGATCCCATTTGGTGAACTCTGTGAAGCCCTGACGAATAAAGAGTTTTTTTTTTACAAAACTAGTCAAAGTATTGAAAAATTAATATAACTGTAGTATTGATTTAATCGGATCAGCACACAGAATCAAGTTATGTTATTTAAAGGGTTGTCCAGAAGTTGAAAAACATGGCTGCTTTCTGCCCAAAACAGCTCCTGTTCTAACCATGCATAGTGCGTGATATGGCAACTATGCTACATTAATTTCGAAAAAGCTGAGTTGAAATACTGTCACAAACCATGGTTAGGCATGCCACTGTTTATGGATTAAAACAGCCATGTTTTTCAACATCTGGACTATCTTTTAAAACGAATTCACACTAAAGTACTTTTATTCTAAGAACCTAAGAGACTTGATGGCAGAGCCTTATTATAAAAAGAAATACTTGCTAGAAAAACGGATGAAACAATTAAATGATTTAAAAAAATTAAACAAATGTGTACGGAGAAAAAAAAAAATTTGCCGCTCTTCTGACGTTGATAACTTTTTCATATTATTTTTCATACATTTTTTATTTTATGTAAAACGGTGTAAAAGTGGCTTTTGGAACATCTGGGTGCTATTTACCGTTATGAGGTTCACCCCTGCCAATAACCGCTTTTTTATTTTGATAGGTTGGGCATTTTGAGACGCGGTGATATCTAACATATTTGTGATTTTTGATATTTATTAGATTTTATAAATGAAGAAAAGGGGGGAGATTTGAGTTTTAATTTTTTTTAAATTTTATATTATTATATAACTTTTTTTTATTAACTATTTTTTAGACCCTTTAGGGTGCTTTAACCCAGATGGTCTCATTGTCCCTACCATATACTGCAATACTACTGTACTGCAGATGTTCCTGGAAGTGATGATTGGAACAAAGATGGTGGCAGCCACGCGCTGGCATATTATAAATGCCGGTGGCGGCATCGGAATGCTTAATACCTGCGATTGTGCTAGGACAGATAGTGGGTATTAGCTGTGTGCATTTGCTGCAATATGCAGCAAACCCCACCTCTGTGCGCTACATGTACAGCATAGAGTGTGAAGGAGTTAATCACCATTGGCGTAATAGAAATTGTTGTGTAGAGAGCTTGGCTATCTTTATTACCTTTGAGTTTTTTTTTTTTAATTTTAAATTTTTTTTATTTTTATAATAGTACATTAACATTAACAGCAAGGGTTACAAAACATTATAAGACATTGTATCAAAAGTTTATCAAAAACATGAGGAGGACAAAAGGGTTTGTAGCCCAAATAAACACCATAACAACCCCCGCCAACCACCCTCCACCCCCTCCGGCCCATTCCTTCTGACCCCAACAACCCACCCTCCCACCCTTCTGCCGCGTGGAAAGAAAAGAAAAAAATACAATCTATCATTTGATGCGCCGAATACAACTCCTTTTACTGATGTTCAGAATATTACTAACTTTCTGCCCTTCATGTTCCTCCTCATCACTTATTCTCTGTCTCTATACACCAAGTCTTTTTCCACTTTTCCAGATGTCCTCCCTTAATCGCCATCAATCTTTCATATTTTTTACACTTCTCCACTTCTCCTAAAAATTCTTCAGGGGACGGGGTAGTCGGACTCCCCCACTTTCGTGCAATAACCAGTCTTGCCAGCAGGAGACCCTTGTTGACCGCCGACATTTTACCCCTTTCCCTATTACTAAACTGATGAAGACTGAGCAATGCGACTTGGATAGAGATGGGCATCTTTACTTTGAACGTTACTTCCAGATACCGGAAGACCCTGGACCAATAAGAATGAACTTTATTACATACAAATGCTACATGAACGAAATCCGCATTCTCCAGGCTGCACCGCAGACACCTAGAGTTGTCTTTAAGTTTCATTCTAAATAAGCTGTAAGGGGAATAATACAATTGGTGCACAAAATTAAATTGCACCATTCTATGATTCCACGAGAGAGAAGACAGCCCAATGCCCCTGTAACATTTTTCCCAATCTGCCTCCGAGAGAATGCCCACTTGTAAATAAAAATAATATACAATCTATCATTTGATGCACCTAATACAGCTCCTTTTACTGATGCTCAGGATATTACTAACTTTCTGCCCTTCTTGTTCCTCCTCATCACTTATTCTCCGTTTCTATACACCAAGTCTTTTTCCACTTTTCCAGATGTCCTCCCTTAATCGCCATCAATCTTTCGTATTTTTTACACTTCTCCACTTCTCCTAAAAATTCTTCAGGGGACGGGGTAGTCGAACTCCCCCACTTTCGTGCAATAACCAGTCTTGCCAGCAGGAGAACCTTGTTGACCACCGACATTTTACCCCTTTCCCTATTACTAAACTGATAAAGACTGAGCAATGCGACTTGGATAGAGCGGGGCATCTTTACTTTGAACGTTACTTCCAGATACCGGAAGACCCTGGACCAATAAGAATGAACTTTATTACATACAAATGCTACATGGACAAAATCTGCATTCTCCAGGCTGCAACGCAAACACCTAGAGTTATCTTTAAGTTTCATTCTAAATAAGCTATAAGGGGAATAATACAATTGGTGCACAAAATTAAATTGCACCATCCTATGATTCCACGAGAGAGAAGACAGCCCAATGCCCCTGTAACATTTTTCCCAATCTGCCTCCGAGAGAATGCCCACTTGTTCCTGCCATTTTCTTTTTGAGGGATGAGTAACTCCTTTTGAGAACCCTTGAATCAAATATCTATAAACATGTGTTACCACCTTATTCTGAGTGGAGGATCCCAATAAAAATTCTACCCCTGCATCTGTGCATAAGTTAAGCCTACTTTTATCTTCTACCGAATTATATGCATGGTGCAATTGAAAAAGTCTTAGGAAACATATATCAATACTTCTATTTTGCGTGAAAAAATCTGAAAAATTCCGTGAATGATCTGAGTTAATTAATTGTGTAAAAAAGTTTACCCCCCTTGTCATCCAATATCTACAGTCCGAAATGGATCTAAACTCCGTAAAGTGATAATTCCCCCAAATTGGAGTGAAGCAAAAAATACCTTGAATACCTCTATTTTTCTTATACGCAATCCAACACTTATCCATCATGAATCAAATATCTATAAACATGTGTTACCACCTTATTCTGAGTGGAAGATCCCAATAAAAATTCTACCCCTGCATCTGTGCATAAGTTAAACCTACTTTTATCCTCTACCGAATTATATGCGTGGTGCAATTGAAAAAGTCTTAGGAAACATATATCAGCACTTCTATTTTGCGTGAAAAAATCTGAAAAATTCCGTGAATGATCTGAGTTAATTAATTGTGTAAAAAAGTTTACCCCCCTTATCATCCAATATCTACAGTCCGAAATGGATCTAAACTCCGTAAAGTGATAATTCCCCCAAATTGGGGTGAAACAAAAAATACCTTGAATACCTCTATTTTTCTTATACGCAATCCAACACTTATCCATCAACTTCCCTATATAAGTAGCTCTATATCTACCGTGCCCAAGTTCCCCACTATCCAAAAGACTAAAAATTGAATCCCTAGTGACCTCACTTATTTGTAATAACTTGAAATACCCAAAGAGGTATGGAACCCCCAGCCCCCCTTTTTCGGTTGGGCAGTAAAGAGAGGGCAACCCAATTCTAGGGCATTTTTTCCCCCAGATTAAATCTCTGATTAATCCCTCCATCAGTCTAAACTGTTTATTGGGTATCCAAATTGGGGAGGCCGAGAGGGGATACAGAAGCTGCGGGAGTAGAACCATTTTTACTATCCCTACCCTATCTGCTTTGGAGAAGGGCATTCTGAGCCAGCCATTAATGCTATGTCTGATTTTAGTTATAAGGGGAATAATATTTAATTTAGCATAGCCTCCCAAATCCGCTGAGACTTGAATTCCCAGATATTTAAACGATTCCTCTCTCCTGAGAACCTTAACCAAATCTCCTCCCTCCTGGGCAGTGCTACTATCCAAAAGACTAAAAATTGAATCCCTAGTGACCTCACTTATTTGTAATAACTTGAAATACCCAAAGAGGTATGGAACCCCCAGCCCCCCCTTTTTCGGTTGGGCAGTAAAGAGAGGGCAACCCAATCCTAGGGCATTTTTTCCCCCAGATTAAATCTCTGATTAATCCCTCCATCAGTCTAAACAGTTTATTGGGTATCCAAATTGGGGAGGCCGAGAGGGGATACAGAAGCTGCGGGAGTGGAACCATTTTTACTATCCCTACCCTATCTGCTTTGGAGAAGGGCATTCTGAGCCAGCCATTAATGCTATGTCTGATTTTAGTTATAAGGGGAATAATATTTAGTTCAGCATAGCGTCCCAAATCCGCTGAGACTTGAATTCCCAGATATTTAAACGATTCCTCTCTCCTGAGAACCTTAACCAAATCTCCTCCCTCCTGGGCAGTGCTGTCCAGAGGGAGAAGAATCGATTTTTCCCAGTTAATGCCCAAGCCTGAGAAAGAGCCGAATTGGTTCACCAGCTGGATTACGTCATGTATGGTGCTACCTGTATTCTGAATGGTCAGCAGGATATCATCGGCGTAGAGTGATATTTTTTCTGCTTCTCCCCCGCACCCCCATCCCTTAATCCATTCTGCTTCGTGTATTTTAATGGCCAAAGGCTCTACAAAAAGGGCAAATAGAAGGGGGGAGAGGGGGCAGCCCTGTCTAGTGCCTCTATATAGCCAAAATGGCTCCGAATATATTCCATTTATACACATTCGTGCTCTGGGGGAATAGTACATTGTTTTAATCCAACTCCCTGCTGATCCCGAATCTTTCTAATGCCTTCCAGAGGAAGGGCCACTCCACCCTGTCAAACGCTTTAGTCGCGTCCAAGACGGATGGAGCGGTCCCACCTGACCCACCGTATACAGAAAACCACTATGAAGATTGTATCCCGTTCCCCTGCCCGGAATGAAACCATTTTGATCAGGGTAAATAATGTACGAAATGACCTTCTTGAGTCTCATCGCAAGGACCTTGGCCAGGATCTTGACATCTGAATTCAGCAAAGAGATGGGTCTATAAGAGCCCATCTCTGATTCATTTTTATCCTTTTTTAAGAACAAAACTATGGATGCTTCCGTCAATGATCCATAAACGGTCCCCGCGGTGAGAGCTGCCGAGTACACCGTTTCCAATATAGGGGACAGCGTCTTGATATATTTTTTATAAAATGCCAGAGGGAGACCATCTAGGCCTGGAGCAGAGTCGCTCGAGGAGTTGTTTATCGCTACTATAATCTCATTGGCCCTAATTGGGTGATTGAGAGACGCACTCTGCTCCGCTGTCAAAGATGGAAACGAGATAGACTCCAAATAGTTCTCCAATTGGGTATCTGTAAACTCTAGTTCTGAACTATATAATGATTGGTAAAACAGCCGGAAGTTCTCCAAGATTGCACCCTCTCCTTGTATCTTCTCTCCTGCAGAGTTTATAATCAGATGGATCCCCTTATTACTATTTTTCCCTTTGAGAAGGTTAGCGAGTAATTTACCCGGTCTCCCTCTCTCCGAGTAATATTTTTGCCCAGCAAAAAATTTTTTATGTTGTGCCCTCTCGGCCGCATAGGAGTTATAAGCAGCCTGTGCCTCAATAAATCTATCCCTATCTTCCGTTGTAGCTGACGCTGCCCACGCCTCCTGTGCGGTTGCCAAATTTTTCTTTAAGGTACTTTCTCGCTGTCTAAACTTCTTTTTTGCCCATTCAATTTCAGAGAAAAACAGGCCTCGGAGATAGGTCTTGAGCGCATCCCAGGCCAAGCCAGGGTCCCTCTCGAGGACATTATTCCCCCAAAATTCCTCGATCAGCTTTATGACCCTTTCCTCATTGTCCAAGACCGAGAGCCAGTGAGGATTGAGCCTAAAAAAACTCTTCTTATCTAGATATGGACCCCTCTCTGTCCTAATCTGGAGGGAAATGGGTCCATGATCAGACACCGCAATAGTTTCATATTTAATCTTCACAATGAAACGCAGAAAAGCGTCATTGGCCAGACACATATCGATCCTGGACAATGTGGAATGGGTACGGCTGAAACAGGAAAAGGCAGGTCTATCCAGATATTTGGTCCTCCAGGCATCCCTCAAACCAAGGTTCTCGCAAAAAGTTCTTAAACCGGAGGATCCTCGTTGATTCTGGGCACCGGATCCGCGCAAATTACGTCTATCCTGGGAGGGGTCCCACACTGCGTTGAAATCCCCGATAATCATCATTGGGCTGTCTTCCCTATCGATCAAAAAATTAGTTAAGGCATTCAGGACCTGATATGAAAATGGGGGAGGGAGGTATACAAACGCCAGAATACACTGTACCTTATTCAAAACACAAAACAAAAAAATATACCTTCCCTGCTGGTCTATCTTTTGTGTTAGAACCCTAATATCAACCTTCTGATGAATAATAACAGAAACCCCCCTGGAGAATGCGGATCCGTAAGAGTGAAATGACATGGAAGCCCACCGTTTATCAAGCCAACCGATGGTGTCATGGGTTAGATGAGTCTCTGTTAAACAAATGATCCCTGGGAGATGCCGGATCACATCATTTACCATGCACCGCTTGCGGCGGTCATTCAAACCCCTTACGTTCCAGCAAAAAAATTGCGTAGCCATTCTTTAGCAGAGAAAAAAAAGCAAAGAAAAAAACCAACAGAAAACCAAAAAAACATTCCCCACGGCAGTGGGATAGGCGGTTTATTGGGGACCCGGTGGGCTCTTTCTATCATAAAGACCGAAGATAATGTCTCTGTACCCACAAGCTCTGTAAGCCAATCCTGAATCCACTTTGTGAGGGAGTTCTCCCCTACTTCCTCTGGCAACCCTATTATGCGGAGGTTGGATCGCCTAGATCGGTCCTCCAAATCCGTTAATTTGTCCCTAAGGGAGGTTTGGGCCTTGGTCAGAGCACTAACTTCTTTCCTTAAACTCTTGGTTTCTCCTTCAAGACTTTTTACCTGACTGACAACCACAGAGACCTTTTCCCTAGTTTTGGATATATCCTCCTTAACCAGGGCTATATCAGAGGAGAGAGAGATGCTGCAGTGCTCTCTCCCGTCTCCTCGTCTTCCCCTTCACTTGTCTCCGGATCCGGTCCCAATGCGTCTCCGTGACATGAGACTCAGTTAAGGGGTATTCGACTCCATCGATGCTTCCACAAGTGCGCTCCCTCAGCAGTCCAGGACCGGCCTCCGGCCAGAGAGTTTCCCCACTCCAGGATCAGCGTGCACCAGGTGATGCCCACACCAGTCAACAGGACATCTCCCCACCTGCGCCCGAAGCTCCCCAGCGGCACTCCAAGGGAGAGACAGGTAAGTCGAGAGGTCGGCTGCCAGAAATCAGGTCCCCTGCAGCGGCAGGGCGGCCAGGGTGCGTTGTGTGTGGAGGGGTAGGAGATCGAGTCCGGACACTACGTGACTCCTCCTCATGTCATGCCGGCCGGATGTGACCAATGTGACTCATCTCTACCCTTAATACATTTATTTATAGAACCACCTAAAAATTTACTGCACCCCCTTATAATATATAGAGCCACACAATGAATTAGTACCACATCCTTCTGCAGAGAAACATGGGTGGCGCAATGATGTAATCTAAGCTGTCCCCCTCTCTATGATATCCACGTCTTAATGATGCAGCTATTATTGGTTCTTTATGGCATTTTGGACCTGCTTGTAGCTTTATTCAGGTCTGTACTTTTGATGGGACTATGGCACCTATGGGGCACTCAGGGATGCCACTGGCTATAGTCAATTTAATTCTAATTTGTTCATAGGTTTCTTGTTGCTCTGTAAAGGATCTAAAGTCTACACCAGTACGTTAAACTTATTGGGGCACATTTACTGAGGGTCCGCGGAACGCATTTCCATCGGGTTTCCTGAATTTTACCGTTTTGTGGCGCATTTAACTGGGTTTTTGGCGCACGCGATCCGATTTTGGCGCATCGGCTGTCGCACGACACAAATTGGGGGGCGGGTTGTCGGACGATCCGACGGATTCAGACAACGTGCGGGATTTAACATCTCAAATTGTGTCGCAAGACATGCACTCACATACATCAGGAAGAAGAAGGCGAACTCCAGCGGACCTCAGCAGGGAAGCGACACATGCAGGATCTTGGGCGCACGATCTTGGTGAATCGCGCCAGACTTCATCTTCGTCGGACTGTAAATGTGCCCCACAGGGTTATATTAGGTTTTATGAAGATAAATTAAAGTGGTTTCCTCTCTTAGTTTAAAGCACCGCAAATAAAAATAATGGGGCAGATTTACTTACCCGGTCCGTTCGCGATCCAGCGGCGCGTTCTCTGCGGTGGATTCGGATCCGGACGGGATTCATCAAGGTAGTTCTTCCACCGTCCACCAGGTGGCGCTGCTGCGCTGAAAAGCATCTGAACGCACACAAGTTCACCGGGCCGGACCAAGTGAAGGTAAGCGCGTCCCAAGCGACACTTTTATTGTTTTAAATGTGGCAGTTTTTCAGAATCCGTCGGGTTTTCTCTCGGCCACGCCCCCCGATTTCCGTCGCGTGGATGCCGGCGCCGATGCGCCACAATCTGATCGCGTGCGCCAAAATCCTGGGGCAATACAGGAAAAATCGGCGCAAATCGGAAATATTCGGGTGACACGTCGGGAAAACGCGAATCGGGCCCTTAGTAAATGACCCCCAATGTTTCGAACAACAGAGGTATTTGAGGATTACAATATAAAACAACTGAATCTTTTCTGCATTATGTTCAATATGTAAAAGAAGGAAGGCCAGTCTTATCAAAGCCTCTTTCAAATAATATCTAAAATAATAATGGAGAAAAAATGTAATATTAAAATAAAAAATCGAAATCTAGAATTAAAAAATGCAATAAGGACACATCAGGAGCTTCCCTTTAGTTTGAGCTACGAATGAGTTACTGGTGATCGTGATGTCTAATGCGTAAATGATATTCAATGGTGCATCCTGCAATGTGATATCAAGTTTTGGAAATGTTTTCGCTAAAAATAGGAAAAGATTATTCACAAAAATGATAATAGCTGCTCTAATCCATTGCAGTCCTAACCTTGAGATCCATGGCTGAACAAACTAGCATTGTGCTCACAGTGGAAAAACACAGGAATTTTCTATTTGTTTGTGACTCCTTGCCAGGATATTGAAGAGGTTATGTGAAGGTGCAGGCGCTCCAGATCCTTGAAACAGACGTAATATTTCACAAGCGAGAAAGCACAAAACTTGACATGACAAAGATAATTCAGACAAATGTAACATTACCTAAAGTTCAAAGTGTATAGAGATTTGTAGGCCAAGGT
This sequence comes from Engystomops pustulosus, assembly GCA_019512145.1. Lineage (NCBI taxonomy): Eukaryota > Metazoa > Chordata > Amphibia > Anura > Leptodactylidae > Engystomops > Engystomops pustulosus. The sequence continues at coordinate 161,470,275 of CM033644.1, forward strand.
CACCTCTTCCATTATTCACTCAATGTAATGCAAATATTAGTCTACAGACTAATGTGATCTGTAAATACTGAGCGCTGCAACACGGTCATATCCCTCACCCCATAAAACCTGAATCACACTTTCCTGTGGGACCCTTGTTACATTCAGCGTTTGTGTCCGGTGCTGAGATGGCTGGCACTGCATGCCACAAACACTTACGCAGAATGACACACAGATAGAATGACCTTCATGGCTGGCCAGCAGCCACAAGCCCTTATCAGGGTCCCACGGATATAGAGGAGACTTGCTAATCATGGGAATACTGTATGTCATGGAATCATTATAGTACTGGGAGGAGATTTAACAAATGCCTGCGTGGGGACATAAACGCAAGTAAAGAATTTTTATTTTTGAAGGGAATCAAAAGGTGGTTAACACATATTTAATATTTAGAGATAAATATTTAGGATAATAATATTTAGAGAAGTTGTCGACTAGTATAAAATAAAGTACTCAATAAAGGGGGAAGTTGACGCAAAAGAATTGTGGGAGATCGATGGTGAAATATAGGGGATGCCTGGGTGTTGGCAATGAATGGGTGTCGCTGCTGGTATTGTATGAGCCGCTCTAGCTCATAGGTGTACAAGACACTTAGAACAAATAAACAAATATACCTGCGCTGACTCCAACAAATGAAACAGATGGTGATTTGTAATTAAAACTACAGTAATTGAGCAGGTGACTGACCCAGTTCAACCATTATTCCAATATGGAGAGTGTGGTGTCCAGGAAGCTTGTCCCCTATGTAGTAGATCCCGCAGTAATAGTAGATGTCCGCTGTAGTAAGTCCCTCTTTCTGTGTTCTATGCTTGAAGTAGATCCGAGGGAAAAAACTGGCACCAAACGCATTTTCGAGAGCAACGGTTTTCTTCTTCAGGGTAGAGTTCTATCTTTCCATCATTCTCTGCCTACTATATCTTCCCTCAGTTGCTCTATTACAGACGGCCCCTAGCTACAGACTTCTCTCTGGGCAGGACCTCTCTGGCCACTGTGACCTCTGGTGAAGCTCTCTGGATGTTTTACTATAGTCCCAGACTACAATGATCAACTGCAAGGTGTCTGTAATGAAGCTTTATTGATAATCCTTGGTCCCATACAGCAAAAAAGTTTGAAAATCCATTTGTCACGGGGACAAAAAATCATTTTGTCTGGAGCTACAATTATAAACTATACAGTTCTGACTTACGTAGAAATTCAACTTAAGAATAAACCTAAAGAACCTATCTTGTACGTAATCTGGGGACTGCCTGTATATCTTTTTTTTGTCGACAGTACGGTAAAATGGGCAATATAGCTATTGAAATGGCCATGTGCTACCTGTACTGAAACAGCAGCACACTGCTGTATTACAACATTTGTGTGCAAGAGGCCTAAGAGAAGGTTGCTGCCAATACATTTTCTTATCTCAGTCGTTTGCACATGTTATAGTGTTGATCGATGCAGCTGTTATCTGCTCTCAGGGATCTTGCAGTGGAAAACAGAAATGCTAGAGCTGCAGTGACCTTACCAGGGGACCTGATTGGAAAAGAAAGAGTAGACTTCCCACTTTCTTCAAATTAATCTCGTTAAATACTGCTGTCATTCATCCCAGATAGCCTTCAAGCCCCCAGTAGTATATAGCCAGCAAGTCCCCAGTAGTATATAGCCAGCCTGCCCCCAGTAGTATATAGCCAGACAGCCCCCAGTAGTATATAGCCAGACAGCCCCCAGTAGTATGCAGACAGCCCCCAGTAGTATATAGCCAGACAGCCCCCAGTAGTATACAGCCAGCCTGCCCCCAGTAGTATACAGCCAGACGGCCCCCAGTAGTATACAGCCAGCCTGCCCCCTGTAGTATACAGCTAGCCACGCTTGCCCCCTGTAGTATACAGCCAGCTCAGCCTGCCCCCACTAGTATACAGCCAGCCCAGCCTGCCCCCACTAGTATACAGCCAGCACAACCTGCCCCGTGTAGTTTACAGCCAGTCCAGCCTGCCCCCACTAGTATACAGCCAGCCCAGCCTGCCCCAGTAGTATACAGCCAGCCCAGCCTGCCCCATGTAGTATACAGCCAGCCCAGCTTGCCCCCAGTACTATACAGCATGCCAAGCACTTAAAAAAAAAACTTATATACTCACCCTCCGGTGGTCCCGATGCGCAGCGCTGCTCCCACAATGTCCGCGCGGCTTCTCTTCTGGCTTCCGCGCCTGTCTTCTGTCTTCGGTAACATCCTGCAGGGCGCAGCCATTTTCTTCCCTGCCAGCAGATGCATACTATGACACGGACGTCATACTATGCGCAGCACCCTACAGGATGTTACCGAAGAAAGAAGACAGAAGAAGACAGAAGAGGACCGGCGCTGAAATCAGGGGAGCAGCGTGGACATCGGGGAAGCAGCGTTGCGCATCTGGGCCGCCGGAGGGTGAGGGTTTTTTTTTTTTAAGTGCTGTATTGACTCGTGTATAAGCCGAGCTGAGGATTTTCAGCACATTTTTTCTGCTGAAAAACTCGGCTTATACACGAGTATATACGGTAGTGTGCGTTTTTGCATACTACGACTGTGTTTAACAAATGTTAATTACAAATTGTTTTTCATTTTTAGTTTTATTTGGGATTAAAGTTACAAAAAGAGAAAAAAAGGGTTTTTTTGTAATGTATGGTTTTTATTTTCAAATTAACTGAAAATGACAATAATAAATCAATTTCATACTTTGTGATATCATTGTAAAATATAAGATATATAGTTTTAGCGACAAAGGTTAATTTTTTTTTATTGAGTACAGGGGTATTTTTTTATTTTATTGTGAAATATCAATGTGTGTGTATATATATATATATATATATCGTGGTGATCACATGTCCACTTGGTCATGTGTAGCTGGCAGCACTGCAGGTTCCTCTATTCCAGGGGTCAGGAACCTTTTTGGTTGAGAGAGCCATTAACGCCACATATTTTAAAATGTTATTCCGTAAGAGCTGTACAACATGCACATGCCCCCCAGTAGATGGGTAGTCTCAGTGTGAGGGGTGCCCCTGCGATCTACGTCTCAGATTGCAGGCTCACCCGCACCTTTCCGGGTTCCTATAAAAACCGTCAGCTCCCAGCATTCCCCGCCGGATTCCTGCCTATGAGGAAGCTTTCCACAGTGTTTCCTTCCTAAGTGTTGACCTCCCGTTGTGACCCTGGACCTGTTCCTGATTCTGCTCTTTCGCTGCCAGCCCTGACCTCTTGCTCCGCCCCTGACCTTGCATCATTGCTGCCTGCCTGGAGCGTCTGCCTATTCCTGACCATGAGACTGCCTAGTGATCCTGTACCTCGGCCTTGGCTGCCACCGTGGACAAGTCGTGCCTGTGGAAAGACCTGGTGGTACCACACTGCACCAAGACCATCCTGCTTTGCGGCGGACTCTGCTGAAGACCGGGTGCCACTTAGATTCTGGTCCTAGGTGTCTGCTTGCATCATCGTCCACGGTGGTCCAGGGGGTTCACTACTCCAAATCCTGACACCCACCACATGCCTCCCAGTAGATAGGTAGTCCCAGAACATGCCTCCCAGTAGATATGTAGCCCCAGCACATACCCCAAATAGATAGGTAGCTACAGCATATACTCCCAGTAAATAGGTAGCCACAGCAAATGCCCCCCAGTATATAGGAAGCCACAGCACATTTCCCAGGAGATAGGTAATCACAGCACATGCCCCCCAGTATATAGGTAGTCACAGCACGTTTCCCAGGAGATAGGTAGTCACAGCACATGCCTCCCAGAATATAGGTAGCCCCAGCACATACCCCCAGTAAATAGGTAGTCACAGCACATACTCCCAGTTTATGGGTAGCCACAGCACATGCCCCCAAGTAGATAGGTAGCCACAGCATATGCTCCACAGTAGATAGCCACGGCAAAAAAATAAACAATATTTAATTCCTAGCGCTCCCAGAAGCCAGCTCCCCATTGCTCCCATGCTCTTCTTTTTGACTTAGGCTTTGACGATGGCAGCGATGGACTGTGTCCAGTGATCAGTCTAAGAGACACACAGCAGCCATTACTATTTATTAAAGATCTGCCTGAGAGCCAGATGCAGCCTACAAAAGAGCCATATCTGGCTCACGAGCCATAGGTTCCCTACCCCTGCTCTATTCACTGCATGGCGCCAATTAGGTGCTATGCTTTGAAAAGAGGAGAGGGTACAAGTGGTAACAAACCGCTTCTACCTTTTCCTCAGAGCCTCCTGCCACCCCTGGTCCTGCCCTCAGAGCAGGAGAAAACTGCAGCGATGTCAAAATATGTAGCTGCAGATGTAGCTGTCAAAAAATATTAGGCAGTCTGGATTGAGTTAAAATACAGCAAAGCTTCTACTAATTGTATCTTTATGCTCATTTATTTTTATCAGAGAGCTGAGATTCTTTCCTCATGTACTGTTCTGAGAATATTCATGACATGATCACTTATTATTAAATAACTAAACATATATCAGAAAACAATTATGAAGCTGTACATGCTCCTAAAGGCTCATAATAACCACTCCATACCTTATCTGTGACCTCCTTTACATTTCCTGTTCAGCCTTGACAGGTTTCAATCTCTGAGGTGCTCAAGCAGCGGATTTGGGACGCTATGCTGAATTAAATATTATTCCCCTTATATATAGCATTAATGGCTGGCTCAGAATGCCCTTCTCCAGAGCAGACAGGGTAGGGATAGTAAAAATGGCTCTACTCCCGCAGCTTCTGTATCCCCTCTCGGTCTCCCCAATTTGGATACCCAACAAACTGTTTAGACTGATGGAGGGATTAATTAGAGATTTAATTTGGGGGAAAAAAATGCCCTAGGATTGGGTTGCCCTCTCTTTACTGCCCAACCGAAAAAGGGGGGCTGGGGGTTCCATACCTCTTTGGGTATTTCATTGCTGTAGCATTTGTATGTAATAAAGTTCATTCTTATTGGTCCAGGGTTTCCCGGTACCTGGAAGTAACGTTCAAAGTAAAGATGCCCCGCTCTATCCAAGTCGCATTGCTCAGTCTTTATCAGTTTAGTAATAGGGAAAGGGGTAAAATTAGACCAGCAGGGAAGGTATATTTTTTTGTTTTGTGTTTTGAATAAGATACAGTGTATTCTTGCGTTTGTATACCTCCCTCCCCCATTTTCATATCAGGTCCTGAATGCCTTAACTAATTTTTTGATCGATAGGGAAGACAGCCCAATGATGATTATCGGGGATTTCAACGCAGTGTGGGACCCCTCCCAGGATAGACGTAATTTGCGCGGATCCGGTGCCCAGAATCAACGAGGATCCTCCGGTTTAAGAACTTTTTGCGAGAACCTTGGTTTGAGGGATGCCTGGAGGACCAAATATCTGGATAGACCTGCCTTTTCCTGTTTCAGCCGTACCCATTCCACATTGTCCAGGATCGATATGTGTTTGGCCAATGACGCTTTTCTGCGTTTCATTGTGAAGATTAAATATGAAACTATTGCGGTGTCTGATCATGGACCCATTTCCCTCCAGATTAGGACAGAGAGGGGTCCATATCTAGATAAGAAGAGTTTTTTTAGGCTCAATCCTCACTGGCTCTCGGTCTTGGACAATGAGGAAAGGTTCATAAAGCTGATCGAGGAATTTTGGGGGAATAATGTCCTCGAGAGGGACCCTGGCTTGGCCTGGGATGTGCTCAAGGCCTATCTCCGAGGCCTGTTTTTCTCTGAAATTGAATGGGCAAAAAAGAAGTTTAGACAGCGAGAAAGTACCTTAAAGAAAAATTTGGTAACCGCACAGGAGGCGTGGGCAGCGTCTGCTACAACGGAAGATAGGGATAGATTTATTGAGGCACAGGCTGCTTACAACTCCTATGCGGCCGAGAGGGCACAACATAAAATTTTTTTTGCTGGGCAAAAATATTACTCGGAGAGAGGGAGACCGGGTAAATTACTCGCTAAAAATAGTAATAAGGGGATCCATCTGATTATAAACTCTGCAGGAGAGAAGATACAAGGAGAGGGTGCAATCTTGGAGAACTTCCGGCTGTTTTACCAATCATTATATAGTTCAGAACTAGAGTGTACAGATACCCAATTGGAGAACTATTTGGAGTCTATCTCGTTTCCATCTTTGACAGCGGAGCAGAGTGCGTCTCTCAATCACCCAATTAGGGCCAATGAGATTATAGTAGCGATAAACCACTCCTCGAGCGACTCTGCTCCAGGCCTAGATGGTCTCCCTCTGGCATTTTATAAAAAATATATCAAGACGCTGTCCCCTATATTAGGATCGATATGTGTCTGGCCAATGACGCTTTTCTGCGTTTCATTGTGAAGATTAAATATGAATCTATTGCGGTGTCCAATCATGGGCCCATTTCCCTCCAGATTAGGACAGAGAGGGGTCCGTACTTAGATAAGAAGAGTTTTTTTAGGCTCAATCCTCACTGGCTTTCGGTCTTGGACAATGAGGAAGGGGTCATAAAGCTGATTGAGGAATTTTGGGGGAATAATGTCCTCGAGAGGGACCCGGGCTTGGCCTGGGATGCACTCAAGGCCTGTCTCCGAGGCCTGTTTTTTTCTGAAATTGAATGGGCAAAAAAAAAGTTTAGACAGCGAGAAAGCACCTTAAAGAAAAATTTGGTAACCGCACAGGAGGCGTGGGCAGCTTCAGCTACAATGGAAGATAGGGATAGATTTATTGAGGCACAGGCTGCGTATAATTCCTATGCGGCCGAGAGGGCACAACATAAAAATTTTTTTGCCGGGCAAAAATATTACTCGGAGAGAGGGAGACCGGGTAAACTACTCGCTAACCTTCTCAAAGGGAAAAATAGTAATAAGGGGATCCATCTGATTATAAACTCTGCAGGAGAGAAGATACAAGGAGAGGGCGCAATTTTGGAGAATTTTCGGCTGTTTTATCAATCATTATATAGCTCAGAACTAGAGTGTACAGATACCCAATTGGAGAACTACTTGGAGTCTATCTCGTTTCCATCTTTGACAGCGGAGCAGAGTGCGTCTTTGAATCTCCCAATTAGGGCCAATGAGATTATAGTAGCGATAAACAACTCCTCGAGCGACTCTGCTCCAGGCCTAGATGGTCTCCCTCTGGCATTTTATAAAAAATATATTAAGACGCTTTCCCCTATATTGGAAACGGTTTATTCGGCAGCTCTCACCGCGGGGACCGTTTATGGATCATTGACGGAAGCATCTATAGTTTTGTTCTTAAAAAAGGATAAAAATTAATTAGAGATGGGTTCTTATAGACCCATCTCTTTGTTGAATTCAGATGTCAAGATCCTGGCTAAGGTCCTTGCGATGAGACTTAAGAAGGTCATTTCGTACATTATTCACCCTGATCAAAATGGGTTCATTCCGGGTAGGGGAACAGGGTATAATCTTCATAGATTGTTTTCTGATATGCAGTTGGGGTCAGGGGGGGACCGCTCCATCCTGTCTTTGGACGCGACTAAAGCGTTTGACAGGGTGGAGTGGCCCTTCCTTTGGAAGGCATTAGAAAAATTCGGGATCGGCAGGGAGTTTATCGGTTGGATTAAAACAATGTACCACTCCCCCAGAGCACGAATGTGTATAAATGGAATATATTCGGAGCCATTTCGGCTATATAGAGGCACTAGACAGGGCTGCCCCCTCTCCCCCCTTTTATTTGCCCTTTTTGTAGAGCCTTTGGCCATTAAAATACGTAAAGCAGAATGGATCAAGGGATGGGGGTGCGGGGGAGTCGCAGAAAAAATATCACTTTATGCCGATGATATTCTGCTGACCATTCAGAATACAGGCAATACCATATATGACGTGATTCAGCTGGTGAACCAATTCGGCTCTTTCTCAGGCTTGAGTATTAACTGGGAAAAATCGATTCTTCTCCCTCTGGATAGCTCTGCTCAGGAGGGAGGAGATTTGGTCAAGGTTCTCAGGAGAGAGGATTCGTTTAAATATCTGGGAATTAACATTTCAGCGGATTTGGGACGCTATGCTGAATTAAATATTATTCCCCTTATAACTAAAATTAGATATAGCATTAATGGCTGGCTCAGAATGCCCTTCTCCAAAGCAGACAGGGTAGGGATAGTAAAAATGGTCCTACTCCCGCAGCTTCTGTATCCCCTCTCGGTCTCCCCAGTTTGGATACCCAACAAACTGTTCAGACTGTTGGAGGGATTAATTAGAGATTTAATTTGGGGGAAAAAATGCCCTAGGATTGGGTTGCCCTCTCTTTACTGTCCAACTGAAAAAGGGGGGCTGGGGGTTCCATACCTCTTTGGATATTTTATTGCAGCCCAGCTCGCGTTTCTGATCACAAGGAGGGAGTGTAGCGCCTTTGAGAAGTTATTACAAATAAGTGAGGTCACTAGGGATTCAATGTTTAGTCTTTTGGATAGCGGGGAACTTGGGCACGGTAGATATAGATCTACTTATATAGGGAAGTTGATGGACAAGTGTTGGACAGCGTATAAGAAAAATAGAGGGATTCAAGGTATTTTTTGTTTTACCCCAATTTGGGGGAATTATCACTTTACGGAGTTTAGATCCATATCGGATTGTAGATATTGGACGATAAGGGGGGTAAATTTCCTTACACAAGTAATTAAATCAGATCATTCACGGAATTTATCTGATTTTTTCACGCAAAATAGAAATACTGATATATGTTTCTTAAGACTTTTCCAATTGCACCATGCTTATAATTCAGTAGAGGATAAAAGTAGGTTTAATTTATGCACAGATGCAGGGGTAGAATTTTTATTGGGATCTTCCACTCAGAATAAGGTAGTAACACATGTTTATAGATATGTGATTCAAGGGTTCTCAAAAGGAGTTACCCATCCCTCAAAAAGAAAATGGCAGGAACAAGTGGGCATTCTCTCGGAGGCAGACTGGGAAAAATGTTACAGGGGCATTGGGCTGTCCTCTCTTTCGTGGAATCATAGGATGGTGCAATTTAATTTTGTGCACCAATTGTACTATTCCCCTTATAGCCTATTTAGAATGAAACTTAAAGATAACTCTAAGTGTTTACGCTGCAGCCTGGAGAATGCGGATTTTGTCCATGTAGCATTTGTATGTAATAAAGTACATTCTTATTGGTACGGGGTCTTCCGGTATCTGGAAGTAACGTTCAAAGTAAAGATGCCCCGCTCTATTCAAGTCGCATTGCTTAGTTTTTATCAGTTTAGTAATAGGGAAACAGGTAAAATGTTGGTGGTCAACAAGGTTCTCCTGTTGGCAAGATTGGTTATTGCACGAAAGTGGGGGAGGCATTGCTCAGTCTTTATCAGTTTAGTAATAGGGAAAGGGGTAAAATGTCGGTGGTCAACAAGGTTCTCCTGCTGGCAAGATTGGTTATTGCACGAAAGTGGGGGAGTTCCACTACCCCGTCCCCTGAAGAATTTTTAGGAGAAGTGGAGAAGTGTAAAAAATACGAAAGATTGATGGCGATTAAGGGAGGACATCTGGAAAAGTGGAAAAAGACTTGGTGTATAGAGACGGAGAATAAGTGATGAGGAGGAACATGAAGGGCAGAAAATTAGTAATATCCTGAGCATCAGTAAAAGGAGCTGTATTCGGTGCATCAAATGATAGATTGTATATTGTGCACGCCAGCGCCGATGCGCCACAATCCGATCGCGTGCGCCAAAAACCCGGGGCAATTCAGGGAATATTGGCGCAAAATGGAAAAATTTGAGTAAATCGCCGTAAAAACGTGATTCGGGCCCTTAGTAAATGACCCTTAATGTTCTTCACATACTATTGTGAAGAACACCGTTCGGCGCGCGTCTTCTGATAAGTTAGCAGATGTTCGGAACATCTGCAATGTGTTCTTCACTGTGTTCTTTCTGTGCTTGAGCTGGGCTGTGATGTGACTGTTGGTCCTGCTCCAGCCTCCAGCCCGCTCCGCTCCAGCCTCCAATTCAGCCCCCGCTCCTCTCCTCCATGCCCGCTCCGTTTTGCTCCAGCCCTCGCTCCGCTCCCCCATGCCCGCTCCAGCCCCATTCCGCTCCCCCATGCCCGCTCCAGCCCTGCTCCGCTCCTCCATGCCCGCTCCAGCCCCCGCTCCGCTCCTCCATGCCCACTCCAGCCCCTGCTCTGCTCCTCCATGCCCGCTCCAGCCCCGCTCCGCTCCACCATGCCCTCTCCAGCCCCCACTCCACTCCTCCATGCCCACTCCAGCCCTTGCTTCGCTCCTCTATGCCCGCTCCAGCCCCACTCCGCTCCTCCATACCCGCTCAAGCCCCGCTCCGCTCCTTCATGCCCGTTCCAGCCCCTGCTCCGCTCCACTTCAGCCTCCGCTCCTGCATGCCTGATCCAGCCTCCGCTTCGTGATACCCGCTCCATTTCGCTTCACCCCTCCAGCTCCCGCCCCGCTCCTCCACTATTCGGCGCTCGTGTCTTCGGCTAAGTGTGCAGATGTTCGGAACATCTGCAATGTGTTCTTCACTGTGTTCTTTCACAGTGTTCTTCACTTAAATGATCCTGTGTTCACTGTGTTCACTGTTTTAATTGTATTCTTCACTGTTCTTCACTGTCTTTGCTTAATTAAATGCTCGATCTCGAGCAGGGGAAATACTCGTCCGAGCAACGAGCCGCTCTGAGTACTCGCTGAGTATGCTCGCTTACCTCTAATTAAGGGTTGTGCTATATATAAAAATAATTTTGTCCTGTTCCCCCATCCTTTGTCTTTTTTGTATCTCTTTTTTTCTATGTGGTGGTCTTATTCTTTGTCTTGTTTAGTTCTGTTGTTGGTTTCACATATACATATATATATGTATGTATGTGTTTGGAAGAATTGCTACAAAGTAAGGCACCTGAATATTTTTTTTGGACATGTGCTTGCCATTGTTTCAACATTTTGTACAAGTCCCCATTCATTACTATGGACCCATACACATGGCTGTAATTTCCACATGTCATGAGGCAACATACCAACGTCATACAGGCCACAAACAATGAACCACAGGTTTGTTGTTTGCGACCTGATATTATACAATGTCCGAGTGCAGGAAACCTTAGAATGCTTCCAAAAATGTAGGTGTTAAAAATGTATCTTGCAGCAGGACAACTAACCCAAACATACAGTCAATTTCATGAACTTTAAGAAGTAATAATATGCCCCCCAAAAAGCCATGATCTCAATATGAGTTTGGTAATATCCCTTGTGGTCCTGGCTAGAAATGGTGAAAATATATGAGAAATCCGTAGAAAATGGTAAGGGAGCAAACTTGCTTTAAAAAGCCACCTGTGGCCAAAATGCCTTCAATGTGCCATTGTGCAACTAAATTGACTATACTGGTTACAGATGAAACCAGATATTTACATACACTATATAAATAACTATATATTTGACATGAAATCAGAATAAACCTTTCCCATTTTAGGTCAATTAAGATTACCAAAATGATTTATATTTATGAAATGCAAGAATAATGAGAGTCTTTTAGAGAATTTTTATTACGTTCTACCAAGTCTAAAATTTACATATATTTCACTTGTATTTGGTACCATTACCCTTAAACTGTATGACTTGGGTTAAACGTTTTGGAACTGGTGTAACTGAGCCATGTTTATAGACCTCTTTGCTTGCGCCTTTTCAGCTTTGCCTTTAAATTTGTACCGGTAATAGGATTGAGATCAGGCCTTTATGATGTTCACTCCAAAATATTGATTTTGTAATCCTTAAAGGAACAAAGCTCAAAGCTCATTCAATGAATAATGCATGGTGCAGGGTCTGATGGGAGGAGCATGACTCTTTTTATTGTATTCCAAGGACCTTGCTAGAACCTAGAGTCAAGCTCCTCCCTTCAGGCCCTGAACAAGGTATAAATCAATGAATCATCTGTGACTGCAGTGTTTCTTTAAATCAATAGCTCTTGGGATGTAAAACAACTTTGACTATTATCTTTATTACCTATATCCAGCAGTTTCCTTGCTATACCCCTCAGATTATCTAATAACTGTAGTGGCTGCTTCCTCTGCCTGTGCTGATAAGCCCTGTAAGTCCATAGTTTGTTTATCTGTCGGTTTAATGGGAGAAGGAGCAGGTCATGTGTCAGAGCTCTCTGTGTGTATGGAGCAGAGCTAGATGTGTTCCAAGACTGTGGATACAGATGTCTCCTGCACAGAATAGTGAGATACAAGATCTCCCCTGTTCCCTTTCAGTCCCTCCATCTCAGTCTGTGATTCTATAGAACTTTCTCTCTCTTTCTGCTCCCCTCCCCCACCTTGTGCTCAGCACTTCATGCACTGTGCAGATAAGCTATTAACCTTTAGTGCTTACACAGCATACGGTATAGACTTAATGTAACTGGGTTACCCGGATTTCTTTCACTTATTACATGTTCCTCCATGTGATGGAAGCTGTCAGGCTAGTCACCATATACATCCTGTATGTGCACTGTACAATGTTCAGTGGATTTACTAGTGAAAAACAAAATTAATGTAATGCTAAATTACTTTGAGAGTGAACATAGGGCATCATGGAATCTGTGGGCAAGCTTACTGGCCTCAGCTTGAGGGCATAGACAGATAGACATTAGTCACCGCCCACTTCACCTCTTGTGAGAAAGATTTTTGTCAAACACTTTCAGTACAGAAAATGCCATAACCTTGGAAAGAAAAGGGTGAGCAGCACAAGTTGGCGTTGTTCTGTTTGCTATTAAAGGGAGAGTTACGTATAAAAAATTGGTAAAATTATAACTTTACAGTTACACTTTAAGCCACTTTGTAGCCAGTTTGGCAGGATGCTTCAGGCCATTGTCCATTTGAAATACCCATTTGCACCCATTCTTTAAATTCCTTGTTGATGTCTTGAGATGTTACTTCAGTTTTGCCACATAATGGTCTTTCATCATGATGCCATCTATTTTGTGAAGTGCAACAGTCCCTCCTGCAGCAAAACAACCTCACAATATGATACTGCCTCCCCGTGTTTTACAGTTGCTACATTTTCCTCCAAACGTAGCAATGGTCATCATGGCCAAACAGTTTGATTTTAGTTTTGTCAGGTCATAGGACGTGTCACAAAAAATGAAGGTCTCTGTTCCTAAGTGTACTTGTAAACATTAATCTTACTTTTTATGTTTCTTTTGGCTTTTTCGGACTAAAGCATGTTCATCTCTGGAACACAGAACCCTTCACCTGTCTGAGTGGTATGATGGTTGGATATTTCCATCTTGTTTTTACTTGCATGTAATTGTTTTTACAGATGAATGCTGCACCTTCACGACAAAGTCAATGTTTTGGGGTGACCATCATAAAGTCCTGATCTCAATCCTACTGAATATTTATAGACAAAGCTGAAAAGGCAGGAACGAGCAAGGCGGCCTACAAACTTGTCTCAGTTACACCAGTTCTGTCAGGAGGAATGGACATAAATTCCGACCAACTATTGTGAGAAGCTTGTGGAAGGATATCCAAGGCACATATTCATTTTTTCACGTTTTAGGTCAATCATTATTCCCAAATGCCAGAATAGAGAGAGTATGGCATTTTTATTACTTCAAAGTCAAAAGTTTATATACATTTCATTAGTATTTGGTATAATTCAGTATCGTGGTTCTCAAGTCATACAGTTCAATGATACCAAATACTAATGAAATGTATATAAACTTTTGACTTTTGCAGAAAGTAATAAAAATGCCATACTTTCTCTCATTATTCTGCAATTTGGGAATAATGATTAACCTAAAACAGGAAAAAATGCATATGTGCCTTTCTATGTAGTGTACGAAAACTTCTGGTTTCAAGTGTATATGTCCATAAGTTAAAGCATTCAGCAATTTATGTGTTAAATATCCCAGCAATCTGACTCCTGACCATAAGGGATAACGAAATACCCAAAATGTGAAACACCTGTGTACCTGTACTACACCATGTGGGCCTGCCCTATTGTTCAGCCATAGGGGACGGAAGTTACTTTGTCACCCTACCAAGTACATGCATTAGCTCTACTCTTTTACTCGACACAGATACTGTCCTGGCTTCACTTCCCACATAGCGAGAGAAGGCACCGGCATGGGATCTGAAGATGTGAGTCCTATGTGCCTTATTGGACTCGCGTCTAGGTACTTATTAAAATTATTTTTTTTCCATTTTCTTTAGCACCTAAAGACTTTATAAGGACCTGTAGCTGGTTAAGGGTCCCAAATCGATCTTAAAAGGTCTTCTTTAAGTGTCTCCCACAATGGTTACCTGGTTATATATTAATGCCTCCCAACTCACCCTGGTAAAAAAAAGTTTATAATGTTACGTTTGGAGACTAATAACTTTCAATGTATGAACCCTGTTAATGTGTTTAAAGGATGCTAGTTGCGTTCCGGTTTATCTAATAAAGGAAGAAAAATTGTACCAAAAACTGATTATTGATGGCCTGTAAGGTATGTAAATGTGAATGCTTCCTGTATAGCATTGTCAATTTTCAATTTAATAGATAATATTGCACATATATGATACAAAGAACGAGTTGAGCAGGTTTAGCGGCTGGCATTAGAATCTCAACACATTTACGGACTTTGATCTCTAAGAACTTCCAAATATCACACTGTATGTATCTTGTGATATGCATATGCTGTATTATATGTCTCTCCACAGGGTTCCATATGATTTTCTCTCTGTTTCCTGTTGAGCCTTCAGCACATCTCTGCTGGTTATTTCTCTGACACTTAGCTGCGATTTTAAAAGCATGAACCACATAGATTAGAAAAGCGCTGACAGTCAAGAGCGTGGGTGGAGTGTTTGCAGCATGCTGTTTGCTGTTGCTATGCTGAGTTCTGTTGGCTTCAAGATCTACCTCTTAGCTCTGACGCCAGCTCTGAAAATGTGTGGTTGATTTCCTATGCAATCCTGGCATAATAGGCCAGATTGAACTAGATAGGCACAGAACGCCAGGGGCTTCTTGCGTTGTGTGGTTTCCTCTAAAACAAAACATAAATAAGATTGTCATTGTAATCATTTGCATAAAGTAGAATGATGCACCCTGGATGATATCCACTTGTGATATCTAATTAATGGCATCATCAGGAAGCTTTCTCTGTAAGATCATCTGTGTTTATATTACACATCTAGCAACAGAGAAATACCTGCTTTTTACATTAATCACGGCAACACTTTCCAACTTGTCAGAAATGGTGATATTTATCTGCTCAAGAGGATATTGTGCAAAAGTAAGTCATACCTCTAGCAGCAGTGTTTATACATTTCTTTGTGAGTTTTTCAGAAATGTGATTGTTCCTGCAGTCAAATAAACTTGTTTTCATAACTTTTGCATAATTGGATAATTATATTGGGGGAGTTTGTCATATTACCTGTCATCAGTAATTGGCCTAATAAAACACTACCACTAAGTTGTCAAACAGCGTAATACCTTCTAGCTTTTGTTTCTTTCATGGCCCAGTGTGGTGGCATCATCCAGATAATCAACTTTGAAGTGTGATGTAAATTGGTTGGAGGTGGAGAGTTTGACGTCAAGATGGGAAGCTCTGAATGTCTCCTCCTCTGTGATTGACACTGTGCATCAGACTGCAGGAGATCTGTTTAGTGATGTCTCTGGATGCAGGACTATCATTTACAATGAAGGGGGCTTTCTGAGGAAGAGAGAGCTTGACTTCAGAGTTAAAATCTCCGCCTCTTTGACTTTATACAAGCAGTTTACATCTCACTTCAAAGTTAGTTTTATAGATGATGTCACCACACTGGGTCATGAAAGAAACATGATCTAGAAGGTGTTCAGCTGCTTGCCAACATACTGGTAGTGGCCTATTAGGTCAATTTCTGGTGACAGGTTCCCTTTGATAGTATTACTGTCTGATATAGCTGAGCCAGCATCATCAACAACATATTGTAAGGTGGTGAAATTGGTGGATGCTGACACATAAGCCCATTGAGTGGTCAAATAACAGGTATTTTTATTCAGAATTTTTATATACGCTCAGCCCTTCCGGGAAATATTTTGTGACATCTTTGACAGGTGTTAGAAGTCATTTGATACATCTGTAGACACAGGTTAGCCCTTGTGGGAAGTCACTTGACACATCTGTAGACACAGGCTAGCCCCTGCAGAAAATCATTAAATCTTTTCCTTTGCCATGATGGTTGTGTCTGTTCCTAGCTGTTGGCTGTAGGCACTTGCTGGCAACATTAACCTTCACTCCTTTCTCCGCTGCAGACTGCACCATTTTTAAACTTTGGATCCACAAATTCAGGGAGTCTGTATACTGACCCACCTCTGTGATAACAGTATACTGAACAAGACTTAGCACTCTCCTCTTCCCTCCTGGAGGAAGACTATTATACATTACTCATTGGTCCTCATTAAGGCATCAGAAACCTTCCCTCCCATCGGACCGTAAAGCCAATAGCTGCAGTAAAGCCAATAGCTGCAGTCCAGTCTCACAAGTCCCTTGACTTGTACAGAACATCCACATTATTTCTGATAACCTTTATTTCTGGTAACCAATAGCATATATTCCTTTTCTTTAACAGCTACATCAATTTCCGCGTTCTAGATAATCCCTTTATGTTGTTCAAGTTATTCAGCAGTCCTGCAACTTACTTTTGTATTCTTACATGCTTCTTTCTTTACATCTCTGAGCTCCGCTGAATAAGAGGAGCTGCAGCAGCAGAGTTATGACTCATCCTGCTCCCTTCGCCCTTCCTCAGTCATTGTGGATAGACTATGAGGAGAGAGACATGCAGCAGGGAATGCGAGTTTGTGTATATGTAGAGGGAAGTTGGACAGGAAAGGCTTGGGCTTTCAAAGGAGGCAAAGACACACAGGTACATATACATGCAGAGACATCTAATAGAAGAGATTTATTTAAAACTGGCCAACCCCTTTAATAAATTTCACTCATTGTTCTTTGGACGGGAGAAATCTTTGTCGGGAATGAGTCTGTGAATTTGTCAGTGATGAGACGGGTTCCAGCTTACAGGATGATTCAGCCATCACAGAGTATTCAATGAAATACTAATAGTTTTCTATGAACAAAAAAACATAACCTCTCAAAATAGCCTTGACTACCTTAAATTAGACAGCCAAAGAAGATGAAAGAGACTCCTACAATCAGACATCTCCCATACCGTGAGAAGGGGGCTGCTCACCCCCGCCCCACTCCGCAGCAATGTATGGCGCACGGCGCTGTATTATGGGGAAAGAAAGGACATGTCCTATCTTTCTCCTGGCTACAGAACGGCACGGATCCGCACGTGTGCTGCCGTACGGCGCAGTGCAACCTTTGCCGTCTATGGGGGACATATATAAGTCCCCCATACAGCCGTGTGAATATAGCCTAACAGTAGCTCTATTTTTATGTACTTAGTGTGCTGCATTTATTTACTGAACTGGGTTCTGGTGCTGTATCTCGGTTCTATATTTTTTCTTCTAAACTCAGTTTGGTGTTTTTTGTACTGAACTTGGTTCTGGTGCTGTAAATATGTAAAAACTTGGTTTTAGTGCTTTATTCACAGTAAGTACTAGGTTTGGTTATAGTATTGTATTCACATATAGAGCTAGATCATGAGGCTGTAGTTATGATATTGGCTGTGGTGTTGCATTTAACATGGTTCTGATGTTGCATATATTCTACCTTCTGGATCTATGCAATTAACACAACATTTTTGTATTTATTGGTTGGTAAAGGGGCGTCTTTGTCTATACATCAATTGTATCATTTTAGAAACAAAAAGATAGCTTTAAATAGTATATCAATATAAAGTGCATTTTTGGAGATGTTGATTACAGTAGGTATAATTTTTTTTCTTGATAGAACGGACTGCTTGCACCCAAAGCTTTGAAAAAGAACTATATCAGACCTTGTTCTGTGAGATTCTGCAGCGCATGGAGGAAGTCTCGACAGATGGGACCGGTTCTGGAGTAAAGTATGTCTTTACTTGGGAACCCTAGATAGCCTTTACGGCATCTCCTTCTTTATCCTCCTCTACATGAGTACCTTAGCCCTGTTGACGATCCCTCGCTGATTTCTCATTTTCTCCTTCACTGCTACCCCTCTGACTCTCCTCCTCACCTCCAGTTTATTCTTCTACCTTATAAACAATGATTGGCCAGGTGACAATTGCCTTTTTCTTTGTCACTTTCGTAATGCAAACCTGCCACATGTATAAGTGTAAATAATTCTGTACATGTTGTCACTGATCTTTTTACCCTACAGGGTTGGCATTAATATACTACTGCGTATTGTAATACTGTTATCTATGAGGTGCCTGCGAGCACTTGAGCATGGGATGCCCAGTATTTTTTCTGTTACCTGCCACAATAAAGAATTGCTACAAAAACTCTCTTAAATTTACCTCCTCCTGTAGTCCCGTGGCACCACCCATTACTGCCATGCCCCTATTTGTTTACAGAGGCTGGCACTCCCATCCAACCACAGCCACAAAAATACCAAAAATTTAAAGTTGACCCAGGCCCAATTTTTTTTTAATTAATTTTTTTTTTCAAAATGAATGGGGGTA
Organism: Engystomops pustulosus; assembly: GCA_019512145.1. Classification (NCBI taxonomy): domain Eukaryota; kingdom Metazoa; phylum Chordata; class Amphibia; order Anura; family Leptodactylidae; genus Engystomops; species Engystomops pustulosus. The sequence goes on from CM033644.1 coordinate 161,488,767, forward strand.
AATGACGTGCACAGTCTGACAGCGCATGACCCTTTCACGCGCTGCCGGACTTTGCACGTTGTTTTGGTGTTCATTCGGACCGCGCTGTAAAATATGGTACTTTGTTGTTTTGTGAAAATATAATCTAGATACCTCATGTGTTGGCAATAAGTGGCAGAGCATGCTTTATCGTAATGGAGAACTCCTTAAACCTGGTGAGTTTAAATGCCCGATTCTGTACGATGACGCTGCCTGAAGTCCTTGTTCTCTGCAGTTGTTTATCTATAAGCTGTCTCATTAGAACTGTGTTTTGCCGTGGCTTCTTGGCTGTTATTGGCGTTACCATGGCAGTGTAGTGACTAATTTTGTCCAACGTTCCTGCTTCGGTTGCATGTGTTAAATGAGTACATAGAAACAGCTGAAAGAAGAAGCCAGCAGAAATGAGCATAAGTCACCGGCAGCTCTTTAATACTTCTAAGACCCATAACCCATTTTATTATATATTATATGTTTTACTTCCATGATATTAATCAGTTACCCATTTCCAAAGTCAACTCGCAAATTTTTTTTCTGCACATTTGTCCTACAAACCAAAGTCCATACATAATTAATATAGCGCTTGTCACATCAAAGAGAAATATCTGTAATGACTATCAAATACAAGCTATTGGTTTTTACTCTTGAGGTCTGAATTGGAATTGCTGAACATTTTACTAAGGTGTAAGTTACATTGAAAGGCATTTTAATTTTCAATAAACTTAGCAGAAATCAGCAGGAGTAACAGTGACTTGTAATCTTCATTTTCAAGCAACTCTTCTCTCTGCAGTCTCTTTCTGTGTGTTTTCAATCCGTTCAGCACTGAGGGGCGCAGTTGCTGTAACCCACTGTTTTCCTCTGCATTCAGTTACTTTGTATTCAGACAACTCCTTGATATTCTGCCCATCCTGCTAGCAAGATGGAATTCATCAAAGAGTACACATTTTCATTATATTTATGGAAAGTTTGTTGAAATTTGTATGTCTAAGGATGTTTAAAGAAAATCTACCATTTCTTTTTATGCATTATGAACCAAACATACCTTGTCAGCCTTGTCCTGCCTAGTATAAGCCAAGAACATGTTATCACTATGTTGTCCCTGACAGACAGAAGTAGTCAATCGCTGCACCATCCCCCAGCTGCTGTGTATGAGTCATCTAGCTCAGGTTAGGATTAGTCCTGTCTGGACAGTTCAGGCAGCTCCTATGTATGTGGAAGTAATGTTTATGTATGACTGACAGGGCATTCATCCAGCTTTCCCAAGGTCCTGAATTTTATAATAGTTTTTTTTAGCAAAACCACTCAGTTCAGGGATTAAACAAGATATGCTTCAACATACGACGCATGGGCCCTAATATGTAGAAAGATAGCACATGTCCTATCTCTTTCCCGTGTACAGAGAGGTACGGTGCCTCACTATGGCCATCGCCATTTATGGGGGACATATGTACGGCCATAAGCTTGCGACGCCAGACTGTCGTGTGCATGGTGCCTAATACTGTTGGGGTCACCTCTGCCATGAGAATGACTTAGGTCTATGGTTAACATGTGAAATGGTTTCTATGTATTAAATATACAGCATATATATTTATATACACATTATAATATAACAACTAAATTTTGGCTACTCATGAAAGACATGACTGCATGAAAGACAAAGAAAGAGGTAAACATGAGATTAAAATGAACTGCACATGACTTCAGAGGTCACACCCCAGCAAACCTAGTTATCTTTATTCTTATAAATCTAGTTTTTAATCAAAGAGTTTCTAATCTGACACCACTCCGTTTCCTCAAAGATTATACCAAAAGAATATTTTTTTGTTGGAGAAGAGATTAGCAGAAATTCCTGTAAACTTGCAAGACTTGGTTTAAGATAACAATTTGCTATAAAAAAACCATATTATAGCAATAGTATCCAAAAATAACTGTGATAAAATAATATAGAGTTTAGTCTTTAGCATTCTCTGTAATGGAGAGTGTTACAGAAATCGTCAGAGTTTTATCAGTTTGGTCAGTGAACAACCGACAATTTCCATAGGATTTCTGTCAGATTTTGTTCAGTGAATAAGATTTTCACATGTTTTTTTTACATGAAAATAAACTGATGAACGTGGTCTATGTGTGCATTACATTTATGCCACAGAACAGTGCGTTTATAATTTTTCCCCGTAGACTTGTATAGGGCGTGTCACTAGCAAAAGTTAAAAATCACACACGTGTGTGAAAGAAATTTATGTCTTACAAAACACATTGGGGGAGAATTTATAAATACTGACGTCTTAAACACCAGTCTTAAAATTATCTCTCGTCAGGTCAGACCTAAGACTAGGTCTGACCTGGCAGAGATATTTGCTACAGTCTCTGCTGGACATCCGGCAGACCAGGGCATTCACGGCCCTGCCCACCCGCTACAACACACCCAAAGTGGTGTGAGGGTCAGAAAACAGTCCTAGCTGGCAGGGAAGGGAAGGTTTATATGACTTGTACGGCAGAACACTGTTGGAAAAGAAATAGTAAATCTCTCTAGTTAAATACACTGGGTTCCCTTGTGATGTGATCCTAGTGCAATTCAAAAGCTGCTCATTGTTCGCTGTTGGTTGAAAACTACAGGTGCTATAAAAGGACCAGACACAACAATACCCTGCTGTATGCCCTCATGCACTTTATTTCACAACCTCCATTTATTGCTGTGCAGCTAATTGAACCTGACACTTGCGCACCAAGTGAAAAACAATACTACATTGTCCTGCACTACTATCACATTAATGTTATAACTTGTGATAGACTGAAGAATTGTTTTGTAGCCAATGCATTTCTTCAAGCAAAAAAACAGACTTTTATGTTTGTTCATTCATTCTGCTATTACAAGTGGATTATATAAACAGTAACTATAATATGAAAGTGTTCAAATTTAATTTATTTTACGCATTGGAGCTCTTGGACTGGAGAATTGGTACTACATTCGCTGAAGTATCATGACTGCTTTGGAAAGATGAACTTTATTTCCTTTCTGATCAAAGATTTTGTAAGTTGAGGTATATTTTTCAGTATATTTGTCGATTGGAATCTAGTTGTGGGGTGTTCTAAAAAGTAAATGTCTGTCCTCGCTACATCTTAAATTGTGAATGCTGTTGTCACAAGGGTCATGTAAAACCTTTTAAGACATAGGCAGATGTGTAGATACAGAAGTTTTGTTTAGAAAAAGTTCTATTTCTATATTGTATACCTAGTCCTGTGATTGGCTCAGTAAACTGTCACAAATACTGTAAGTCATGGTTCACCATAACCACTTTGGCCATTCAAGTGGGAGCACTTAGGTCAAGCACATTACTAAGTTTCCATAATATTTAAAACCATTATGCTGCAGGTTTCAGACACAATGGGGCTTATTTACTAAGGGTCCCGCGGCCGCATTTTCGCCAGGGATTTTTTGGGGGGATTGCGCCGGGGATTGTGTCGCACACGATCAGATCGTGTCGCAATCGTGCCAGCTGGCAGGCCGTCGGATGATCCGACGGATTCGATCTAAGCGCTGGATTTAACATTTAAATTTGTGTCACAAGCTAAGCACTTACATGCACCGGGAAGAAAAAGCTGAACTCCGGCGGAACTGAGCGGGGAGGAACACATAGAGGATGTCAGACAGGTAAGTAAATGTGCCCAAATATCTGGGTAAGATTTGCAGGTATCTCTTCGTTATGTAGATAATGTACATTGCAGTGGGTTAGTACTAGTGAGTTTGCAGTGGGTAATCTGTTGTGTCCCCAGACACAAAGCTGCAGGTGTGTAGGACTATGTTTCCGATAGGAAGCATCAGGGAACTGCACTGTTTATAAAAGGAATTTTTCCCTTAAATGCAAACTTAGCAGAAGAATATGGCTTTAATCTGCAGGGCAGAGGGCCAACTTTGTGATTGCCTTTATGTAAGCTTCCATCCATATTCACATTCCTAAGTGAGTATTCATCATACTAATTAAAGCCACAAGCTGTTCGTTTGGAAGCCGATCCCCCAGGCATGAAATGTCTGCACAAATCAAGCATTATAAGCACAAGCCCCTCAGCTCTTCCATTGCCACTCCTGCTCCTCAGCTGAGCTAACAACACATGTAGTGTGCGCCTGTCACATGTTACTCAAATGCTATTATGGGGGCCCTTTGAACATAGCATTTTATTTAAAGTCTGTCTTTTTTTACTGTGGCGGGAGTCACATGAAACACCCATCAAATGGCTAAAATTGGATCTACCATTGGGCTCAATCTAAATACTGTATATAGAGGTCCCCTAATTCTGGTCTTATAGCACAAATTCTAATGTTATCTAATATCCACAGGAAAGGAGATAACATATTGATCAATGGGGGTATGACCACTGGGACCCCCACCAATTACAAGCATGAGGGACCCACAGTCTATTTGACCACCATACATAGTCAGTCTTTGATAACCTCATAAAGATTTAATTGAGCAGGAATGTGATTGTGTGTCCTGCTGCATTCAGATGGAGAAGATACACGACCCCTGTTCTTATGATTGTTTGGAGTCTGAGAATTTTAAGTTGCACATTTGCTGCATTGTAAGGTTCCGCATATTCAAAACCTACAGTGGAGCTGCTGCTGTTTTTATCGCAACACATGGATGGGATTTGTGGATGGGAAACAATTTTGCTTACCCACAGACAACCTACCCAGGGTGAATAGCTTTAACCTTGACAGGACTCACCCCTTTTTCATTTATTTGCTCCCCTCCACCCAAAAGCCATAACTTTATTTTTTCATTTACATAGATGTAAGAGGGCTTGTTATGTGCGGGACAAATTGTACTTTTTTGTGGCATCATTTAATATTCCATTGGAAAGCTGGGGAAAACAAGCATTTACAGCTTTCACCGTATGATCCAAATGATACCTTCCCTTTATTTTTTGAGTTGGCATGCTTAGTTAGAAATTTATAGGTTTCCTTATGTTTTGGTAGATTTAACATTTTTTAAATCTTTTGTATATATCAATTTGGGACCTACCCTGGAGATTAAAATTAGAACAGCAGACAATTTCCTATATGTCAAGGTCATTGTGTAGTTCTATGTGAATATATGAGTATACATGAGTGTATACATGAGTAACATTGCACTATTTTCAGCTTATTTCATAAATTGTATATATTACAGAACACTTTCAGATACCTGCAAGTTATTAGTGTTAATCTGGCACCTAGTGCTAATTTCCTTAAAGAGGACCTGTGACCAAATTTTGACCACCCTGACTAACAATGCATGCTGATAAAGGGTTACAAGTCCCCCCCATACCACCTAAAAATAGCTGCCAGTGAGATCATTACCGATGGTTTTCTGATATGCAAATTAGCTTGTGCGACTCATCTCTCTCAGATTGGCAATGAACCACATCCCCTTATTGTGACTGACAACTCTGTGTCTCTTCAAATCACTGCTCTGCATCCTTGTGCTGAGAGACTTTCTGCTAGTATACAACTACAGACATATACATGTATATAGACTTGTGTTACATTCATGACATGTCACCAGACTGACATCATAGCAGGTCCTTTAGCCTTATAACAATAGCAAACTGTACACCATGTATGGGATTACATGAAATCACAGCAGCCTCTATGTAGTATGGAGAGGAGTAGAAGTCCATGGAGGCCGCTGTGATTTCATGTGGTCAGATATATGCATGGGGTACAGTTTGCTATTGTTAAGAGGCTAAAGGACCTGAGATGATGTCACTATGGTCACATGACATGAACTGTGACCAATAAGGAGGCATAAGGCATGGGTAGTATTAGATGGGAGGGGCCGGATGATCAGGACAAGCCCTCTTTGATGACAGATAATATAAGATAAAAGGTGATTTATGTGGATGTAAGTGAAACTATTTTTAGCTAAAAGAAGGGTGTCAGTCAGTTAATAGGGCTCTACAGGAACATGTCACTTGCTGTATATGTGGTTATGTGGTGACAGGTTCCCTTTGATTATCTGACAACCCCCATTTAACTGGCAGCCTAACTTTCCAGTTTTTACTGACTTTGAAAAAATGGTGTGCTGTTCTAAAGTGACTGAAACCCTCTGGCAGCAGGTTGTCCAGATGAAGGCCAAAGGGTTGACCCTATCAGCCATAGCAAGAGTCATTCCAAGTCTGTGAATTCTAGAATATTGTATCTTTACAACATCACAAACTCATTCACGTCCCCAAGGAAGGCTGGTCACCCTTGAAAGACAAATGCAAAAGAGGACAGGATAATGTAAAGAATGTCCTTGGAATTGCTCGCCAGTTCAGCACTGAACAGGATAAGGATGTGTCTCATCATACAGTGTACTGCAGTGACCAAAACTCTCATTAGCAGAAAGAATCAAAAGGCTAGATTCCTGCTGAGGAGCATGTTGTGAGGACAGAGGAGAATTAGTCCACAGTTTATTATATTGATGAAAGCAAGTTTAATTTATTTGGATCATTTTGTTCATCGACAAACTGGGGAAGGACAACCAAAAGTGTGTTATAAAGTCAATGTTGAAATTGTTGTCAATGTTGAAATTGTTAGGGTTGGGTAACACTGAAGACAGAGGAAGGTGTGCCCTGAACTCGCCCCAACCTCTGTCACTTCCTATAGCCCCCCATGCTAAACCCTGGGACGACTACTAAGGACTTGGAATACACTAGCTAAGGGAATAACACTAACAAACATAAAACACAAAAGAGTAGTAAACTAGCCGGAGTGACAACGAGAGGGTACGTCAAGAGAAAAATCAGGAAGCTAAAGGGTCAACATCAAAAACTAGCTGAGATCACAACAATACAGAACAAATAGCAAGTAAAACCTATAGCAGAGAGCAAGCGATGAAGTGGCTAGTGAAGCTACAATTTATGCAGCCAGAACCCGACCTCCAGAACCTGATTGGAGCTGCAGACACCATGCCACAACTCCCAGCAGTCTAGAACACAAACCCTAAACAGCACAAGGTCTTAGCAGCCGCTGCACGGAGCCTGCCCCAGAGACCGCTGGTAGAGGATAAGAGGTGGAGTCTGCATGGAGACGCGCAGGAGGTCGGAGAACGCAGCTAACGTCACCAGAAGCATCGGAGGAAGGACCAGAAGTCCAAGTGTTCTCCCCTACGAACCTGACAGAAATGCTTTCTGCAATAGGAGTTGGATCTCCTGTGTAGATACATAGGAGAGTGAATGCAAGTGTGAATCAAAATCTTCTTCAAAAACATGTGCTTCCTGCCTTGCATTCATCACAAAATTTTCATGTAGGACAGCAAAATGGAAAAAGCAGTTCCTTGAAACAGAAAACATGGTAACAATGAAATGCTCAGAGTCCAAAACTAACACCAATAGAAAACCCCTTGGTGATAAAGTTATGGTCAAGAAACCCACCCCAGTCACAGAACTGTGGAAGATACTGGAAGAAGAGTGGACCGAAATCACACCAGAGCAGTGTGAGAGACTAGTGATGTCCTGAGGCCACAGATGTGCTGAAGTCATTCAAAGCAAAGGCCTGTGCTCTGCCTTCTGATGGGTGACTGTTGTCACCTTCAGAAAATGTAATTATAATCTCCCTTAGTGCTACAGTCATTGCTGATCTCTAATTATAATCATCATGTTTTTTTTTGCAAAATAAAGGTTGTATGTTGATATACTTACAAAATCCATGAAATGTTGATGAATGGAGATGATATTATTTTTGAAAAAATGAAGTGATTATACCTTGTTCTCTAGTGTACATGATCATTTTATACCATTCTATTAATATATTGAAGGTTGCAATACATCAGCTGCTACAGTTATGTGTTCTCTGTTACTTTAAGTATTCATTCTATTTCTAATTAGACATCAGTATAGATTCCACTTTGTACACTGCCAACATTTTCAATCATCATACAAATGAATGGTTTTTATAGTCTTCTGATCATTTAGAATGATTTTTTATCCACTTGGAAAGAACCTGTGTTTCTGTTATCATCATTGATTGCATCACATAAGCATTTGGCATCCTATGTTGTTTTATATTTATCTGAACATTGATACACTGTTTATTTCAGTCACTGAAGGTTAAATTATTATAAATCAATGCTGTGCTCTTTATAATTTCAGCTATTTTCATAAATAATCTCTGATGTATTGCTGAAGGATTGCTTGTGATGCCAGTTCCAAATGACAGTCACAAAAGTCAAAGTCAAAGCTACTTTTCAAGGTAACAGAGAGGTTATACTTTAAATGTAAGCATAGGAATATGCATTAAAATAGAACATATTTTTTGACACATTCCTTCTTGTTTGCTGAATAAAACAAAAGTGTCATTCGGAAAGTTGCCTGCTGTGCTTTGTCCTTTCAGCAAATGTTAGTCATGGACACCTATTGACCTTGCAGAAATTTCATCCAGGTCTTCATGTTCTTGTCCCCAGGAAAAGTTCCAATTGTTAATTAGGAAATCAAAATCCTTTTCTCCATATTCCTTTCCCAGTCCCTTATTTAAGTAGCAGTGGAGGTTTAATTAGCTTAGTATAGTAGTTATTACTTTTTCTAAATTAATAGCTTTAATAAATTAATAACTTTCTGAATTGTGGAGACTGGAAACTGGAAAAATTATAGGAAAGAGGATATCCAGCATTAGTCAAGGACTCTTATCCATAAGAAGTTAAAGCTTTGTTCCATCATTAAAAAGCTGTATGTACAGCAGAGGGTCCAAACGTATCTTCTGTTCTTTGCTGTATCAATGGCTTTTTAATGATGGACTAAAGCTTTAACTTTTTATGAATAAGAGTCTTCGACCAGTGCTGGATACCCATTTTGGTTGGGCTGACGTCCAGCTCCAGATGTTTCCAGGCAAGTATATATTTATGAAGACTTTTGAGCCCAGTGAGCTATACTGCTTGTATATATACATTTTTTGTTATCTGACAATTGGGACCCCACCTATCTCAGCAGCATTGTACTTAACTCTTTTCAGTAGTCCCAATATATTTTAATGGAACAACCAAAACAATGTTTTTTTTTTTTTTTCCTTTTTTATTTTTTATTTTTTCCATATAATATTACAAAACTTCTTTTGCGAAACAGAATCCATAGTACATTAAAACATTACATGTCATAATGTAGATAACAACCTATACACAAACTCCCCTCTACCAACAATAAATATCTTATCGCAAAAAAAAGGAAAATATGCAAATATCACTACATCTAATCCCCTCCAATACCCCCCTCCCCCCCACCCTCTGCCGATGCTGGAGACGCTGCATGGACACAAATAGATACCCAGTGGATTACAGAGATCCCTCTATAAACTCCACTGATTCCAAATATCCTCAAGTCTGTTGCCCTTCCTATAACGTTTCTCAAATGCACATTCGTATGATTTTATACGCTTAACTAAATTGCTCCATTCATTCACAGACGGGGGTTTCTCATCTAGCCAGTGTTTCACTAATACTAATCTGGCGAGGAAAATAGTCTTCAGGGCCAGATCCCTTTTTGATCTATCATCTAGCGAAATCGGGAGCAAGCCCAAAACCCCGAAAGTCGCAACTCGCGGGAACGAGCATCGGAACTGATCCTCTAATTTCGTAAATATCTCCTCCCAATAGATGTTGATCTTCGGACAGTCCCATAAAACATGTAAAATATCGGCTTGGGGGCAGTTACACCTCCTACAGTTCGAATTATCCCTTAAACCTATTTTAAACATTAAATCTGGTGAAAAATATATTCTATATAATATGTATAATTGTGTGCATCTGTGATTTAAATTGATCGTTGATCTTACCACATTTTTATAAATATCACACCATTGTGCCACAGTGATGAAACCAACCTGGTTTGCCCATTTCAATTGAGTTACATGACTAAACTTCTGATCTATAGTATTCCTAAGCAAACCATAAATACTTGATAAATTAATTCGTGATACATCTAAATCCAATAAATCCATGAATTTACCCCCTAGTTGAATCTTAAACCTGTCGTGCTGTGATTCTTTCCTATATGCGTGCTCAATTTGACGATATCTAAAAAAGTCCCTATCTACCAACGTGTCCCTCAAACACCATTCCTGAAAGGAGGGTAATGACCCATCTTCTTACAACTGCTCCAAACACGTAATTCCCTTTCTTTCCCAAAACCCAACATCTTCCATTTTGGCTAGCTCTGAGAAATTAAGATTACCCCACAGCGGAGTAAATTTAAAGCACCCCTTAATACCAAATAGGCTCCTAAGATCCCTCCATGTATACTCCAATAACCGAGCCAGAGGGAATCTCTTAACGTTCAAACGCTTCAATTGACCAGACTCTAGTAGAGCCAGCATTGAGTCAAATCTGCGCTCCACCAACGAGGTAATCGCGTAAAAAATATTAGACTGTCTATTTTCCAAAATAAACTGGGTCTGGGCTGCCAAAAAATAATGATAGAAGGATGGGAGCGACAAACCACCCCTTTCCTTATTACGAAATAGAGTTTCTTGTTTAATACGGACCCTTTTTCTCCCCCAGAGTAGTTTGTTTATAATCGCCCGTATCAACCCAAACCATCTCTTCCCTATCCAGCAAGGAGCATTAGTTAGTACATATAAGATTTGAGGAAGCAGTACACTCTTTATGAGTATAACTCTCTCTGCGCGATTTAATGGTAATGTATTCCATGTGTTCACCTTATTTTTTATTTTTATTAATAGTGGAGCGAGATTCAAAGTAATATAATCATCAACCTTGGCCGTGATCTTTAAACCGAGATATTCACATGAAGAGGAGACCTTAAGATCAAACTGCGGATAATTAGGGTAAGGGTCATCATCTAAAGGGACCAAGATCGACTTATGGGTGTTTATCTCAAATCCTGAAAACCTGCCATACTCCTGAATGACCCTTAGGGCTTTTAGGGCCGATATTTCGGAGTCTTTGAGGAAGAGAAGAACATCATCGGCATATAACATTATCTTATCCTCAGGCCCAGCTAAACCTCCCCCCTCTATCTCCCTGTCGGCCCTCAGTTTTATTGCCAAAGGTTCTATAAAAAACGCAAATAACAACGGGGACAGGGGGCATCCCTGCCTAGTACCTCTAGACAGTGTAAAAAAGGGGGAGAAATCACTATTAACCCTAATACAGACCCTCGGGGACTTATAAAAGAGTCTAACCCAATCCACAAACGGGGCACCCAACCCAAATCTATAGAGGACCTCCCAAAGGAAGTCCCACTCCACCCTATCAAAGGCCTTAGAAGCGTCCAGTGACAGGATGGAGCGAGACCCCCCCCCGGCCCATCTGCAGCCCCGCAAAGAGCCGCCTTATATTGGTCTTACTTTGACGGCCTGTCAGAAAGCCGCATTGATCTTCATGTATAAGTGCTGGAGCAAACTCCTTCAATCTATTTGAGATTAACTTAGCCATCAATTTAGCATCTGCATTAATAAGCGAAATCGGTCTATAGGATTCCGCTTCCAGTGGGTCTTTATTTTTTTTCTGAATCAGCACTATACTTGCTTCATACCACGAATCAGGCAGCCTTCCCTCCCTTTGCGCAAATTCCCAGATCTCCACCATAACAGGAAGAAGAATAGAGCCAAATCTACTGTAAATTTCTAAAGGAAGTCCATCTAAACCGGGGGCAGAATTATGTCTAGAAGAAGCAAGGGCCTCCTCAAGCTCTATACTCGTAATCGGACGCGATATCATCTCTGCTCTTTCCCTCGAAAGAGAAGGAATTTGGATATTATCTAAAAATATTCTTATATCATCCATTGACACCTCCAAATCTGAGGTATATATACCTTGAAAAATTTTTAAAAAGGTATCTCTAATCTCCTCAGCATTAGTAATTATGTCCCCAAAATCATTTTTAATCGCTGTTATCCTATTTTCTTCTTGCTGTTTTTTGACTTTCTGCAGAAGCCACTTTGAGGGTACCCCACTCTCACAATGTGCCCTCTGGTCCAAAAAAAATAATTTCTGCGTCGCCTTATCTGCCATAAATCTATTATATTCCTCTTGTACCCTAGTAAGACTATCGTGGCATTCTCTTGAACCGTTCACTAAAAAGGCCCTCTCTTTTTCTTTTATCTCCTTATTTAAGAGCCTCTCCTTTCTAGCCCATTGCTTACGCAGATATATAATTTCTGAATTTAATATCCCTTGTGGAGATTTGGCCCAGTAGAGACCGTGGTAGCGGGGTGCTGGGATGCAGTTCAAGACAGGGACACCAGGGTACAGTCCAAACAGGTCTCGCCTGCGTTTATTGCAGCAAAATAAAACCAGCCTTTACATTCAGGTATTTGAATAAACAAAAGAAAACCTACCCGTCAGGGTGCTAACTATACACAATAGTCCACTAGCTCACACTAAACAAAAGATCATGTGGCTGCTCCAGACCCACAGGTCAGAGCTGTGTCCTCTCAGCCTCCTTCCACAGAGAGACAACCCACTCAACTCTGCTGAGTCATTTTATCCAGGCTAATTAGGCTGTTCCCATCACCTGTGTCCAAGGTGCTGGACAAACCCACCTCAGCACTAAGGCCTTGCATAGAAGCAAAACCTAGGGGAAACATACCGCCCATCCACAGTTAACCCCTTCAGTGTCTCACATACCCTCCCCCTCTGTTTGACCCTGTGGGGACGAACACTTTTGGCCATCAGACAGTGGGTACGGGACAGGGCATCGGCATTCCCATGCAATTTTCCTGCTCGATGTTCCACCGTGAATTTAAAATTCTGGAGCATTAGGAACCACCTTGTGACCCTGGCGTTCCTCTCCTTGGCCTGACTCATCCAGGTTAGGGGAGAGTGATCGGTCACCAGTGTAAACTGCCGCCCTACCAAATAATACCTCAGGGATTCCAGAGCCCATTTGATCGCCAAGCACTCCCTCTCAACTATACTATAGTTCTTTTCAGGAGGTGTGAGCTTGCGGCTCAGGAATGTTACAGGATGTTCCTCACCCTCCACTACTTGGGACAGGACAGCCCCCAAGCCCACGTCAGAAGCGTCAGTCTGCACAATAAAGGTCTTGGTGAAGTTAGGGGTGATCAGTATCGGTCCCTCACACAAAACCGTCTTAAGTCGCTGAAACGCCCCCTCAGCCTCTTCACTCCACTTTACCATCACCGCCCTGCTACCCTTAGTCAGGTCAGTCAGAGGTGCCGCTATTGTCGCAAAATCGGGGATAAATCGGCGATAATAGCCCACTATGCCCAGAAAAGCCCTCACTTGCTTCTTGCTCAAAGGTCGTGGCCACTGCTGGATCGCCTCTACTTTATTTACTTGGGGTTTGATGACCCCTCGCCCAATACGGTACCCCAGGTAACGGGCCTCTTCCAGACCCAGTGCACACTTTTGGGGGTTCGCTGTCAGCCCTGCTGCCCTCAGGGAGTCTACCACTGCTTGTACTTTGGCTAGATGACTCTCCCAGTCGTTACTATAGACTATAATGTCATCTAAGTAGGCCGAGGCATAACTCCGGTGAGGTTTTAGCACGAGATCCATTAACCTCTGGAATGTGGCGGGAGCCCCATGTAGCCCAAAGGGGAGTACCACGTACTGAAAAAGCCCATCAGGGGTAACAAAAGCGGTCTTCTCTTTAGCCCTGTCAGTCAGGGGTACCTGCCAATACCCTTTCGTCAGGTCAAGGGTGGAGAAGAACCTAGCCTGTCCAAGTCGTTCTATCAACTCGTCAACCCTGGGCATGGGATAGGAATCAAATTTGGACACCTCGTTCAACTTCCTAAAATCATTGCAGAACCGTAGGGAACCATCAGGTTTGGGAATCAACACAATAGGACTCGACCAGTCACTTTTAGACTCCTCGATAACCCCCAGGTCTAACATCTGCCTGACTTCTTCGGATATGGCAAGCCGGCGCGCTTCAGGGACCCGGTAAGGTTTTTGGTGTACCCGGATGTGGGGTTCGGTTATGATGTCATGCTTGATGACTGAAGTACGTCCCGGTAACTTAGAGAACACGTCCATATTTCGGAGCACAAACTCCTTCGCTTCCTGAATCTGGGCCCTGGAGAGGGACTCCGAGATCCGTACTTCAGGCACCTTGGCATCGGGTACACCTACCTCCGGTGTCCCCTTCTTGGAGACAGATGCCTTCTCTACTCCCATGGCCATCAGGGACTCTGTTTCCCTCCATGGCTTTAGGAGGTTCACGTGGTATATCTGTTCGGGTTTCCTCCTCCCCGGCTGAGATACCCTGTAGGTTACCTTCCCCACTCTCTCCATGACCTCATATGGCCCTTGCCATTTGGCCAAGAACTTGCTCTCCACGGTGGGCACCAGAACTAGCACTCTGTCGCCTGGGTTAAAGGTCCTGAGTCTGGCTGACCTATTGTAGACCCTAGACTGGGCCTCTTGTGCCCTTGTCATGTGTTCCTTTACAAGGGGCATTACCGCCGCTATGCGGTCCTGCATAAGGGAGACGTGTTCTATCACACTACGGTGGGGGGTACTCTCCTGCTCCCAGGTCTCCTTGGCTACATCCAAAAGCCCACGTGGGGAACGGCCATATAACAGCTCAAAGGGTGAGAAACCCGTGGAGGACTGGGGAACTTCACGTATGGCAAACATCAAATAGGGCAACAAACAATCCCAGTCCTTCCCATCTTTGCTGACCACCCTCTTAAGCATCCCCTTCAAGGTCTTATTAAACCTCTCGACCAGGCCATCTGTCTGAGGATGATACACAGAGGTGCGGAGCTGTTTTACCTGTAGTAACTTGCACATCTCCTTCATTACCCTAGACATGAATGGGGTACCCTGGTCAGTCAAGATTTCCTTGGGGAGGCCTGTGCGTGAGAACACCTGGAACAGCTCCCTAGCAATATTTTTGGAGGAGGTGTTCCTTAATGGAATCGCCTCGGGATACCGCGTAGCGTAGTCCAGGATAACTAGGATGTATTGGTGCCCCCTGGAGGATTTGACTATGGGGCCAACCAGATCCATTGCAATCCGTTCAAAGGGCACTTCAATGATCGGTAGCGGGACCAAAGGACTCCTGAAGTGGGAGACCGGGGCAGTAAGTTGACACTCAGGGCAGGAGCTACAATACCGGTTTACCTCCTCCCATACCCCGGGCCAGAAAAATCGCTGCAGGATCCTCTCTCGGGTCTTCTCAGCACCCAAGTGCCCTCCCAGCACATGTTTGTGTGCCAACTCTAGCACCAGCCTACGGTGAGATTGGGGTACTACAAGTTGCTCAACCTCCTCACCCCGTATCTGGTCGACCCTGTACAACAGTTCCCCAATAATCACCATTCGGGGGTATATTTTATCAGCCCCTGGTATTTGGAGTACCCCATTTATCACCTTGACATTCTCCCGTGCTTTAACCAAGGTAGGGTCCTGTAGCTGTGCAGCCCCAAAATTGTCACGGGAAATCTCAAGGTCCAGCATGTCGGCCACCTCCTCGTGGCCCTCGACCTCACCAGCTAGGACCTCTAGGGGAGAGAATTCATCACATGGGGTCACCCCTACTGCTGGTGTGTGTACATCGGCCTCAAAGGGTTCAGGGGCCAAGGCCGGACATACCTGATGTCCATTATCTGCAACAGCACCTGAGGTGGGTCTTCGTCTCCAGAGGTCCCAAAACACCGGTAAGTCTCTGCCGATAATAGCCTCATGAAAAAGGGTCCCCACCACCCCCACTTCATGGGTAACAGTACCACAAGGGGTATGTAGGTTGATGACAGCAGTGGGATATTCGCGAGTGTCCCCATGTATACACAACACTCCCACTCTCCGCCCACTGTATAGTCCAGGATCAACCAAAGTTCCCCGCACCAGGGTGACCAGACTCCCTGAGTCTAGCAAGGCTTCCACTGTGTGACCACCGATTGTGACCATGCATACTTGGGGTTCTGCACCCGTGACTGATTCTGCCGCCAGAACTGGCCGGGCAAACAGTGACACTCGCCGGGTCTGGTTGCAGTCCATTGGCTCCACTGACAGTGGACAGTTGGCAGCAATATGGCCCATTTCATGGCACCGCCAGCACTGGATACGGCCTCTGTCACGAGCCTCACTGGGTTTCTGGGTATCCACGCCCCCCAATGAACCCCCTCCCAACCTGACATGTCTCCCCTTTTCCGCAGTAGCAGTCTTACCAGCTGGTTTGGTGACCCTGTCACTGGCACTGCTTCGTGTGGGAGAGGTAAGTAGAAGGTCCTCTGTAGCCCGATACCTCTCTACAAGGGACACAAGCTCCTCAGCTTTTGTGGGACCGGCCTGTCCAACCCACCGCTGGAGCCGAGAGGGCAGAGAACGGGTGAACTTGTCGAGGACCACTCTCTCTACCATCTGTGCTGGGGTGCAGTCCTCTGGTTGTAGCCACTTCCGGACAAGATGGATCAGGTCATGCATTTGGGAGCGTGGGGGTAATTTTTCTGAGTAAGCCCACTGGTGGACCCGGCTGGAGCGAACTTGAACGGTGACCCCAAGACGAGCCAGAATCTCCGCCTTTAGCTGGGGGTACTTACGGGCCTCCGTTTCACTCAGGTCGTAGTAAGCCTTCTGCGACTCGCCGGTGAGGAACGGTGCCAGGACATCTGCCCACTGCTCAGCCGGTAACTCCTCTCGCTCAGCTACTCGCTCGAACACAGTGAGATACGCCTCCACGTCGTCGGTCGTCGCCATTTTTTGTAAGGCCTTTTGTACTGCAGCCCGTGCGGAATGCTGGACAACCGGGTACCCTTGCAGACCAGTATGGGACCCCTCAGTAGTCGTCGCTTGCGGTGCTGCCATCATGCCAGAAAACTTCTCCATCATCAGCTGGAACATGGCTCGGGATTCTTCCTGCTGCTGGCGGGACCTCTCCTCCTGCAGCTGGAACATGGCTTGCTGCTGACGGGACCTCTCCTCCTGCTGCTGGAGCATGGCTTGCTGCAGCTGCCGATTAGCCTGGGACTCTTCCTGCTGCTGCTGCTGCCGATTAGCTCTGGCCTCCTCTTGCAGGTATTTAATAAAGTCCTCCATCTTGGCTGTATCCTGCAATTTGCCTGATGCTTTCAGCCAGGCCATGCAATGTTGCAGGATGTATCAAGCCTTCCAGGTGTATGTCTTTTTGAACTGCCCGCAATCCGAAGCACCATATGTGGAGATTTGGCCCAGTAGAGACCGTGGTAGCGGGGTGCTGGGATGCAGTTCAAGACAGGGACACCAGGGTACAGTCCAAACAGGTCTCGCCTGCGTTTATTGCAGCAAAATAAAACCAGCCTTTACATTCAGGTATTTGAATAAACAAAAGAAAACCTACCCGTCAGGGTGCTAACTATACACAATAGTCCACTAGCTCACACTAAACAAAAGATCATGTGGCTGCTCCAGACCCACAGGTCAGAGCTGTGTCCCCTCAGCCTCCTTCCACAGAGAGACAACCCACTCAACTCTGCTGAGTCATTTTATCCAGGCTAATTAGGCTGTTCCCATCACCTGTGTCCAAGGTGCTGGACAAACCCACCTCAGCACTAAGGCCTTGCATAGAAGCAAAACCTAGGGGAAACATACCGCCCATCCACAGTTAACCCCTTCAGTGTCTCACACCCTCTAAGAAATGATTTCAAGGCATCCCACATTAGACCAAGATTACCCCCAGATCTATTCGATCCAATAAATCTGCATAGCTCTTCCTTAATTTTATCCTCATCTGGAAGTAACACTAGCCAATGCGCATTGAGCTTCCAAAACTTACAGGGAGATTTCATCGATCCGGACAGCTCAAGCACCAACGGGGAATGGTCAGAGATAGACCGATTATCATATCGAACTTTCCCCACAAAATCTATGGCCAAGTCATTAGCCAACGCTAAATCAATCCGGGAAAAGGTATTATGGGAGCGATTGTAGCATGAAAATATCTGTTGGTCCCCCTTTAAAAATCTCCACACATCTCTCCAGCCCACTTCCTGGCAAAACCTGGCAAAGGGGGTATCTCCCTTTTCTATACTTCGCTGGTTTTTTCTCCCTCTACGGTCTGTCCTATCCGACATCACAGCATTGAAATCTCCAAGGATAAAAACCGGGCAATCACCCACCTTTTCCATGAACCACAGTAGACTTATCAGGACCTCATATCTAAAGGGGGGAGGTATATAGACTCCTGCAACAACACATTTAATGCCATCTAAAATACCTAACAAGAATACATATCTTCCCTCTGGATCGCGTCTTACATCTAAAACTTGAAAGCCTACGGATCTATGGATCAATATAGAGACTCCTCTAGAAAATGATGAGAAAACAGAATTATATACCTGACTGGCCCACCTCCTTTCTACCAGGGCCACAGATTCCTTATCAAGATGTGTCTCCAAAAGAATGTTAAATGGGACCGCTACCTAGATTATCCGGCCCTAAAGGTTAGACCCCCAGCAATTATCAACCAATCATACTGTGGATTGCTGATTGCATATTTACTTGGTACAGTCTCTTGAAGAGTAGATTGTCACAAAATCTGGAAGACGCTTTAGTATATATTTTCTTTTTAATATTTTACTGGAAACAGGGGTAGAGTAAGACTGCCATGGACCTTGGACTGTATTATAATAGCCCCTATAATATTATTGCCCCCTAAAAGTCTGGAATTCACTTTCTACAAATGGTACTAGAATAGATTCTTGAGGAATGGAGGATTCATCTCTTCTGCGTGTTTCCTCACTGCGGTTTTGGGGCCTTTAAAGGAGGAGTATCAAAGGTCCTGAAATGGTTCTTAAGAACATGTGTATTGAGAGCAGTAAAAGTTGTGTGATGATTTCATGGGAAAGGGTCCTTATCAGTATAAAATTTGGTGGTTTAGGTTGCCAAGAGCCCTCTAGAAGGCTTGGGCCCCGAGCTACAACCCAAACTATATACCCTATATTATAATCCACTACTGTATGAATGGTCAGCATCCTATGCTATTAGAACATATGTGTCTATTGAATCTTCAAAGTACAGTCCATAAAAGCATCAAGTTTTACTTTTAGGCGAATATTAAAGCCTAAGGCAGTGTTAGGTAATGGTTATGATAAGCCCTTTTTATTAGGTGCAGGTTGCTCACATCCATATTACAAATTGGAGGGAGGGGGTTATCACCACTTTGTTCTACTTTTTGAGACTTATTTGTCTCACTTGAATGTCTCAACTGAGAAAAAATGAGACAAAAAATAAATCTCAAACAGCAGTACAGGACAAAGGGGTACATGGATGTTAAGTTAGGCTATGTACTCATGGCTTTTTCTTTTTGTCTGCTGTAGTTTTAACTTTTTAATATAATTGAGGAATTTTGTTAATTTGCAACTTTCTATACAACAGTTGCAAAAAAGTCAGCATAAAGTTGCAAACAGCTCTATACTATTTTCTACACCTGGCAAGAGCAGGTATGGATGTGTGACCTTTCATAAAAAGCCCCACAGCAATGAGTGTTTGTTGTGACTGGGGCAACAACCTTATACATGTCCGTGCTGTGGTTAATGGTAACATGCCAACATGGTCATTTAATCAACTTATTTTCCCTGCTCTGTAGTAGCTTTCAATTATATCAGCATCCTGAGGACATCAATATACAATACAGTAGATAAAAGGAGGACAAATTTAAGGTCCCCTGAACACAAATAATTTTTGTGCCTTGAGAAGGAGCTACAATGATAATTCAGATAATTCCACACTTTCCCACTCTTACTGTAGTCCCAAGCAGCGCTGTTGCTTCAAAATAGCATTGAGCGTGAGAAGGGCTTCCTGGGAATGGAAGTAGATACCTTGAGTCCTCTTTGGTAATGCCCTGGGTTCCCAGAGAGAGGGCTCTGAGAGCACTGAGTGCCATAGGTTTGCCACCACTGCTCTAGAGAACCACCTATTATATAGACATACCTTATTAGCACCTACAAAAAAAGATTTTTCTTTTAGTTTTGTTTTAAGTTTTCCATATTTTATGATTCAAACTGAAGTTTTAGTTTTAGTTGTAATGGAAAATCTGAGAATATTTGCTGTCATTTTAAAATACTTTAATACTTTTTATATTATGACATAATAATGACTGATATCCTGAGGTTAAATGCACATAAAGGAATTAATGGTTTATGTAATATTACGTAAAAGTCAGGCTAAAAATGTCGCTCAAACTACAGGTTACTGAAATATTTAGCATTTATGATTTCTTCCAAGCAAAAGAATAATAATTTCTTTCCGGGGTTTGATTCAGCTGGTTTCATTCAGTTCAGACGGAGCATACTGGTACCTCTTGTTTTCCTTTGTGCAGTGCCGGACCCCAGTCTCACAGATATGTGGAGATATGAAAGGAATGTGGGAAAAATTCTTAAGAACACAGTGTTCTTTCCTGAGATGGAGGACTGACGTCATCCATTGACTGCAAGTGGCAGAGGAAGGAAGCATAGACTTATTCCTTAACCTGTTAGCCTCTTGTACTTTAATCTTTCGGAAAAATGTATTACAAAAAACATCAACATAATCCTAAAAACAATGAATGCATTAAAGGGGTTGTTCACTTTAAGAACATTCCAGAAAATAATTGATATTATTTTCCAATATACTTTTTCAATATAATTTCTAAATCAATTCTTCAGGAAGCTGTATTCTTTACTTCCTGTAGATAAACATATGCCCACGGTCATGTGATGTTACTTACACAGGTGCACTTCTCATTATCTCACATAGAGTAATCAGATATATGTTTTATAACGAGCCGTGCATCTGTGTGAGATCACATGACCATGGACCCGTGTTTATCTACAGGAAGTAAAGAATAATGTTTCCGTTGCATGACAGCAAGCAGAGATCTATAAAACCGTGAAGAATTGATACAGCAAGTATACTGGGAATTTGTATAACTTTTCTATGCAGAAACAATATCACTAATTTGCTGGAATGTACTTAAGTCCTTTAAGTTCTAGCTACAGTGCTGGATCTATGGAGATTGCAAAATATCTATGCTCACTGATGTTGTAGTATGTCAGACCTGGCTGTAAACAACCAGATACTATAGAAATAGTTGTAGCCTAATCATTGTTTTACATTGACAATACATTTGACCTAATACGCAAAATAAAGAGAAATCAAATCAATCAATTAGCTACAAATAATTCAATCAGAATTTTTATGTCAACTTAATACACTGGTATTGTCAATTGCTACAGTAACAAGTGAACAATTTTGCCATTATAGAGTTCCTAAGTGATATATGGGCAAATGTCATCTATGATTAAGGACCAAACTGATCTGAAATGCGTAAGATGATATTTTCCTATTGTATCTTACTGTACTTTTATAGACTATGGGTAAGATAAAGCTAGAGCTTAGTTTTTACGGTGTGTTGACTATTGTCTTTCTCATCTTACACTATGGCTGTGTCTTTTTTTGACATGGCATATATTTTATTTTAAATCAAAACATGTACAGTAACATCCAATACATTAGTATATACAAAAGAAAAGCAACAATGAAAAATAGCAACAAAACAAGAAGATCAATAACAATGATTACATGGAGAAAGTCTCCCCCAACATATCCCTCTGTCAAACGCTGGCACACCCTTTGTTTATTCTGTTATATGTCTATATTTATATTTTGTATTTATGTCCATGTATGCATAAATTTGCATACACATATTTATTTTTATGTTTTTTTGGGAGGTGAGGGATATCCCATTCAGCAAAGCTCGCTTTATCATGGATGAAGAGGTTGTGTGTCTTATATCTTAAGCAAGCAGCATAGGTTTATACACCTTGGGGTTTGAACTATGTTTGCAAGATCAACCATCTCGCCCATTTTTGCTTAACAGCCCTTGTTCCCACATACATTTTTCATACCTATAACATTTATTTAACTTCTCTTGTAACATACCAGGGTCCAGACTACTAGTTGGATTTCAATTTTTGGCTAATCAGGAACTAGCAACTGCACATAGGGGCTTATTTACTCAGGGTCATAAATCGCACTTTCGTTGGTTTGTTTGCTGTTTTCGGGGTTTGCGCAGCTTTGACAGGTATTTAACAGGGGTTTGTGCTGGGATTGTGTCGCACGCGATTGGATTTTGGACGATCCGAGGGATTCAGACTGAGCGCGGGATTTAAGTTTCAAATTGTGTTGCAAGATCAAGCACTTACATGCACCAGGAAGAAGTAGGTGGACCTGAATGGGGAAGAGACACATGCAGGATATCGGGTGCACAATCTTAGTGAATCGCGGCACAATGCATTATCATCAAACAAAGCACTTTCTGTGAACTCCTCAGATCGGGTAAGTAAATGTGCCCCATAGTCTACTAATTACTCATTTCTTCCTCTCTAGTATAGGGATTGTGTAAGCTCTGTCTTGTTTTTCAGACAAACACAATTTCTTTGTCAAACCAAAATAAATAATAATCTATCTCAAAAGGATAACTACCTACATATCTCATTAAATCCTATAAGTTAAAGCGCTCTACACCATTTCATTTTAAAAAGATTACACACTTTTTATTTACTGATATATTTAATACAAGAAAAAAATACCAACAGTTAAATTTGACACAAAATTGATAAAGATAAAAGTCCAACCAAAAAGTTTAAACATGCAGAGGATCTACAGTTGAAAAGCCTTCACAGAATGTATGGGGAAATGCTAGATTTACTATTACCATGCCTCAATGAATTATTGCAATGTCCCCTAGTAAAATAGCAGCCACTAACTATGTCATATAAATGTATAAAGTGCAAGGCTGGTATATTGCTGAACTCAAAATGTGCATAAAATGTGTAACCAGGCACCAAAGTAGCAACTTACTTTTACAAGGTCTTAAAACTGGTTGCCCTGTGCCCAGACAGGTGCTTCATCTCAGCTTTGTAAGGTGTCAGGAGAACTTTTATCTTTTAGTCCTTCTCCTGCACTGGAACCATAACTGCCAGGCCAAAGTATCTTCTTATTAAATTAACAAAACGGGGTCTTTGTCAAACCACACATACACAGAAAGGATCCACCAATGGTCAAAATAGGTAAATATACGTAACAAATAGATCACAGTGACCTGTATAGAGGTATAGAAGGTCTAGTCCTTAGAACCAGCCAAGGCACTTGCTCACAAACAAGTATTGCACTTGTTTTTTTTTCCTCTTTTTTTCTGGTGTTATTTGATTTTGGAAACAAACTATTTGATTTGGTAGGAGTACATTGTGTCCATGCCCCCTATTATTTGTATCGGTGGTTATTTCAAAAGGAGTCATATTTTACAAAGTCAAACTTGTACTCAGCAAATGTATTTAATTGAATAAAATGTGAAAGGTATATGTGTACCATGTCCAAATAAAAAAAAGCTCCATTAATAGAGTATTTAACATGCTTTATTTCAACATTGCTTTATTGCTTTAATGAGCCAGAATAATGTTATATGGTAGGATAAAAACCTATACCCTCTAAACATTGCACCATGTTGTTACTCACTGACACAGGATTGTTTTACTGTATTTGCATGCATGGGCAGCAAGATATGCCTGGCATTCATTTCAAAGCAAAAAAATAAATGCAAATTATGCTTTCATAGCGTCCTTTCGCATGCAACGCCCATTGATAGCAATAATGGAAATGACCATTCATTCTTATCATATGTAAAGCTTAAGCACAAACACAGATAGTCAGCATTCGGATGATTTCTACCAATCACTCCACCTCTAGTCTCCTGGAAAGATGGGTGCACGTGCCTTCTGGCGCCAACATAATGTTTTCCTTCCTAAATACTAAGAATGAGACTTGTAGCAAATGATATCACTTACATATTTACATGAGTTCATTGTGCTTCACAATCATGTTAGGGCAACATTGTAACCGATATGAATGGTTCCTTGTTCCCTGTGTTGTCTAATGTCTACAAGCAGCTATTATCAACATACATAGGCTGAGCCCTAGAACAATGGTGATAACATTCCCAGGCACAACGGTTACAATGTCAGGACTGTACAGGCATTGTGCTACTGGTAATATTATGCATTTGGGTATTTCACGCTAGCAGCACAGAAAGTGCTAACAGCTCCACAAATATTTCTCTGGCCCACACATGCACATATTGGTCAGAAAATAGGTATTTATGTAAAAGAACCATAGTAGAGATCAAGTGAAAAAGTTATAAAAGAGTAACCAGATTCCTGCTGTGGTTTAGTATCATTGAAGTATTATTTTTGTTACTGTAAAATAATGACCAAAAACTACTGCAATGCACTAAAGGTTTTTTCCATTTACACCACTCCTTTTCTATATTTTCTGTTGAGGGGGGGGGGACATTTGAGATGGATTCACCCTACTCCGAACCCACTGTACCCATTAAATTAATATTTATCCCTTTTACTACTGCCATAAAGCTATATAAATCCTATTTGCACATGCTCCATGCAGAAAGGATGTTTATAAACGTCATGGCAGTGACCAACTTCAAACGGCCATATCTCCTGAACCCTGGCACCTAGAAACACAATTCTGGTATCATATTAAACAGGAGAATCTCCTGCTTGCGGAATTATAGATTTCCACTCTTGACGTTGTAGTAAAAAAAATTGATTTTTATATACAGCTTTCTGTTTATAAAGCCAAGGCAAATTACGTAGAGATTCCAGATAGAGTGAACAGTTAGTAGGAAAAGGTGGAAAAAACCTCATGACTGAGTAAAGAGGCTTTTTTCCCCTAACAACAAATATTACAAAGTTTCTTGAAGGAAGTCTATCATCAAAATCAAACATGATAAATTAGGCACACTTATCTAGGCAGTGTGACTTTGGTTATCTTCTTGTATGTGTCATCATCTATGGCCTCTTTCCTTCTAAAATCTACGTATTAAAATTATGCCTCTGTGCTGTAGCTTCACAGACTTTTACACTGCTTACCTTGCTCCCTCAGTGCTCAGTGCTCAGTGTAACAGCCTGAGAAGCTACAACATGAAAGGGTTCTGGCGACAAACCCCCCCCCCCAAAGGCCTTTTTTAATTACCTTATTATCATGTTATAATAAATCAACAAGCACTTTGTAAATTTTTCTCCCCCCACCCGTACTAAGACCACTGTAACAATGCTGTCCCTGCTACTCCATTCATATTTTTGGACTGGTTCTTGCAATGATGAATAACAGAATATAATAATATTAAATGGATTGTGTAATGTAGATGTAATTTATGTCACTTTAGCCATAGAACATATCAACATCATCTAAAGCTTTGGACATAGAGACTTTTCATATACGTATATGTACATTTATGGTCAAATCTTACACTCACATATGGTTTAATTCAACAGGCTCATACAAATAACCAGTTAAGTCAAGAAGAAATTTTGTCGCATGAGTCTAAATATAGATAATTTTAAGATAAATAATAAATAAATAATCATGCACATCGACCAATTATTTCTATCACTTTAAAGGGATATCTACCACGATGAAGGACTGTATGCAATGAGCCTGAGGGGCTCCAGAGCTCCATACTTGTTAATGGAGCCTGGAGCCCCTCAGGCTCATTTGCATACAGTATTTCATCCTGGTGGTAGATGTCCTTTAAGTTTTGTGAAACTCCTGAGAGCAACTTTCCTATAGTGATGGTATTGTAAAATGAAAAATGGTGAGCAGTGCTCAGCTTCAGTCTTTTTGCCTAGAAAGCTGTTATTAAAATGTTGGCATGTGAACATTCCCTGCTGTGTCCATTTTATTAGTATTGCCTAAAACCTCAGGACATGTGTTTCTCATTAAATAAAGAGTCTACATTGTTTCAGCTGAAAACTTCGGAGGAACAAAGGGGTCTATATTTGGAATTGAACCTCAAAGCACAGAAATAGCCATGTATCACACCTGGAAATCTCTGGCTTGTGCTTTCCACATGTGCAGTGGACCCTTTATACCGGATGCATTCCGAATTCTCCAGTGACCATGTGTAGTGCATGTCAGCTTCACATCTACTTCAAAGGATAATAATGATGGGATTCCTAAATTATGAGGTGATACTATTGAGCTGCTACATATGGAGTGGTTTTGGGCCATCAACCAACAAACAGATAGCACAACTACCACCTTCCCCAACTCATATGAAACTGCCCCAGAGGCTCGCACTGTACATATCATATCGAGCATATATTTAGCCTTTTGGCACCTTGGTGCTCCAGGGGTGTTCCTATAGCTCCCAGAGCACCCCTGGCGCCACAGAAAAAGTTCCCCTCTTCCACCTGTGCAACCTCATGATCTCAGAGCTGCCCCCTATTAAGTGCTAGAACAACTCCCCAGGTGCACCGAGGTACTATTTTTTCATACTCAATACAAATTTGTATGTTGGCAAATTCAGCACACAAAAGAGGTGTTTTAAAAGAGGGGAGAGGCTCCCTTTAAAATGAAGAACAGTACCTTGTACAGAAAGTAATCCAGTTTCCTTATATGAACTTTTTATCAGTGTGCTAAGCAGCACCATAAAGTTAGGGGGGTAGTAGAGCTGAGTGATAAGGTCAATCTCAGCACTCGCCCTTCATTGTGATTGACGTCTCTACTTTCAAATTGTCCGGCTTTTTTGAAGTCTTGCGCACACGTTATGCACTCTGGATTCTGGCACATACTTAGAACCTTGGGATACACCAAAATGTGCTGCACGCAATGGCACAGGTCATACAGCATACCACATATGCAAATCTACAGGAAAGTCGAACATATATGAAAGTAGATATGTCCATCACAATGAAGGGGGTGTGCTGAGCTTCACTTTATTACTATTTTACTTAGCTCCCTGACTTTATGAAGCTCCTTATCATGTAGGTTAAGCACTCTAAAAACAAGTAGATATGTGGAAAGAAACTTACATGTTTCACAAGAGGCTGTTTCTAGTTTACTGGGTTAATCCCCCCTGGGGTTCCATTTACTGTTCAGATTTTATCGTTTACATAGATACTGTAGATAGAAAACATCAGACCTCAGTCTTTGATTGAATCCTGAAAAATGAGAATAAGTTGCACCTTTACCTACACATGAAATGTCTCAGTAACTGTAGTATTTTATGTTTTTGTACTTGCTATATTAAACTGATATATGTTTTTAACCAGTTTTTGGACCGTAAAAAGATAAAAAATGGATGGTTTATAGAGAAGCTTCTGGTTATGTAAGCTAGCAAATGGCTGAAGAATTTTTGAGAAAAAAAACTTTTAGGAAACAAACTCAGGGAAATAAACTCTTTTGCCGTAAAAACTATTTAAGCTGGATGCAGGAACAAAGGGATCTTGACTGTTAAAGACTTACAGTACTTCACTTACAAGAACATAGATGGCTATCCAGAGAAGACTAGTTCTCCTGGTTTGGGTTAAACAGGGTGCAATATTTTCAATATATACTGTATAGGTATGGAAGTTTTACATGGACAGCTTGATAGATAAGTCCCAGGAAGGAAGCAACACAAAAACCTTTTGATGAATTACTGATGATCTCTCTTCAACCGGAGGGGGGAGATATCAATATATCGATAGTGTACTGTATATTGTGGAAAATGGTTTCATAGTTAAATGACCCAGAGTTAGGAGATAATATTCTCAGAGGATAAAAAATTAGGAACAATGTAGATTAAATACAAGAATATCTCAAAATTAAGAGTCCTAGGCTGCCCCTAGGACGATGACCTTGACCTTGAATATGTGCTGGTCAACCTCACCAACAACTGGATCCTTGTCCTTACCTTTATTTCCACATGAATATTCTTTGCTGGACTTTACAATGACATCCCTTGACAAAGTCTATGTTTTTGCTTTTCAATAACATATAAAGAGTCACTCAATGCTTTCATACTAGGAAGTGAGTTTTCATTGTCTCACTGAAAAGGTAAAATGTGGTATGTTCAGAGATTTGGAAGATCATATGTATGTCATCTGCTATGCATGCTGTTGCTTGTGCAGCCATATGTGAACTCTGTCACAGGTAACAGTTTGAAGCCTTAAAGTGTTGATTAAGTTTTAACAACATTTTATAAATAAATAGTGCAGATGATAATAGTAAACTTGTAATATATATTTTTAATAAATATGTTATTGTGTCCTTCTTTTACCCCTGCCTTTTTTCTTATTTAAGCAGTTTGTGTAAAACAACTTTCTGTCCTGTACACCACCAACAGCTGACAGACAGTCCCTTGATTATTAGTCACCAATCTTCATGTATGGAAACCTCCTGAATCTGTGAAATAGGCCTCCACTAGAGATGGCTCTCTAAATTCACAACACATGGCAGAGGCAAGCATTGGGGAAAACAAAATAGCTGTGCTTTATGCCTCTAAAAAATATAGTGTTGATGGCCTTTTAAATATGCTATACTGTAAATGTCTGATCCCTATTCTATTCCCACCCTAGTATAGATGTCCAGCCACCGCCTGAGAAGACAATTCTTGTCCATTCATCCTGCATACATGATAAATCAGTCCCTGAGTATTTTGTCCATTGATATGTAAAGTCTAGTAACGACTAAGGTAACATTTACTGATAATTTACATAATCACATTAATATTCTAATTATTGGCCAAACAATATAATGTGATTGAATTTTGTATACAGCCACATAGGAGGAACCATAATTACTCCATACAGGATATACCCACCTAGCTTGCACAACCCATACACCTTCAAATTATCTTTTCGGACGCTCCCACAAAGATCATGATCTGAACTGTAGTGAACTGTTGGGACAGAGGCTCCATCTGGATTTTCCCCTGAGAAACACATGAATTGCAGCACTTGGGCTGAGTCTTCAATTAGCCTAATTATCACTCATCAAACCTGCTAGTTAACTCCTCTTCCCTTGATGAGAACTAACTTGTAATTTCCCATCCATATTCCACCCAGACTAATAACAATCTCAGCGTAGTAGCTTGTTTTTTCACCTCAGGTGTTTTTTAGATTGCTATAATCTTGAGTGAATCTAGTTGACTGGACTTTGATAGGGGGAGATGTAGGAAATAGGGTTAACTCTTATTTGCTTACCTGTAAATATCCCCTTTTAACAAATATTCTGACTACTTATCAGAGTCAACAGTAACATTTGTTCAGCTGGATTCATTACCACTCGTAATAAGCATTTGTTTATGGTTGTGCTTGTCTTGTTATTTTAACGCATAGCGATGAGAAGTGTTACAGATGGCAGCGGCCTACAAACAAACCTGTCTGTGATAAATGCCTTTATTTGCTTAGTGTGAGCTTAGTTTTCTTGGCCTGTCTTTCATGACAGCTTCTTGCAATGGCCAAAATAACAAATTCTTAATTACAGTAAACGATTGTCGTCAGATCTTCAGCTGTGGAGCTGGCCTTGGAACTAGAGATGCAAAAGACGTTCTGCTAGACCAGCTACCTGTCAGCGACACCCAGAAGACACAGGAAGGATAAACTGTACTGTCATATTACATAAAACAAGAAGCTTAGCGGATTAACTGTAATAACAAAATTATTAGGTTTTAGATGCAATTCATCATTCTGTTTTATGTGCTTATATCTCCGTGGGAAGAAATTCAAAACTTGGGCATCACAGCAAGGATGGAGTGCTGCTGGCCTGAAAGACCGTTGCTTGAACATTTGAGTTGTGGAGTATCTTTTAGGCAAGTTTTACCATTTTTGCACACATGCTACTTTCTATGGCACTTTTTGGGGTAACTGCACATTCCTCAGTATAAAGTACAGGACAGAACAAAAATAATAGGACACATAGACTAAAAACACCACATAGACAACTTAAAGGGAACCTACCACCACATATGTACCTATAAAGGTAGATCGGGTGGTAGGTGGTAGGCTAATCCTCACGTCCCCTGTATCTTTTGCTAACTTTTATTACTCAAATAAGTAAATTTTTTTAAGCGGCTACTGGGGCGTGGAGTAGCCGGAGCTGTGGCTACACGGCGTGGCTACTCCATGCCCCAGTGGCCTCTTTGTTCCTCCTACCAGAAATCTTCGTCAAGCAGCTCCTCGTAGCTGGGCACCCTCGTCCAAGAATCCTGCCGGCAGGATTCTCGGACGAGGGAGCTGCGCACCGAAGATTTTTGGTAGCAGGAACAAAGAGGCTACTGGGGCGTGGAGTAGCCACGCCATGTAGCCTCAGCTCCGGCTACTCCACGCCCCAGTAGCCGCTTTAGAAAATTTACATATTTGAGTAATAAAAGTTAGCAAAAGATACGGGGGACGTGAGGATTAGCCCTTAAAAGGGCTATCCTCGCGTCCTATAGATGTACCTACCACCCGATCTACCTTTATAGGTACATATGTGGTGGTAGGTTCCCTTTAATCATATGATATATATTCACTCTCTTTTCACTGACTCGACCCACCATAATTTTCCTTCCCAATCGCCCTAACAAAGAGACAGCTCCATAGACCACCATTATTGCTAAAGGCCTGGTATAGAAGAGATCTAATGTCTTTTTCAAAGCCTGACAAATTTCCACTGTTACGAAATTCTGTCAGAGACTTCTCCATACTTGAAAATAATGTTTCCAAACTTTGTAATGAAATAGCACTTCCTTTAACCATAACCAATGACCTACTTTTCTCTCTTGGATTATATAATTTCTTGCATTGGATTTTATTATCAATTTCTCAATTAAAAATATCATAAGCCCCCCCCACCCCCATTCTCCTGTCTAGACAAAATACATTTAGTTTTTCATAAACTGTCTTCAGTACCCCTTAGTGACGCGGCCTGAAAAGGCTCTAGTGATTGGGCATTTTAGCTAACATCTAAAGGGTGGCCCAAGACGAGTTAAAAAAACATTTTTGGTTTATGTGGACTGCTACCCAAAACAAAACTGCACAACCAGTCCTGTATAAAAGTAAAATAATACATTATTTTCTATAAAGCAAAAATTTGTTGACTATTATTGCAGCAGACATTTTTATTACTCCAAAATCCTTCTATATTGAAGAGTGAGTCAGCATCAAAGAGGCTTTGATTTATATCACCTATGGTGGTCTGATTCCTAAGACCCCAATCATTCACAAGAACGCACCCCTGCCCTTCATAAGACTGGGCTCCCGCACTCACTAAATGAATGAAGCAACAAGTCAACTGTTGGGACCTATCAGATTGTTATCCCCTATCCTGTGGATAGGGGAAAACTATTAAACTTGGGACAACCCCTTTAAACATTCATTACCAATAAATTTGGATTAGATCACATCCTAGAATGTATTTAGTAAATGGTAAGGCCCTACAATGGTGAGGTCCTACAAATGGTACATTTCTACAATTACATTAATGTTAGATTTATATCAGGATGATGATATAAGGTAGAAATAAGGCATCTGACAAGTAAATAAACACAAGTGCTTCTTAGCATGTAGCCTGACGAGCTCTGACATTATGTTGAAGACTGAATATTGAATATCGCAGTCATACAGCATGAATATCTATCACTCTTGACACTTGCTAGTGATATGTTACCTTCAGAATTCTACACTGACATCATCTCACACTCTCCTGCTCTTCAAACTTCAGCAAGTTGAACTGTTTTGTTCATTCAAACACCTGCTAAAAGAGCTGAAAACTAGGCTAGAGGGGTGATGAAAGAGAGAAAGATGGAGAGAGACAAGGGAGGAGGAGGAAAAACTGCATACAGTAAAATACAAAATACTTATACTAAGTATCAGCGTGGAAAAACAGAGGGAGGGCTGTCCTGAGGAGGTGAGACTGGAAGTCAGCTGATCACTCCATAGTACCTTAAAGGAGTGGTATGAAGAAGGGCCTTGTAGGCTTATGACTGGGGGAAGGTCACCTAGGGAGACCAATTGGCGTGAAATTTATCATGTGTAGCAGAAATAGAGGAGGTGATGCCATGCTGAGCTTATGATAATATGCTGTGAGCATATTATCATCAACCCTAGAAATCCAGGAGGAGATAGTAGGACCAGAAGTTTTTTTTTTTCCAAAAGGCAAGTACACAGGACCCAGCAGCCATACAGAGGAGGGTTCCTTACTGTAAGGGCAGTAACACCGTGAAGCTCTGCCAAGGAAAATTTAACAGTTCAAAAGGGGCCTGAAGATGGCTTTTTAGTAGATTGTTGAAGTCATATTTCAAGCTATGGTAGTAGACTACTGGAAATAAGTTGTTAGTCCAAGGATTTGGAGTTCTTCCCTAAAATGGGTAAATCATGGGGTTTTTTGTCTTCCTTTGGATCAGCATTGCGGAACAACAGGATGAACTGGATGGACATTTGTCTTTTTGTCAGCATTACAAACTACAGCATGTTACTATTACATGTGGCATGTGCATACTTGAGCTTACCCGACTTGAACTAGTTGTAATGTCAAGTCTTATTACCTCTCTAAAAGACACTTGTGATATCACTGCCAGCATACTCACCTGTGACGTTAGAGTAATATAGCTAATGGAAACACATATGTAGTGTAAGGTCATAAAAACATTCCTGAACTGTATATGTGATTTCACAGCAGCTAACCAGTTGAAAACCCATGTGTTATGTCTTGAATTGAAGTCCAGGGGTGTAACTATAGGTGTAGCAGTCACTATGTGGCGTGTAGTGTCAGGGATCCCCACTTTGCCTTACGATCGTGCAGCGGGCAACACATTCACATAGACCAGATCTTGAACTCGCTGACATAAATGTTGCGGTTGGTGCGAGTATGCACCGAAACGTCTCTTTATGTGCACAGGACTAGCACAGACACTTCATCAATAAATGTGTAACTAGCTGGCACAAGTATTCATGTGTATCTTATGCCTGAATTCTGGTGCAGACTGCATAATAAATGTGCCCCATTATGCTGCACATTGTCAGCAGCCCAAATGTTGCAGACGGAAACGGCAGAACAACAGGACTGGATTCTTTAGTTCCTGCCGTCTACTATGTACACTCTGCATGTATGTGTGTATATGTTATGTGTATACGCTCTATATGTGTCTGTATATTTGCTGTATATATGCTCTATATATGTGTGTGTATATGTGATGTGCTTACTGTATATGTATGTATTTTTCTGTATGACTGTAAATATGTATAATTGAGTGAAGAACTGTTTGTGTATGTATACACATGTGTGAATATATGGGTGTATAATTGACTGTTATTGTAACCTACAAATATGTATTTTTTAAGGGGTAAGGAAGGCCCCATTCAGAAGTCTGTTTTGGGGCCCTGCCTCTCGTAGTTATGCCCCTGTGAAAGTCATATCATCTTCCCTCATAAAGGTTCTGATCACACAGCTGTGTTAACACCAGGGGCGTAACTTGAGGGGGTATAGAGGTTGCGATCGCACCCGGGCCCAAGAGGTTTAGGGGGCCCTTATGGTGTCACTTTCCCATATGAGAAGACTAGTACTATAAATCATACATTATAGTCGGGGGCCTGGTACAGACTTTGCACTGGAGTCGAACAGCTTCTAGTTACGCCACTGGTTAAGACAGAAGCTTAGTGAACTGAACTGAAATGTCTTTATAGCATACTATTGTGATGTCACAGAAGTTTTCCTGACTGAAACACACTAGTGATGTCATAGTTAGAAACCAAAAATGTCACTGACCTATGATGTTATAGCAGCTGAGATAATTAAAACCTACTTGTGATTTCATAGCTGTAGCCTGTATAAAACCTAAAAATCTACTTTTGATGTCACATTAGCTTACCTGTATTAAAACCCAGTTGTGATGTCTTGGCAGTACAGGTGATAAACAGGAAACACAGTTGGCCAAGATCTTATTTTCTGAATTGTCTTTTTGGTATAACATATAATGAGCCCCACAGCCCTCACATAATTATCCCGAAAATTAACAAGATAAATTGTTACCTAGAGAATTAGTGCCCAGCATGTGCTAGACTTGGGGCAACATTTGCCCACCTTGAGCAAGATTCTTTGTTACTATATGTAAATATTTGTAGAGCAGCCAAATATTTAGTAGTATTTCCAGACAACAGACAACCGCTGGAGACAGAAACAGTAAATACGTGGTGGACTAGTTAACAACAAACTGGTTTGACAGCATCAGGAAGTGACATTTCTTGCTTTCATAAAGGCAGGAAACCCCTTGTGGTCTATGACACTGTTCTAAGACTGGTACATTAAGGAAACAGCCTAAAGGTGCACTATATTTAATGACCCTTATTATGGGGATTACGCACTGTATACATGTAATGCCGCACAATAATGTGGTCACCTTGTCATTTTCTTACGATTCTTATTTGCGGACACTTCATCTGTGTTAATAAGAGTGACTGACAACGTAACCGTTTACTATAACCCTTTCATTAGTCACAGCACTTAGCTGATCCTGTTTTCAACGTTGAGTTGATGGGAATGATTATAGATAATAAAGGTAGAAAGCCAGGCTGTGATAGCTAAGGTATATATTCGACTTGAGTCACTGGATGCTCAGAAAATGACAAGTTCACCAATCTGTGTGTGGAGGATATGAGGCCTATGTTTTCAGCAGTTTGCTGACACAAAATTCCATCCCGTCCATTGTCTGCCACTTGCTCATGACAGCACATATCCTGTCTGAGTCACTAGACCTTTATTTGTTTACACGTCAATATCAACCTATTTTTATACTTTTTTTTATAATAAACAGAATTAGCTTTTTTTACATAGATGAAAGCAGTCATAAATATTATATAGAACATACAAACAATATTTTTTTTCCATTTGGTCAGTCTCTATCAGCGATCTTCAACCTGTGGCTCTTCAAACAAGTAATCCAGGCACAATGACATACTGGTATGTGCCCCCACTGTCAGGACCCGCTCTTCTTTTAGCTCTTAGAACCTTGATTTTACATGAAAGGGTTTTACAAATTATGCAAATGAGTCCAAGAAGCTCCGGGCTCCATAGTTGCCAATGGAACTTCTCAGGCTCCAAAACGTTTTTTCATGAAAAGACGAGCATAAGAAGCTAAAAAAAAGAGAGCGCCCTGCCAGAGGGGGCACACACAAGGATGTAAGTGTGCTTGATATACATTCCTTCATCCTGGAGGTAGATTTCCTTAGAGTATCACTTCCAAATTTGTAGAAAGCTAAGTGACATTTTTTCCTATGAAGATAACAGTAGGGATCAGAGTTTTCAACCAGCCATTTATTCTTAGACAGTCGATTCTAAGGGTAGTCTTTTAATTAGATTTGTTATAGAGATAATCTCATTATCCACTCAAAATAAGTAACAAGTCACTCATTTTCATAGCAGCAAAATACCAGAAAATGTTTTAGAAACCCTGTTTATACACATGGGATGCAAATTGTGAGCCGATTTCATCAGAATATGTACCAAAAATGCATGTTCAAAACAGAAGCTGCTAATGTGTTTATATTAGGATTCTATTTTTAAAAGTAATTTTAATCCTTCATTATGGTTTTACAGTTTATCAACATGTAGACTGTTAGGAAGCCAAGACTTAAAGTTGTGAGTGATTATGTTGAGCTGCTTCTCAGTCCGCATATGAGCCAAGTATAAAGCTTTATTAAGACTGGTGTTCAATGCCAGTTATTGGTTAACCCTTTTAAACCTCTGGATAACTTTGTGGATGCTCCCTGATCTCTACTCTAGTTACCTGACATCTGCTCTGTTTTCCAACGATCACTTGCATTTCTGATTTTGGATTGCATTGCCATCTATGACCATGGCTTATACTTGACGTAGATAAAATCAGCAGCACCCCAGGATGAAGTATTACATCAAAAGTCTTCCTCTATTCATCAGAGGTATGGTGCAACATTTTGACATCAAGCATCATGCTTGATAAAGACTTATACGGTCGAAAAGTTGCACCATGCCTCTGATGAATAAAGGAAGACTTTTGAATTAATACTTCATCCTGGAGTGCTGCTGATATTTTCTACTTTATCTACAATTGGATTATGGCAACTAGGATCAACATCCGGCATGCACCCCTATCTATATGTGAGTTACCACTAATTTGTTGGCTGACCGGATGCTGTTCCACACATTAATTTGCGTAGATTTGGTTTGTACTTGACTATTCTCTTGTTTGTGATTTTGTTCTCATTCACTTTCACATATTTGTACAGTCAACTAATTTTTACCTCCTCTTTTCTTCATCCTTCACATTATACAATGTAGGGAACCTCATTTAGGATGAAGGGATATTTGGGGGATTAGTATCAGCGCCCAACTACCACTACCAGACTTTACAATAGGATATCTGATTTCTTACGTATCTATAGAAAAAAAAATCAGACAAACTTTATACTAATTTCTAGAAAAAGCTGCACTCAACGGTAAAATTGTATTCCTTTTATTCAAACTGTACATTAAAAACCCAATGCAGCTGGGGCAGACGAGACCAGGTGGTGTTGCAACTTGGGCAGACAAGAGTAGGTGGTGTTACAGGAGGCACAGCCATTACGTTGATTCCTCAGGAACGCACTGTAGATACATATGGATTGCTTCAATTAAATTTAGCTAGGAGTGGAGTTTACAAAAATAAAAGTGTTTCTTCTGGGTGAAAGAACTGAAGTGAAGCTTAAAATGTAATCAATAACTAAATGTTATGGCTATTCTTGTTCTTTTATTATGCATATGTCCACACCTTTTGAGCATGCAGCCAGGCACAATCTTGTTCTTGCATGCTTGCTTGATAATGGCTCTTGAAGCCTGCACATGAATGGGTAGTCACATGAACCAGGTCCCAAATCTTGTTGTACATGATCCTCACCCTTGAAGAAAGCTTGCATATACAACCTCTCCCCAAACTCAGTTCATCAATATTCCCTCCATGATTAAAAACTGACAGCATATAATTTATCTGTGATTATTACATTATTATTACCTGCTGTAAGCTTTTTCTTTCACTCAGCAGCAGAGGTGCTGCTCAGTTGCCCTTCTATTCCCCTTTAGTTTAGTAGCAAAAACTACAGTATGGCTACATTATATGCTTTGTATGCAGATAGCATTTTAGTGACCCTACACAACGGCTTCCCTCTAGTTGCTAAATTCAGTGCCTCAAAATTGCTCAATATACCTCTAATTTGTCTCCACCAGGCTATATTCACACAACTGTTTTAATTCTCTGTCATGTTTTCAATAGAATAAATCTGTGAAAAAATACAGCATGTTTTATATGTTTTATATTTTTTGCAAAATCACTGAAACCATAAAGGAAGGTTTTGCCCTATCACATGGAAGCGCTGTTAAGAATATGTGGAGATAAACCTTGCAAATAACACCTGCCTTAATACATTATGCTGAAAAGTACAAAAGAAGTAATTTTCTGATCCCTATCCTCCACTTTCAGCATACAGGCGGTCCCCTACTTAAGAACACTCGACTTACATACGACCCATAGTTACAAACGGACCTCTGGATGTTGGTAATTTACTGTACTTTAGCCTTAGGCTACAATAAACAGCTGTAACAGTTATCCCAGGCGTCTGTAATGAAGCTTCATTGTTACTCCTGGTTCTTATGACAATCCAACATTTTTAAAATCCAATTGTCAAAGAGACCAAAAAAGTTCTGGCTGGGATTACAATGATAATCTATACAGTTCCGACTTACATACAAATTCAACTTAAGAACAAACCTACAGACCATAGCTATCTTGTATGTAACCCGGGGACTGCCTGTACTGTGTGCACAGTAAAGGGAACAGACTATAAAAGTGTCACAAGTATTATATAGAAAGTACTAAAGGAAATGAAAGGAGGGCACTGTCAATCAGGGCACAGAAGCAGGTGTTAGTTAGGGCTAGACCATGGCACTTTTCGAGAATGGAACCATGCTCAAGGCACTTCTTAATAAGTATAATAGATATTTGTTGCACCTTTTCAGTGACCTACTAAGTGATGGGAGTGGCAAGGTATTGTAGAATAAACTGATGAAATCCCTTTAATAATAGGGGCAGCAATGTGGCTGAGTGGGTAGCACCCTTGCAGCTCTAAGGTTCTGGGTTCAAGTCCCACTCAACATCTGCAAAGAGTTTGTATGTTCTCTCCGTGTTTGCGTGGGTTTCCTGACACACGTGGTCCAGTTGCATGCTCCTGTTTCCTCCCACACTGCAGAACATTAGATTGTGAGCCCCATGGGGACAGGGCCTGATTTGGCAAGCTCTGTGCAGCGCTGTGTAATCTGTGTGCACTATATAAATAAAGGAATTATTATTACTAATAATCTTTGAGACCACTAGTATCTTTTCAACTAAAAAATCGTTTTTGACATTTATCATATATCATCAGCATGGCAGTGATTGGAGAGATGGGCATATACATAGGGCTCTCTTCGTTGACCTATATGGAAAATATGCAAATACATATTCCAGGATGGGACAGGAAAATATTGCCTCTTTTTGCTATCTTGTAAGCAGCCCCCTTAACATCAAGCAAAACTTTGAAGAAACCTAATGACATTATGTGGGATTAAAGCCAGACAAGAATATATATTCCAGAAAGATCATATTCCCAATTGTAGACAGAACTGTTTCGACGTGGTTGCATCTCTTCAGTATAATGTATTCAGTATAACTGGTTTGGCTGAATAAGAGCTTATGGACTAGAGACATTCCCAATTAGAGCCCGGGGGGCTTCTAGCCATTGATGCTTCACTATGGGATTCTGGGAAATATGCAAAAACACTTCGGAGTCTGTTCCTTCTAGAATAGATATACTGCTTTGGCTTTAATTCGACATCACGTCATTAGTCAAGCCTGATGTTAAGGGGGCTGCCTTTCAAGGTAGCAAAATGAGGCATTGTTTTCCCTGTCCCATCCTGAAAAAAGTATTTGCATATTTCCCAGAATCCCCTAGTGAAGCATCAATGGCTACAAGTCTCCACAAGCCTACAAGATGACCTTAATTGGCAAAGTCTCAATAAGAAGAACTCTTACTTCCTGACCCTTGACTTATATAGGAATTCTGAGACTGTCACGAGACGGTGGTTAAGGGACTCCATTGTCAGAATAAAAGCAAATCCTGGTGATGGGTCTCACACCTAATGGACATTTATGGTATATTCTGGATATGTCATAGATGTTTAAGATTGGGACAACCCTTTCATAGTCATTTACTTTCTTTGTTTGGGAACCAGTAAATATCCGATTATTCTAATTATTGTGAATTGCATTACTCATCTCCAGATTCAGAAGACTTACTGTTAAAAGAAAAAATGCAGAACAAATTTATTTCATGTCTAAGTTCATGTATTTGAATAGTTGAAAAGGGGGAACTGAGGTCTGGAATGTGAACAGGAAACAAAAAATAACTTCATTACAGAGATATTTAAAGAGAACCGTCATGCAAAATAACCACCGAACCTAAATATATTTTCATAAACTGCCATTAGAGAGCATTGCCTCTATCCCTTCATTGTCCCTCTACATGCCTGTAAACCTAAGCAATGAGGTCCTAACGCTGTATGCAAATGACCTGTGAAATGTCCAATTAAGCATTAGCATATTCAAGCTGTCCACTCTATTCATGAGTGGGAGGCACAGCCACACCCCCAGTGCTTGACTGACAGCCTGTATAATGATGTGAGGCTGTATAATGATGTGCTTCCTGGTGCTGGTGGTCATGCCCCCTGCAGCCTGTGTGTATGTATAGAAGAGATACAGCAGCTCCAGGCAGCCATGTTACAGCAGAACATGTCAGATTCATGTGTAGCTGATGTCTGTGTCTCTCACCTGTATATTAGGAGGATGCAGCTTATCAGCAGATGCAGTGCACACACTAGTAATACTTTACTATACATTACACACAGACCTGAGCAGGGGGAGGAGAGGGGAGGGGTAACAGGGGTGACATCACTGCCTCTGACCATATGACCAGCCTCATTTACATGATAAAAAATAGATGATTTTACAATGAATAATGTATGAAATAACTAGATAAAGGCTGGGATGGGATCCTTGTGAGCTGCTCCAACAGGTAGTAGTGACAGGACTAGTGACAGAGACCTGATGACAGGTGTCCTTTAAACTTAACCATTCTAATTTTCTATACATCTATGTGAGCAGTATGGTTTATTGGATCAAAACCTATTGTCAAACTGACGGCAAACAGGTTTTGTCAATCTGAAAAAAGAATGAGAGACCTTGTGCAGAGGCCGATAAATTGCGTTGTTCAAAGCACAGGGCCTGAAAGGAGAGTCTCTATCTTTGGTGTTCTTAAAATCTTAAGTCATGAACCAATATTTCAGGCCAAAATTGGTACAACCTCCACTACTGAGTAGAAAAAGGTAAAAAAGTAAAGCCGGCTCACCCAACCTTCAGACCATCTTGGCTGCACACTCTCTGTGGGGATATCCTGGTGCTCGGAAAAGACAATCCATAGCCATATAGCGTGAACAGGAAAAACAACGGTAAACCGGCACAACACGATAAACTTCACATGGGTACGATGCCAAATCTTTCCTTCTTTATTGATTAAAACGCCATGTACATGAGGATACAGATAGGTTGACGCGTTTCGACGGGGAACCGTCTTAATCTTAACCTGAATATTTCAGGCCCTCCACTAAGCGTATCTATCAGTTTGTCCTTGAATGCTTATTTAAGATTATGTGTCGACTAAGCCAATATTTCAAAACTGCTTCATAGAGGCTTATACCAAACTTGAACTTAAAAAGGACCTGTCAACACTCACCACTGTCATGTCTTCTTCAGGAGATCACAATTTTGAAGCCATTCCTCTGTCATTCCTTCCTTTATGTATCCATAAATTTACAACTGGAACTATCAATTCACATTTCAAAGAGGTGTGTCCAACAAACTGACACTGACACATTTGAAAAAAGGAATGCTACACGCTTTTGCTGCCCTTTTCTCTTTTGGGGTTTCATTTCTTCATTTTCCACCTTTAAAAAGCTGTACATGGTTCAGGTTTATACGGGTGAAATTATACTTCCTAGTGGCAACATTTAATATTCCATGCAATATTATGGGAAGCTGGAAAAAATGCATCAAAAAATAAAGCAACAGCACCAATTTCTTATGGACTTTATTTTTACAGCTTTGTCATGTTTGAATAAACATAAGCTTCAAAAAATTCAAATGTTTTGAGGAAAAAAAAATCTTTGCATGGCCATATTCCGCCACCCCTCACTTTCTTACACTGTACTTTATTTTTTATGGGAAAAGCAGATAGATATATTTTATAAATAATTTTGGGTACTTTTTCTTAACTCATTACTGACCACGCACTTTACATTTGCGACAGGAAGTTCAGGTCCCTAAATATCCCCGCCATAGCATATACCTGATCGGGGAGCTGAATGTACTATTGCTCCTGTTTTTGCCTTCATTCATACACAGCAATCAAACAGGGTACAGAGAAAGGAGGCAGTGGACGGTCCTGCATCCTGGTGGTCATGTGACTGAACATGTGACCACCCAGCTCTCGTTACTAAGAGGCTGCTTACGGATCTGTCCAGACAAAAAACAACACAAACAGTGACAATTGTCACAGTAACTGTGCCCCTATTCACCTGTACCTGGGACACTAGGGCGTAGACGGTTGGACATACGTCCGGCACCATGGAGAGGAGGAGGGTCGACCCCTCTTCATAGAGATACACTGCACCGCAACACGGGGAAAGATAAGACATGTCTATGGTACAGTGCCTCATGTGTGCTGCACCGTACTGGTCCGTGCGCCCATTGCCGGCCTATGGGAGACATATACACGTATGACAGCTTGTGGCCATATATATACGCCCCCAACGGTTGTGTGAATGCAGCCTTACACTATTGTAATCTGTTTGGTCATAAATATCTATCTATTGCTTTCAAAGATTTCGATTTACTCAAAAAATACTGTATATACTCGAGTATAAGCCGACCCAAGTATAATTCGAAGCCCCTAATTTTACCACAAAAACCTGTGAAAACCTATTGACGCGAGTATAAGCCGAGGGTGGGAAATGCATTGGTCACAGCCTCCCCAGTATATAGCCTGCCGGACCCTGCCCCATAGTATATAGCCAGCACCTGCCCCCAGTGTATAGCCTGCCACCCCATATCCCCCAGTATATAGCCAGCCCTCTACCCCAGTATATAGCCAGCAGCGGGGAAAGCCGGAAAGGTAATCTTTGATTTATTTTTTTACTCGAGTATAAGCCGAGTTTGGGTTTTCAGCACTTTTTTTGGTAGTCAATAAAATGGAAAATTGTCCATGTGCATTCCTGATGATTACACAACACATTATGTATATAAGAATAAGTAATACATATAACATAACATATAACACAATAACACATCCATCAATCAGATGTTTTAGCTATTCCTTCACTACACAAATCCTGTTCCTTTTCATTCCTGTCCATTTATGTTCCGTTTCGGTGAACCCCTTAAAGCTTCTTAACGTTGAGCTTTCACTTAAAAAAGTTCACTTTCCTAGAACTCCCGTACATAGCCATATAGGGACTCCAACCTAGTGTACATGCCTAAGCACTGTGTCTCACAAAGTCTTACAGCATCATTCTGTTCATATTGTGAGCGTGCTTTTTTTTTTTTCATGGCTGCTCTGCCAAGTTGTATTTTTCCCCGGCACAGCTGCTCTGGGTTAGTGAGGTGAATTCTTGAGCTGTTTATAGAAGTGCTGAGGTTACAACATAGCAGCATTGGTGCTTGCTGGGCGGAGCAGCCATGGACTGTATTGCGAAAAGAGTTGTGTCGCTGCCAGTACATTTCCATAAAACCAGAGTTGTCTGGTTATTTCCAGAGTTCTCCATTATAATATGAAATATTTATTATATAAAAATGTATTGTTTGGCTAGCAACCTAAAATGTTTATACTTATGTAAAAGAAAGCTAATCAGCATTACCGAGGACTGCCACATGCATCAAAATAGAAAAACAAATAAAAAAATATATTTTAAAGGAAATCTACCATCAAAATTAAGCATGATAAACCAGAGGCACTTATTCATAGATCTAGGTATTGAGACTGTGCAATCTTCTTATATTTGTTATCCATGGCCTCCTTTCTTCTAAAATCTTCTTTTAAAATTACCCCCCCCCCCTCCTTCCTGCTCCCTCCGCACTTCCTGCACAGCTGTTAAAGGATGTAAGGCTGTAAGAGCTCTGGAAGAGTTTGGCTCTGGCTTATTAGCATAAATATAAACATTGATTTTAGAATGAAAGAGGATATGGATAACTTTTCACACTCACAGTGCCTGGGTCCGTGAGTAAGTGTCCCTGCTTTATCATGATAATTTTTATGGTAGATTTTCTTCAAACTTTAAACAATAAATGATATTACATAAAATAAATGTTTCTATTGAAATGCCCT
Source organism: Engystomops pustulosus (assembly GCA_019512145.1). NCBI lineage: Eukaryota > Metazoa > Chordata > Amphibia > Anura > Leptodactylidae > Engystomops > Engystomops pustulosus. Next base: position 161,531,977 of record CM033644.1, read on the forward strand.
ACCTATTATTCTTGACAAAAGAGACTTCTTAAAAAAGCACTCAACTTTCAACAAAATGTGCAGTGACCATTGTATATTAAGAGTACCACCGAGTCTGGTAATGACCTATATTCCATTTTGAGCAGTAGGAAGATGGCATTAAGCTGAATTTCGGTTTGAAAGCAGAAACTAAAAAAAAGAAGAGATGATCATAAGAACTAAAGTAAGTTGATTAGCTATAAATTTTCTCTGATAAGATTTATTACAGGATTACTGTTTTACGTACAGTAACAGAACAACACAAAAACACCCTTAAATTCCATGGCCCATATCTGTGGACATATAGTAGGAATAATCTAAATACCACACTTTCTATCATTTCCGTATTTTTCGTATCCTGAACAACACAACTAGCTTAAGTTTGCCTTACCACTTAAATACATACCGTATAAGCAGACCCAAGCCGAGGTACCTAATTTTACCACCAAAAACTGGGGAAACCTATTGACTCGAGTATAAGCTGAGGGTGGGAAATGCATTGGTCACAGCCTCCAGTATATAGCCAGCCTGCCCCCTGTAGTATATAGCTTGCCAGCTCCCTGTAGTACATAGCCAGCCAGCCCCTGTAGTATATAGCCAGCCACCTGTAGTATATAGCCTGCCAGCCACTTAAAGTGTATAGCCAGCACCCCCCCCCCCCCTTTAGTATATATTGCCTTCCAGTAAAAAAAATAAACTACCTACTCACCATTCCGATGGCCCGGGCAGCTCCTCTTCTATCTTTATGTGCGCAGCAGATCCACGACAGCTCCCTGTGCAGCACCTCTTCTTTCTTCATGCCAGCTGCAGCAAAAATTGTGCTGAAACACTCGGCTTATACTCGGGTACATACAGTATTCATTCTGAAAATCCATGCATGAGAACAGAGAAATTCAACATTTCCAATTAATTTGATGGTCCAGTAAGATGGTCATCCAACATAGAAATAGGGGAAGAAAAAAACTCCTTTTTTTAAAAAAAAAAATAAATAAAATATATACAAAAAATACATTATCCACATGACATGAAGAAAAGTAGCTATGTTAAAAACAGACAAAAAGTTTACTCTTTTTGAAAATTCTCCTTTCTCATGATTTTTTTACTCATATCAAGAGTAAGGAGATTTTCCAATCCACATAGACTTATATTGATAGTCTTACAAAACATGAGATGAGATAAGTTCAAACATCATCCAGCATATTTTGTATCTTCAGTATCCTAAAGGAACCTACATTTGTTTGCATCTATCACAGTGATGGTACACAGTGACAGTTTATGGTAATGTGATGGTTCCTTGCAGACATGGAATGTTGTAATGGAAAGCACAGGCCTAGACAGATTGAATGATAGCGGAATGTGCTGTTATATGTGACTGGGCAGATAAAACATCACAGCAGTATACACACACAGATTTAAGACAATCAGGTGGAATTTACATCATGTCATTATGTTGTGATAATATTTATCTGTATTTAAAGCAATTTACATGTTTAGAATTCAGTGCCTCAGTATATCAGAATTTAGCTCACAGAGCATTGCCTGGACTACAAATTTTGAGAGACTAAAACACAATAGGGAAAATGTCTATATATCTAATATATAAAGCTGAGTATATGTGTGTATGTATGTATGTCCACTAAAGTATGTATGTATGCAACATTGCATTTACAATCACCATATTTCGCTTAGGCGCTCTCTGTGACTCAGGGAATGTTATAGACTAGGTTTTGGGTCTAAATTCTCACCATGTGCTTTCCAAAAAAACAGGAGCCATTGTCTGCTGCTTCTGCTGTGGCGACACAAATTGGGGGGTGTGCCGTCGGAAGACCCGACTGATTCAGACTGAGCGCAGGATTTAACTTTCAAATTGTGTCGCAAGCCTAGGCACTTAGATCCACCACTAAAAAGATGGTTAACTCCGGCGGACCTGAGCAGGGAAGCGACACGTAAGTAAATGTGCCCCACTGATATTAATGACCTCTTCATTTCATGTCGACTGTTTTTTCTGGGCCTTACTGAAACATGGATAACTCCTTAAGACACTGCATGCTTCCCCTGCTGTGCTCTCTTATGGCGGCCTCCACTTTATTCACACACACATGCTGAACGGCATTGGAAGACCTTCTGTCATACAAGCAGACGGTCTTCACTTACAAATCTGCACTTGTATCTGCTAAATAGGATTACGGTACTTCATTAATCATATATCTTCTCTATCTCACAACTCTAGACAATTATTTTCTTCCTTCTACATCATCCCACCAACCTCTCTTATTTCAGCTGAAGATTTTGCTTCACAAAATAGATGGCAACAGGGAAATTTTCAACCTTCAATCCTTGCAACCCACCCAGGATATCCCATGCCCCTCCTGCTTAAAGGACATATAGCAGTTTACTGATGGTAGATGTGTCCGAATAAGAAGTTCCTGAGAAACATTGTTCCTAAGAACTTCTTTTATTATAACTCTATATGATCGTGGACATATAGAGTTATAAAAGTTAAACCTTGTATTTTAATTTATGCACCTTCCCCCCTCCTTCATGCTAGCAGTCCCGCCTGTCCCCTGGGTGGGACCACCAAGGGCAATGGGGGGATTGCATAATTAAAATATGAAGCTCCCTGAGGTGCTCTGGTGTTGTAGCCTAATTTGCACAACTTTTATAACTCTATATTTCCGCGATTGCAGCTTATAGAGATATAATAAAAGAAGTCCTGGGGAATTCGTTCCTCGGGAACTTCTTATTAGGACACATCTACCATTAGTAAACTGATGGTAGATGTCCTTTAACGAACTTTTCTCACTGACAAGAAAGTTTCCTCCATGCTATCAAGGTCGCATGTCAATACTTGTTCGCTTGACCCAATCCAGTTGCATCTTATCCCCAACCTCACCAATTTGCTTTTCCCAGATCTAATTCATCTTTTTAACCTTTCACTATCCACTGATATTGTTCCATCTTATTTAAAACATGCAACTGTTACACACATCCTAAAGAAACCATCCGTGGACCCATCTAGTCCACCAAACTATAGACCTATCTCACTATTTCTATTTGCTTCAAACCTCCTGGAACAACATATCCATCTAGAACTATCTTCCTACCTTTCCTCCGACTCTCTCTTTGACAACCTAAAATCTGTTTTTTGACCTGATCCACTGAGACTGCTATGATCACAATCTCAAATGATCTTTGACTCTACCTTATCCTTTATGCCATCTGTCTCCATGCTTCTCCTCTGCCTCTCCTCTCTGCCAGTCTCTCCACTGCTTATCCATTACACAGCAAATTCAATTTAAAATACTAGCCATGACTTACAAAGCCATCCACAACCTGTCCACTCTATATATCTCTGAACTAATCAGCTCTCTGTCCCACATAAAATCTTCTTTCCTCACAAGACCTTCAGCTTTATTCTAGTACCATCCGCTCTCCTAACAACCATCTCCAGGACTTCTCCCGTGCATCTCCCATAATCTGGAACTCTCTACCAAAATGTGTCAGACTGTCCCCCACTTTCAACCTTCAAATGTAATCTGAAAGCCCGCCTGTTCAGGAAATCGCCTACAATACACAATAACTGCAATGCTCTATTTTCTCACCTTGAATCTCCATCTACGCTCTGTGAATCCCTTATAGATTGTACAGCACCATGGAATAAATGGTACTCTATAAATAGTAATAATTTGTTCTCAACTACTATGTTTATAACATCTGTGATACTCCAGTCACATCCAGAGCTGCAATCATCTATTACCAATAGATCATCTCAGATGCCTAAATCTCTGGCTGTGAATGGAGTATCAATCTGCCATTATTATTCTAAGTATAAGGCAGCTAATGTGTGAGGTACTATGTTTTCAACTGTGCGGCTTATATCATATGTGATATTCCTGTCGCATCTAGAGCTGCAGTCTTATCCATGTCATTCTAAGAAGTTGCAGATAATTATAATTAATAATAACAATAAAGTACTTCCCATTACCTGGACAATTATTTAGTTAATCTACGTTGCATATCTGTGGTATTGTATATAAGATTTGAAATGCTTCTATTATTTTATTATAGATTTTTCATAATAAAATGTCAGTATTTGATTAGTGATCTTTATGTGTACAATACTTTGTTAACCCATTTTATTTTGTTATAGCTAAGATTATTTATTTACTATCCCGGGCAGAACCAGGAAATATTCCTTGAAGTTTCAAACGGAAGGTTCATCAGCAATGAGAACAACTTGGAATAACATGTTTTGGTTTATGTTGGGCCATTACATTTTCTACTAAATAAGCTAAATAACGCAATTAGGATGCCTAAAGTGGCATTGTACCATGCAGATCTCAGGAAATTCCAGAGACAACCACATGATCGGTAACTGCACAAACAGGAAATTTTATCACACAGTCTATCAATATGTAGAATGTCTCGAATAAGGGCTTTGTATGGAGTTGAATCGTTCACCCACATCTTTACGTTATTTTGTATTCCTAAAAAGCATTTCAGAGAAAATTATGTGTTAGGTGTGTCTCTTTGGCATTTTCCACCACATCATGCTGTAATTCTCTTCTTTCCTGCTAGTTCATAACAAATTCCTCATTTATTAGTTGCGTCCAAGAGAATATTTGGTAAGGCTTTTCTTAATATGGACACAGCAGGTTAAATTAAATCTACCAGTACCTTTAATTAAAATGAAGCTACGCATACTCACCTTTACTCCTCTTCATTTTGATCCCAGAGCTTCTTTTCTTTAATCTTTAATTTAATCTTGACACACTGGGATCGCCTGAAAAAAAAAAAAGACTTATAAAAAGCAAGCCGGAGCGCTGGGGCGCAATGTCCGCAGCTCTGGGCTGCTTATTATACACGCCTCCTGTGTGATGTCTCCTCCCTCTCCAGCATGGGAATAATTAGTGAATAATTAGCAACACAGAGCACCAGATATCTCATCCTTGTGCTCCAGCCTGTTTTCATAAGTCTTTATTTCATACGATCCCGGCGTGTAAAGATTAAATAATAAAAGCAAGGTGAATATGTGTAGTTTAATTTGGATTTAAGGTACTGGTAGAACGCCGCTACTTTGATATCCCCTGAGGAAGCCCGCCTGACGGGCGATACGCGTGGGGCACTCCTGGTCTCTCCCCTCCTACCTGGACTTCAACCTTTTGGTAATATGATGAATTAATAATATTTAATTGTATTTATTTATCTTTCTAACCTGTGGCTACACTACTGCACATTGCACTTTATTTGACAAGTACACTACTCTGAGACAATGTAATCTCAGCTAATGTAATACTTATTATATGTAATAAGTATGTAATACTTAATGTAATGCTCATTGTGCATCTTCTGGTAGAATTTACTATGTAGCTCCATTATTTATTATACTTGTTTTTTCTTCATATTCTTTGTACACTTCATACTATTCCATTGTGTGAGGGCCACTTTGTTCTTTTCCCCTTCAACGGGGGTTTTTTAAATGTTTTTATAAAAATTTTCTGTGTATCAATAAAAATGTATTTACTTTGCGTACACATTTGCTTTTTTCTCTTTTGTTATGCAGATTTCCTTAAATAATCATTACAAGTGTAAGGATAAAAAATAATGGGCTTTAATGAATGCATAATTTCTGAGCTTCAGACGAGACCGTCTAGAAATAATTGGTTTATATATGTCTGCTACAGAACGGATGCAAAGACACCCCTCCCCTTCCATTTCCACTATCAGTTTACATCACATTATCTATCTCTGACTGTGCCAAAGGCAACAAATGGCATGGTAAAAGCTGTTTGTTTGTGTCAATGAATGAGTCACATCAGGATAACAAGAAGGCCCTGAAAAAATGCTACGCAGGTACTTTTTTTCATTAGTCTGCAAAGCTTATCTGTGGGGTGATCTGGATGAGTCTGGCTCACAGTGAATGTAGCAAGTTCCATTTGTAAAAGGAGGCAAAGCTTACTGACAAGAAAGCGTCTCATCAGTTTACGTGTTGTCAAACGCAAGACTATCCAAAGGATGTCATCTCAGATAAAATTAAAATTTTATATGATGAGAGTGGTAAATAGGTTGGGCAGGAGTTGCTGGTATAAATGATGATACTGTAAAATATAACAGATATCGACAAAGTATTATAATAGTAATTATTATTATTATCTATATTTATATAGCGACATCAACTTCTGTAGCGTTTTATAGATTATAGGGAATATATACAAATAAAATAAAACATTACATAGTAACAATAGTCATATTGAGCAATAGGAGTGAGGGTCCTGCTCACAGTCTATGAGGATGAGGGGGTGACACATGAGGTATAAGAGCTTGTATAATGGCATTTTTTATAAGGGAATGTAATAAAAATAATTCAATAAATAAAAATGCTGCTGCTTGAAGCAGCCATCAGCCACTATCTTATAAATACAGAGTCCAAGGTTAATGGGACTGCAGAGCAGCCTGGAGCTTGGTACCTGGTGTTTGCCGGATAACAGATGGGAGGAGGAAACAGGATGGGTTAGTAAACATACAGTTGCATGCAGTTAGGGAATGTGATAGGGCTGCCTAAAGAGATGGATTTGAAGAGCATGTTTGAAGCTTTGGACAAGCTTTGGAGGTATTAGGCTCATAGAACGGGGGCATTCCAGAGAATTGGTGCAGCTCAGGAGAAGTCCTGGAGAAGTGAGTGGGAATTAAAGAAGAGTATAAGATCACTGGCGGATCAAAGAGCACGGGATGGGCGATAGACTGAGATGAGATGTAGGGAGGTGCAGTATTGTGCAGAGCTTTGTGGATGAGGGTGATTAATTTAAACTGTATTCGAAAGGAGACTGGCAACCAGCGCAGTGACTGGCATAGACTGGAGGAATCCGTGTAGCGTTTAGTCTGAAAGACAAGAAGAAATTGTAGAGTGGAAGACTGATTAGTAGAGAGTTACCGAAGTCAGAGCAACAATCAGCTTTTTAGAGGTTGCCATTGTAAGAAATGGGCCGATTCAAGGTGCATCCGGCAACAGCAAATAACAGATTGAATATACAGTGCAAAAATTTTTTTAAAAGTAGCATGTAAAAACAAGAAAGTAGCTATACTTACCTCCCTCTGGCACTCCAGTAAAGCACTATGGTGTAGTGACATTATGTTCTTACCCAGTGCCCACTTAATAAGTAGGTCTGCCAAGCTTTAGCTTCACAGGCTATTAAACTGTGCAGGAATACTTCCCCCTTCATACTGTGTGCTGAAACTTCCTCCACTGGTGTCAGATTATAACAGGCAGAGGGAGGGGCAATTGCTGAGAGAGCAAAGGGAGAGGTAGAGACAGTGTAACAGCTTGTGAAGCTACAGCATGAAGGGGCTCTGGTAACACCCCTCAGAGCCTTTCTTACTCATTAGCATAATTAGAAAAAGTTTATTTTGGAAGGAAGGAAGACTTGGATAACAATTATAATAACATTATCACAGTCATGGTGCCTGGATCTAAGAGTAGGTTTCCCTGGTATATCATGTTTGATTTTGATAGTAGATTTTGTTTTAGGGATAGAAATATATAAAAGACAGGTTATTAAGTATTATTAACATGACATGTTTCCATTCATCAGATTTTCAGAATCCACTTTCAAAACTGACAATTTCAATGTTTTTTTATGAACAATCTTAACAATCTATTTGTTCTTCTGCATACATAAATGTCAATTAAAAAAACAATCTCTAGTTTATAGTATTACCTGCAGTTATAATGGATTGTTTTCCTTCTCCTCTTTGGTGACAGAATCCTGTTTCATTCTCTTCATTCTACTTTATGGGAAAATAATGGTGGGGACCTGTTTGGTTCATAAGGCCAACATTTTTTCTAAGGAAAGTTTTTATACATAGGACTAGAAAATGTAATTTAGTGGCCCAGATATATTATTGTGTCCGTTTTTTTGTCCACATTTGCATATGGAGCTTGCAAATGTATTTATTATGTTTGTGTGCTACAATTGTGTTGCAGTTGTATTTTGTCCAAAACTCACACGTCATGCAGTTCCGGACACATTGGAATTTTGGATTTATTCTTACTTAAATTGCGTCTCTTTGAGTCCTGGAAGCCACACAGATCTCTCATTCAATGAATGTATATAGCAATATGTTTTTGTTGGAGCCATCATTTCCGTCGAACAGAGGTGCCCTGTAAGGAGAAGGCAGACACAGGACTAAGATGAATTAATGAATTAATTACTACCTATCCGACTTTGCCAGAGAGGATTTTATAACCCATATGCTACACGACTGCAGGAAACAAGATTCATAAGAGTATAATTCCCACTTTATCTGCTAATTTGCTGAGCTTGTAAAATAAACACATCGGGTAATTTCCACTTAGACAAAAAAGGTTAAATCTATTTCCCAGTGGGTGTAAACCAAACTTTTTGGAGACTAGTCAAGAAAGTGTTTATTCCAATTTAATTATCTTACATGGTGTAATTAAACTTAGTCTCAGGCAACAAAAGGCCTTGTGACCGCCACTTAAATTTCACACATTTAGCAGAGCTTTGTGCACAGAGCCCATATGGTAACACATAGGCCATAGAAACTGTGTCCGCAAGTGGGTTTATTTAAAATAAAACCATTACTCCCTATGAGAATAGACTTTCATAGGATGACATATGCATGGGTACAACTACCAGGGTAGCCCATGCTATGGGTGACCAGGAACCAGTGGACCCATCTCATTATTGTTGAAGTTATGATGAAAGTGACATGCAAAGTTATCTTAGCTTTACCTCAGTATTTTTATGGCCGCATTTGTAATCAATTATTCCTTCCTTTAGCTATGATACATGTGTGACATCATATATGACATCACTGTGTTGTATTAACCCTGTACTTTTTAGATAACTGTGTGTAATTTATCCCTGTACTGTGACATCCTGTGTGTATTACCGCCGTCCTGTGACATACTGTGTGTATTATTATTCATGTACTGTGACATCTTGTGTATATTATCCTGGTACTGGTGACTTCATAGTGGTGTATTATCTCTGTACTATGATATCAATTGGTGTATTATCCTGTACTGGGACATCAATATCCCAGCGATCTGACATCACTGTGTATATTACCCTGGTAGTATGAAATCTCTGTGTCTATTACCCCTGTTCGTGGACATAACTGTGTACATTATCCTGTAATGTGACATCACTATGTGCTAATCCCTGTACTGTGACATCATGGGTGTATTATCCAAATACTGTGACATTACTGTTTTATTAACCATGTAGCATGACATCACTGTATTAATATTCTGGTACTGTGACATCACTTTGGTGTATTACCCCGCACAGTGAAGTCACTGTACAATATCCCATATGTGGACTTCACTGTGTTATAATCACGGTTACTGGTGACATGACTGTGTACATTATTCCTGTACTGTGACATCACTGTGAGTAATATCCCTATACTATGACAAAACTTGTGTAATATCTCTGTACTGTGAAATCACAGTGTGTATCACCACAGCACTGTGACATCACTGTATACATTATCCCTATACTGTGACATCACTGTGTGTCTTATCCCTGTACTGTGGCAGACCTGTGTACATCCCTGTACTATGACATCTATTTATGTATTTATTCCTATTCTGTGACATCGCTGAGTGTATTATCCTTGTACTGTGACATCACTGAGTGTATTATGTCTATACTTTGACATCACTGTGTACATTTCCTGGACTGTAAACTTGGGTGTAATTTTTTTAAAGGGAACCTACCACCACGAATCTACCTATAAAAGTAGATCGGGTGGTAGGTGGATCAATCCACGTCCCCGCGCTGTTTTTTGTTGAACTTATATTATAGTTTTTATGCTATTTTGTTATGGCGCTCTACTGGGGCGTGGGTATCACGCGACTGTGGCTACACGCTGCGGCTACTCCACGCCCCAGTAGCCACTTTACCCCTCCTACGGCGCAGGTTCGTCGAACAGGGGCGCGCAGCTGCAAGAGCTCGCGCCGAAGATTGTGGGTAGGAGGGGTAAGTGGCTACTGGGGCTGGATTAGCCGCGCCGGTAGCCACACTGCGGCACTCCACACCCCAGCAGCCGTGTACAAATTAGCATAAAACTATAAATAAGTTCACAAACAGTGCGGGGACGTGAGGATTGCCCTTAAAAGGCTATCCTCACGTCCTATTGATCCCCTACCACCCATCTACCTTTATAGGTAGATTCGTGGTGGTAGGTTCCCTTTAAGCATTTTGAAAGATTTACCAAAAGTATCATGTTGTGGTGGGGTCCATGGGTCCTAGTAACACCCCTTCCCATATGAAAGCAACAAATAACTTATGACTTTAAGACAGTTGTGTGAATGAGGACACAAATATTTTAATGTCAGTGCTGGAGTACGAGTAGCTAATCTGATGTAAATCATACTGATTGTGAGGTAAAGCATAAAACTTACTTTCATTTCACAATCCTTAGCATTTAGCATCCTAGCGACACTATGGAATCGTTGTTTAAGTAAACCAGTACATACGTAATTCTGTCAGTCATTAATAAATATGAATCAACTATCATTAACGCATCATTCATTTCACAGAATCCCTGAGTATTACACATCCATGGAAATAGCACTACTGAGGATTCGTCAACCTTGGGTTTATTTTAGCATATCCACCATGGAACAGTCTGTTTCCATTATAATGAGGAGATATAGGTTGTTATAAATAGAATTTATGTCCCTTAATTCCAAGAGTACAAGACTTGATAATAGTTTTGCCTGTGGAAGCTGGAAAAATCATAAAGGTTTGTTTGATCGTTAAAATCTGTTTCCGTTTATATTATTATGTTACTTTTATTAATTAATATCGCATATGATTTACTGTCATCACCCTGAAAAAAGTGTCCAGGTTTCGGTAGCATATTATAGAGCAGATGGAGCAGATGAAGCTCAGTAATTACTTATAGCTCTGCCATTTCTATGCTTAGAAGCACGATCCAGTCACGGGATGGTTCTATCAGTGTTTTACAGCTATCTTATATGTACAGTCACACATAAAGAGCTGTCAGTCCCTGATAGTCTACCCACACCCAACTAAAATACCGCTTCGAAGCATTTAAAGGCAGGAATACATGAATAAGAAAGTTCTTCTGATCGAACCTAAACCTCCTTCTCGCTCTATACCTTACCATACAGGTCAGGTTGTTAGAAATGTCCCCTTTAACTCTTACCTACCCTCAGTTTTTTAGGTTACTGAGGACTCCACAGACCCACTGCTTCCTTCCTCTGTACACAATGTAGCTACACCCTCTCAGCTTCTTTACTAGGGACTCTCCCCCAGCCCTGACCAAATGAAACAAAGATATCTCAAATCTCTAGGAAATGTTTATGACGGGATAACAGAAGGTCTGCAGCTTGGGAGTTTGAGTCTTAGATGTGAATTAGCCATGTTTTGTAGAGAAGATACAGTTTTTTTCCTAGTTCCAATTATATTTACCATTACATACTAGATAACATGTAACGATAGTTTCCAGTACAGCTTTGATGCTGCATGGTAATAACCTATTATGAACCCGACATAAACCATTATTATTCATAGTTCCTGCAGTGTAGTCTCTTCTTATCAGCCAATCCATAGTGAAATTTGACTACAGCCAACAATAACATTTTTTACTCCAGGAATTACAGTTAGTCCAAAAACAGCAGGCCTCTGTATTGGGCGATATACAGAAACTACGGTGTAAAGCAAGAGGTCTGGTCTAACAGTCATTACAAGGAGTGTGTATGTACTGTGTAACCCCGTCTTGTAAAACCATACTTGTATAAATGTCTTCTACTTCTAATGTTATCTGTGACTGCTATTAGAAAACTATCACTTTATGATAGCAATGCTTTTGATATGCAAGTTTGTTTGTGTGGACTAGTGACCTGAGGTCTTGGTAATGGAATTGCACTTCTTATGAGGGAAGCATACTATAATATATTGATATCTTATAGTATGTAAAGTATGTATGTATTATACATAAGATATATAAGGGTATTGATTTGCAGTATAAACCTATATAGATTTTTGTATTGTGTCTGACATTGTAGCTGTCAGTTTATACACTGTAGATTTTGTACAATTGCATCAGGTTGTTGATGTGCAGCAGCGGAGTCACTTAGAGAAAAGTAATTATTTACAGCCCAGCCTCTCTATGGTTCCCGTCTGTGCTGGTTGAGGGACACAATATTAGATAAATGAAGACAAACATTGCATGAATTCTTACAATGGTGAGAATGCGGCATCACACAACACATGTTTAGCAGAGGAGAGTCCGGTAGCTAAAACAGAGAGCTGTAGTGTATATGAGATACTTTCTTCATATACATAGATTTTTATTAACTCTTCAAGGTAATGTTATAACAAAATTATGGCCAAATGTGATGGGATTAACACTATTAAAAATATCAGTCTTTTTTTTTAGCAAGCTCAAAACTCTACTGATTTTATCAATCAGTATTATTTTGGCAATCAATAATAATGTAGATGTAGAAATAGGTATGAAACTAGAAGCAGATAGATACTCTTTAATATTATATATTGTGGTTATTTAGTTAGTATTTATTTATATTTTTTGCCTTACATTGTATATGTAAAACAAACTATGCAACATTACGTGGTAAGATTTTCATCACTGAAACATGAACTAAGGGTTTATAAGTGCGATGACCCCTACTACAAACAGCCCTCTGTGCCTAGACCAACTTAATCCCCTGTAGACCCTCTTAATCAACTGTAAGGGTCTGTGATAAAGCTTTTCTTAAAACCTTGTTCCTTTGTGCAATCCAAAAGTATCACCAATTGTCACAGAGAACCACAATAATATTGGGGTTACCTTCCCAACCTGTTCCACCTTATATAGAAATTTACATCAGACCTATAGAACCTATCTGTCATGTAACCAAAGCTGTCTGTACTTTAGATAGGATAATGAGACTCTTAAAGTTCAATGTCGGAAGGGCTGAAAGGAGAATATTTCCTACCTAGGATTAGGGAGTATATTGCTGCTAATGTATATATCTATATGGGTGTAGTTCTTTTTGTACATGTTTTGACAGCGGACCAATTGTACAGTTTTTTTGGGTCAGAATATGGTCATACCCCTGTGAATAATACAAAGATCGCAGGCAGATTTCAGTACAAAGTCATAATTTATTCTATTCATATAAAAGTCATAGTTCTGTATTAAAAATGTCTTCTCCCAGGAAGAAATATATTATTTTACATTATAAAAAGGTCATAGCATATGTACTATCGTCAGCAAACTCAGAACAAGGCTCCGGCCTAGTGCTTTTGTCATCAGTGCTTTGGAAACGAGCTGGTCTTGAATTACAAACAGGAATTACAGTACCAGAAAATACTGTGAGGTATTTCTTCTTTGCTTCGTTGAAAAGCTGAAATCTTAGCATCTGAAGGCAGGACAAAGCTGGCAGAAAATAAGGACGTACAATTTATAGGCAGCAGCCTCTCTTCAACTATTATGAAAAGTTCAGGAGTGAAATACTGTTGAATCCCATTAAACGGAGATTAACACATATCAACGTACAACAAAAGGCAATTGTGACCTGTCTTTCTGATTTTCTTAGTGGTCAGGACATGTATGCCCAAAATCATGACAAGTCATGCAGTTGTATGTTCATTGTGGTTTCACCAGTTTCATACCTTTAAGCCTGTTTGGCTGGGTGGCTTAAAGAAAATAAAAAAATAAAATGTTTAAAAACTAAAATATTGCACTTCGATTAACACATATATTCCATGTGCTTCAGTCCAGTTCTTTTGCTCAGCAGCTTTGGCGATGTAGTGATTGGACTTTTAAGGTACTCAGAGATTTGCTGCTGGTGAACGGGATAGAGACTTGGGAAATTGAAGACTGTAGTAGTAGATGTTCCTCTTCCAATCGATATTGAGGGGCTCCCAACTTCTGCTGGCAAGGAAGATGGGGGCTAGTACTTGAGATTCAACTGAAGAAGCTGTCCCATGAAACTGAATTAGGAGAAATGATGCTCCTTCTCTGCTTGACAACCTCAAAGCTTCATCTCCACTTCACAACGTTTGTTTAGTCCTCATGAGATATGCCAGGCAGATGGTAGCTGAGCGTGAGATTCCAGCTTGGCAGTGGACAAACACTCTTCCGCCTTATTTTTTATAGAGTCTGAAAACAAATCATACTCATATGTTTTATTAGGATACAACAATATGAAATTCAGAAAACTTATTACTTTTATAAATGAGTGAAGTAGTGCTTCCTAGTATGGAATGTTCCTGCACTGGACACTAGGGGGCAGTGTAAACAAAAAAGGAGATAATCCTATTGACTATCAAAATCAGCTGGCTCATATAAACAATTCCTTGGGGGGGGCTGTTCGTAGCCTAAAAGTTATAAAAGTGATCGGAGAATTAGCTATTAAAAGTGTGTCCTATCTGACCTTACTTGGCAACTTCCATTGTATAAATAGAATATACCTATAAAATCAATAGTTTCATTGAACCAGGAGTCGTGTCGGCTTTGTGACTGTCTCTCCACGGGAATGCTCTTAACTGGTAGGGTCCCTCAAATGGTTGGGGCAGTTGCAGACACATTGATCAGGGCTGTGATGCCAAGTGTATCCGCAATGTCCTTTCTGAGGCATGGTATGCGCTGCCCAAGTACAAAAGGGCAAGATTTCCACCGGTCCACCCTATATATCAGAAAAGAGAAGAGACTGGTCATTTATTGTAAAACACATAAGGGGAGCGTTATATGGGTACAGAGGACATGGACATGGGTCTGTACACAGTAAATATTCTCTCTACTGGAGGGGGGCTAGAGCAGAGACTTTTAACCCTTTCACTGACGGATAGTGACTGGTACTAACTACCTGATCGTATAGTGGGGTACCACAGGGGGTACAGTTGGAGTCGGCACTGTCTGGCACACTGCTGGCATCAGGGCAGCTCATCCCACTGGAGGAGAACATTTGTTGCAGAATTCTGACATTCAGCGGAAAATGCCTCATACCACCTGGAGGAGAAGACAAGGCAGGGTTAGAGATCTGCCAGTACAGGTAGGCGTGACACAAGGATGACGTTTTGGAGGAAGATTGACAGTAATATAAGTACCTTAAGAAAGAAGATCCTGCTCCCCGGGGGTCCCTGCAGAGGGCACTGACGCCAGCTCATGGTGCTGTTCCTTCCTCAGGGGCTCCAGCTCACAGGTCCTGTCCATCCAGCAGCACCCCGCCTCGTACAGTCCAGCTATCAGCCGCAGCGCTGCTCCTCGTTGGGTGATGTGCGCCAGGCCCATGCTGCCCTTAGCCCTTCTCTACACGATGGTGCTGAAGCGGACATTGCTGGGCCATGAGTGCGGAGGATCTGAAGGATAAGAGGACCTCGCAGTCCAGCACCAGGCACTGCTGGCCCTGTCCTGCCAGGAGGGCTCTGGAGAGTGCGCAATCCATAGCACTATCTCCAATTGACCATAGCTCTTGTCCCGCCGCGTGGCACTAGTCCGGTAGAATGGGAGTGAATAATGGTCAGACACAGCCAGCCGTGTTCTTGTTTCCTTATGTTCTGTGTGCTTGGCTGGCTGTATCCTGCTCTGCTGCTCTCCCCTCGCAGCCGCTATATATACACGGGAGGAGGAGGCTGCGGCGTTTCTTTTTGTGAATGGGACGGGTCGTGTCTAGCATCTGCTGGGGCCGGTGACGTCAGAGGGACTACGTACCTCCAGCCGTGTCACGTGACCCGCGCCAGGCGGCGCCGCTGCTTCCCTCCTTTCTGGCGGTCAGCGGCTCGGCTGTGGGGAGTGCAATGTGCTGGCTCCGGGGTGTTGTTATGAGGGGGAAGGGCGCTTTGTGCCAGGATTAGGGAAGGGCGGTAGGGGTTAATGTGCTCTTCTGACTTATCACCATGGGATGTAGCTGTGAATTTTCCCTCCAAAAATTCTCACAAGCGTCACAGCTGCTGATTTGCGCCAAATTTGTGAATTTTCCCAACCACTCCACTTTAAATCCACATCTTAAGATCCCCCAAGCAAAGCTGGAAGTACAAAGAGACTGTGTTTTGGGGTTAACGTGAATGATTGTTGGGAGAGTGATGATTTGGGGGTGAACAAAGGTGGATCCTTAAGGGTTAATGGTTCATTATGTGGGGAGTGATTGCTTTGGGGGGGTTAACGTTTAGTACAAAGGGAGTGGGTGCATGGAGTGCCCCATTATAACTAATGGATCTGGGGGAAATCTTCTGGATCACAGCTTTCTCTTATACTCCTGTGTCCACCTGTCCTCCCCATAGAGTGTAAGCTCTTGTGACCCTCAATCCTATTGTTTCATATAACTGTTATGACTCTGTCATATCTTATTTTCGTTTGTATATCTATCCACTATCTATAAAGCGTTGCACATAATGAAAAGTTATTATGATCTTTTAGTTTTTCCCCTCTTCTGGTGTAAAAAAAATGCAAATGAACAGATTTTCAGTGGCATAGTACCCCAAATCAGTGAGGCACGAGCGGACTAACTGAGAAATTACTTTTTGTAGTCCTTATTTTTCTGAACTGTCCAAACGAGTCCAGGGCAAAGAATAACCCGGGCGTAAGCCTATTCTAAACACAATGAATGGGATGTTCCACATGGACTTTACGGTGACATCATCTAAACTCCCATATCTGCCCCCGCCCTCCCTGTTTCCTGCCAAGAACAATGACGTTTGACAAGCTGCAAAGTCACACTCATAGACACACACGCTCTGTGCTATGCCCTGCCCTAGCAGAAACACACGGCTGTAACCCTATTCCACCATCCAAAGACCCAAGGGAGGGCTTCCACAGAACTGCCTGAATAAAACGCACGCAATGTTCTTCTCAATAGGATTTTACACACACGAAATGAATTAAACCAAATTGTTGGCCACTTTCATCATGTTTTCACTAATAAATCCGGAATCTGAATGGAGTAGTATGATGTAATTGTTGAGCATTTCACTTGGAATCTTTGTGGAGGACCAAAACTTCGCCAAAATTACAAACATTGATCCCATCATGATAAAAGAAGGACAACACTTGTCACTTAACACCATTTTGATCAAATACTTGCATTCCTGAAATATTTTAGCGATATTCAGATGAATATGTCACAACATTTTACCTTTGCCCAGTTTATGACACTAGTTTCATGTCTGGTCATAGTGGGGTCGTCGTCACCAGACAATTTTTTTTTGTCCCAGCGATAATTGGGATTAAAAAATTTGGTGCTGTAATGGGACCAAGGATTATCATAAAACACTTTACAGACACCTTACAGTTATCATGCAGTCTGGGGCTAAAATAAAGCTTCCAGAGAGCTTCAACCAGAGGCCACAGAGGGCTGAGAGGTCCGTTTGTAACTATGGGTCGTCTGTAAACGGGTCTCCTTAAGTTAGTTAACTGCCTGTACATACTTAGGGGTTACAAGCTTCTAGTTATAGATGAGTGATCATCTAATATGAATTTGATGTAGTTGTAACGAAATTTGTGGGTTTCAATCTATCACTCCAAACTAATGTGCTGCTCCATTGTCCTCTAGTCCCTCAAACTCCAGATTATGAAAATGCTTCTTTCAATTTTTGATAATTTTTTAAAGAGTTTCATTTTCACAAGCTTTTGCTGAATAAATAATAACTGAAGCCCAAGGGAAAAATTGGTAGAAAGACACTAAGCATAGCCATTGATGCAATGAAAATATTACCAGATCAGCTAGACTTTCATTATTACTATATGTACACATTTGGGCGGAAGAAATCATTTATTGGGATTGATTCAGTAATAATAAAATCGTTATTATAATAGCACCATCAAATTCCCGTAGCGCTTTACAAATCATAGGGACAATACAAATATAATATTACATTACAAAGAACAAACTGTCATATGGAACAAGGAGTGGGGCCCTGCTCACAGGAGCTTCAGACTATGAGGATAAGGGGGTGACACAAGAGGTTGTATAATGTTCCAGCCATTCTTTTAAGGAACAATATAAAATAATTTTAATAATTTATTAAACAACGATGTTGCTGCTTGAACAGCCATCATCAGCCGCCATCTTATTTACGGGTCCTAGGTGAAAGACTGCAAAGAAGCCTGGAGCTTGGTATATATCAGCTGTTCAGTCCCTGAAAATCTCATTCTACTGATTCTCCACAATCACCTCTTTGTTACCTCGTTTTCACAATTGTTTAAGCATTTGCACCAGTTTTGCACCAGTCTGACTTGCACTGAAAAGAAAGTGCAAACTGCTCACATGTATTTAAGTGTCTGCGCCAGTTTTGTGCTAGTTGGCTGCACGGTGTCCCACAAGAAAAATGTGCCTAAAGGGGCGTGCTAGGGCTTTTAGGTCAGAGTTTATGGCCACGCTTATTACTGATGTGAGCCACAAGTCTGTCTGCCGCCACAATTCGTCTGCAACATGAACAAAGTACTCAAAAAAATTGTGTACCTTCCTTCCCGAGCAGTACAGTTTTTTAACTGCACACTCCTGCGCACACTCGACACATAATACAACGCTGCTCACTTAGTTTTTGGAATTGAAAGACTCTTAAAGAGAACCTACCACCACGCTCTACCTATAAAGGTAATTCGGGTGGTAGTGGATGTAAGGGAAGTGAGGATAGCGCTTTTTTAGAGCTAATCCTCACGTCCCCGCTAACTTTTGGTACACTTTATTGAGCTAATATGTAAATTTCGTTTGGCGGCCACTGGGCGTGGGTAGCCGAGCACAGGCTACACAGCGGGCTACTCCACGCACCAGTAGCCACATTACTCCTCCTACCCCTGCTGCGTGCGCGCGCACTCCTCGTACTGCGCGCCCTCTTCCGTACAGGCCGCCTAACTGCGCAGTGGGACTGCTCAGCCGCCATCATGATGACGAGGGCGCGCAGCTACGAGGAGCTCGCGCCGCACGCAACATGGTAGGAGGAGTAATGTGGCTACTGGGCGTGAGTAGCCGCGCTGTGTAGCCTCGTGGCTCGGCTACTCCAGCCCAGTAGCCCATACGAAATTTACATATTAGCTCATAAAGTGTACCAAAGTTTAGCGGGACGGTGAGGATTATCTCTAAAAGGGCTCTCCTCACGTCCCATACATCCACCTACCACCCGATCTACCTTTATGGTAGATTCGTGGTGGTAGGTTCCCTTTAAAGTTAGTCTAAAGAAACTTCAAAAAGAGCTAGCCAATTTGTTCATCAAACCTTTACTCTACTTTTAAGTTACACGCGACACAGTAGTCACCATCTCTGCAATAGGCAGAATAACTAGGTGTGAGGTGTGGAACCTCTTACCAATACTGTAACATCCTGGATGGGTACAAAACAAAGGCTTTTTAAGCCCATTGATCCCCACCTTATTTCCCACACCCCCTGTGATTTAGGAGCAATGATCTCAAAAAGGACAAGAGATCCAGGCAAAGCCCCTCATTATTATCCTTGAATAATGTGGGGGTGGAAGCTCATCTTTTGGCGGGTTTGTGGACAATAAGAAGTCTTTTCAGAAGTCATAAGTGTAACAAACAGTTAAATTGAGCTTCAAGAGGAAATAGCGCAACAGTAAATAATAGTTAACCATTAACATGTCAAGAGCAAAGAACATTTCAGACAGGAAATTACAGGGAACAGTTCGTTTTTTTTTTCCCTTTTTCTTACTACTCACCTTCTATGAATTCAGTATTTGGTTATAGATCCACATTCCCTTTTCTTTTTCAATGAAGGCAAAGAAAGGGAATGACCGATTATGGTTATGATTTTCCTAAGATGTCTAATGACCGCATAGGTTGTCATATGAAGATCTGTGGCAAAAGGAAATATATGGTATGAGGCTGGATCACCCAGAGCTAAAACAGTGTACATCCTGTACAGTGTAATAAAGACTTAACATTGTTCTATGCACATATGAGGTCATATTTTGACTTACATAATCTTTTATAACTTTCCCATAGGCTTTTATTAGGCAACAGTTTTCTTTTCCATACTTTTGGTTGGTACAACTTTGGCAAACAATGAATATGTATAGAGCACCCTGTTATAACAGCTCAATAAACTTGGCATGTACCTCTCCTTTGTTTTACCATGGAATGAGGTAGGCTGTTGTTATATCCTGCCCATTTCATGGTTCTGGAATGACAGAAAACAGCCATTGATGTGTATACTTTGTGCTCCAATAAAGCTTGCCATACATATTAGATGATTGCTAACAAGTAGATACCTCAACTGTGCTTGGGGTCTTCTGAATCTCCATTTCTGGGGGGGTTCACCTTTTCCCAAAAAGACTAATGGTGGTGTTTCGTTTTTCTAGCGGTCAAGTGCGTCTTGTATAAGAATATTTTCACATCCTTGTGACTGATGTTCCTGTGTGGAACGTTGTCGGTGGAAAGGCTTGACGGACCATTTCGAGGAAAGTGATAACAAGGTCAGTACATCGTGAGGTGAGCGGAACACTTCTTGATAAAGCTAGATTGATGGACATAGGGTGAGACGACTCCTAAATCTTAGCCTATCAGATGGTACAGTGACCTGTTTTGCACTGTACGTTTGTCACGTCACATTCAGGAGTCATAACATGAGTCCACGTACCGTTGTGCTAAGACCTGCTCACCTGAAGACCGTCTTATTTTTTTTTGTCCTGCTGATACATGGTTTAACTGATACATTCTATAAGTCTATAATACGACATTATACGATGAATGTAATACTTCGCTGAAACTGTTTGTCAATTTGGCATAGCGCTTAAAAAAGTAAAAAAAAGCACCCATTGGACCCAAAAACATTGCAAAAACTTTCCTTAGTGGTGGATTACAGCTCACAATCACGAAGAGCCACAGGAAAAGAAGCGCAGCCCGGGAGCCTACTCATAGACCCATGTTAAGACGAAAATACATTGTGCACGGGTTCGACATAGAATGTTCAAAAACTGAAACCCCTGACACCTATGCACTATGTGGAAATATGGTTGCATGACACATAAAATGTGTTGTAAGAAGGTCGCATGATAAGATTTAAATTGAGCAGTAAGTGACTGTGGGTAGCAATGATGGACTAAAAACAGCACCGCTCATGCCGTGAAGTCTATGGCATGTTCCCAACCACCGGTCCGCGGCCCAAGACCGGGCCTTGGAACCTGCGACTGGGCCGCGCCGGACCTCTGTAAAAAAAAAAAAAAAACAACCAGAATAAGGCACTTCTCTATTGCACCAAGCTCATGATGTCAAGACATCCATGCTATGTAGTGAAGGAGGAAGAGAAGACTGTTGTTCTTTGTTTTTGACAGAGTCGGCTGGGAATAGGGGACATGGAAGTGCATAGGTAGTGGGAAAGCAAAGGAAAGAGACTTGAGGAAGACATAATGCAGTAAGGGGACATGGAGGAGGACATGCTATACATGAAAAGGACAATACAAGTTGGTGTGCTTCTGCCAGAAAGGGAAACGGATGTAACTAAGCACACTGGGAGTTATGTGGGAGCAATCAATTATACATTTTTAGCTATGAAACTATGGTATCCAGACCCGCAAACCCCCCCACCGAACTGGTCCCTGAAAAATGTATGTTTACAGCTGGTCCCTGGGCGAAAAGGGTTGTGGGATCACTGTCTACGGCATAACTGGTACATCTGTCCATTCTAGTGAGACAACATAGATATGCTTTCTTTTCAGTAGAGAAGCATGGCCTCATTATTGAATAGCTGCTTTTTGAACAAGCTTTAGTCCTCCAAGCAGAATGTGTGAGATTGCACAAAATAAGGATTCCATTAAGCGGCAGGTTCTTGCTAAACCCGCACCCAATCATGGAGATGCACTGATGACATAACATTGGGCAGCCAGCAAACTAGCATTTGATTTTAGCACTGGCAAAGATGCAGGACCAAGCGTTTTATTTTCAACATCTTGGAACTCGTTAAAAAGACCCTTCACTCTTTGCATCTCCGTCTAGATGGTATGGATGTAAGTAGATGGTGAACACTCTGGCCATAGATCGCAAATATAATTAACTAAAAGATATTAATGGAGCAGAACAGTTATGCGCAGCCTCAGGTCTATTGATCTGACGGAGCGACAAGGGGGCGACGAAAGGCACTTGGAAACCCCATCAGGCCCCTTGTTTGCGGTGAGTATGGCGCCCCTTTTAAAGGTGATGATGTTTGGTGTGGAAGTGAAATTTTTGCAACATGCTTCTGTTTGCATTCCCATAGGTTGTCCGAGATGCTATCCGTGCTGGGCCTTGCTATAGAAATGCTCAGAAAACTCCTGTGAATATACATCGGTCCGGGTCATGTGTAGCACACAGGTTGCACAATTGTGTTACATCACAGACAGTAAAGACGGAGCTGCTGTGTTGGATATACGCAGCGTGTCCCTGTGGGGACATCACATGGACAAGGGGACGGGTTTTACCCCGGGAAGAAACACAGGGGAAGCTTCGCTGTGGAAGACTGGCAAGCAGGAAACAAAAATATTGAAGAGATTATGTACAAAGTCGTATAACTTCGATGGGTACAAATGACAGGCCCAAGTATGTTGGGAAAGTGGGGGACAACCCTTGAATGCCATGTTGGCCCTAATGAGTGCAACATTTGCAAAAAAGAGGGTACCCAGTCCCCCCAGCTGCGTGCGCAAAATCCTGTAACGAGATAGGGCACCCGTGGGGTGTGTAAGTGGGAGGTGGTTTTTGTTGGGTGGGTTGGTGTGGTATTCATAGTTTTCTTTTGAGTGTGGGTAGTTCTTCACAGCAGCTGGGCGAAAGTCATGGATAACTTATAGCATGGATTTCAGGTAATTCAACAAGGGCCTAGGTGGCGGGACAGGTATGCGAGTACAAGCCGTTACAGGCTCCCTGATCGATACCGTTTTTTCTGCAAATATAGCGGTTTGCAATGGGCCAGGTTTTTGATGTTCTAGTAGGGCTGAGCCATACCCCACTGACTCAGACCCTAGACGGGGTGGCGGCAACGTGCAGAGATATTGAATCTAGAACTCGGGAATTGTTTGATGTAGTCCAAATTTGGGGTTGTTGTGTTTAACAAATTAGATTTTGTTCCAACACTGGTTAACATAAACGTTCAAAGATCGATGGATTATTATTAGTAAATATATTTCATTCAGTATTGTGATTGTGGTGATATAGTTTACTTAAACCAGAGGGCTAATATAATCTCTAACATTATGGTCCTATGCTAAACGACTGTTGTTGATGGGTTGACCGCGTCCGGTTGGCTCTCATGATTGCTGTAACGCCTTATTACCAGGAGACCAGCAGGTGGCTGTACCTATGAGTTCATCTTTGGGCCTAGTCCTGGGATTGGAGTTCATCGCATATGCAGGTTCAGCTCGACTAGTCACTGGGACGGGTGGGGGACGTGCTAGAGGGACTAGAGGTAATGCATGAAGTGCACGCACAAATGACTCGTGGAGTGCATGGGTTTGTGGTGTGTTACTGTGGCGTCACACATTCCCATATTTGAGTGAGAGGGGTTTGGGCAAGTGAAACAATGGAGTGCTCGTATGGGCCATGGTCGGTGCCGCTGCACCTGATGATATCTCTGGATGCAAGGTATCGGAGCAAAACACAAGCCGTTTGTGGTGAGGTACACAAAACATAAAGAACATAAATACATATTGTGACATGAGCAGGCATAAAAATGTATATGAACGTAACTAAACACTTTCTCTAACCATAACATGAAAAGCTGATACACTTATCACATACCACATGACTCTGCAAGATCGAAACTGGAGTGCGCAAGAATATCAACATATAAACAACACCAGTACCTAACCCATTGTCATCGTGCCCGTGACATGGATCGCGGAGACACACCGCCGGGCCCCCCCTCCGACTTAACCCGCCTCCTATGGGCTTGCCGTCCATCATTCCCGCCGTAGCTCCAAGCACAGTCTTGGTGAAGGAAAAAACACCTTCTGTTTGGTTCCTACTTTCCAGTTCCTGCTCCTGTGTTCCCATTCCCGTGTTCATTCTGTTCCTGCGTTCCCTGTTCCGTGTTCCTGCCTGTGGTTCCAGGTGTTCCTTCCAGCGCTGTTTCTCTATCTTGTCACCTCCGGGCCTCGACTGTGTTCTGCATTTCCACTTGGCTGCCACCTGAGGCTAGTCGCACCTGAGGACAAACCTGGTGGCACCCTGCCGCGCAAGACTATCCCGCTTTGCTGCAGTCTCTGGTGAAGACAGGTGCCACATAGAGTCCATAGTACCATCTCCCACGTTCTTTAATCAATCTTGAACCCCTTGCACTGCTCCGACGAGTGCCACCACTTTTTTTTTTGGTTTACCTTTAACAATGGGGTGTGGCAATACACCAGAACCCCTTTCAGTGCAGAATTTTGCGTCAGGCAAAGCGGCAGCGTTTGTCACATGTGTCAGGTGTGCTAGCAATTTGCACTAAAAACTCAGTGCAAAGTGAGACATAACACTAGCGCAGTGGCTTTAATAAATGTTGGGCCAATATATGTAATATGGCAGGTTTTAAAGGGACTCTAATAGAGTCCCAGGTTACTCTGCCATTGTATTTATGGTTATAGGGTTATTTGGAACTCATCCAGATTCAATTTGTAGAGTTTTCATAACCATTTTCAAACAAAAAGATCATAACTTTCTCCCTCGCCCAGCCTGTTGTTTTGGAATAATTTGCATGTACTCCTTGTAAAATACCATAACTCCTTCGAATCTACAAACAGATTCACCTCATTCTGTTACAAGGATTGTTCATAGGATTAATCCCCATCAGATGTCTGCATTTCTAGAGACTGAGAAGGAAAATTATTATATGGGGAAAAAATTAAACCTGCTGCATGCTAATCATATATTTTCAACATGTTCTTTAAAGGGTTATTTTCCGTTCAGTCGGTCATATCAGAAAGAATCATAATAAAAATGTTGAAATGTGAGTCATAACAATACTGATTTTTAGTGAGTGGCAATAACCCTATACCGGCAGCCCGGGTTACGTACAAGATGGGTCTTGGGTTTGTTTTTAAGTTGAATTTGTATGTAGTCGGAACTGTATATTTATAATTTAGCTCCAACCAATTCTTTTTGGTCTCTGTGACAATTGATTTTAAAAAATTTTGCATTCTCATAAGACCCATGATGAACGAATAAGCTTCATTACAGACACATTTAATACGGGCTATAGCGGTTTTATTATATCCTGGGACTAAAGTACAGTAAGTTTTACCAACATCGCTCCGGAGGTCCGTTTGAACTAAGGTCGTCTGTAAGTCGGGTGTTCTTAGTAGGGGACCGCCGGTTACTTGTAAATGGAATTTTATACTGGAATAAAACTTTAAGAAACATTTTCTATGTGGTCCACAATAGGTCAATATCTTTTAAAAAATTATAATGCATTAAAATGTATTTTTAATCATTAAGACATTTGTCTGATCACACCACCGGTGTCCTGGCACCAACC
This sequence comes from Engystomops pustulosus, assembly GCA_019512145.1. NCBI lineage: Eukaryota > Metazoa > Chordata > Amphibia > Anura > Leptodactylidae > Engystomops > Engystomops pustulosus. The sequence goes on from CM033644.1 coordinate 161,557,433, forward strand.
ACTGGCAAATCCATCTAATCTGCCCTATATGAAAAGCCCTTCCCGGATCTGCTATCATGTAAGTAAGTGCCGACATCCATATTAGTTCATAAAAAACTTGGCCCAGAAGTTGTTCCACTATACTGAAGTTAAAGTGGCTTAGGGTCCAAATATTCTGCTGATCACAGGGTTCCCCGTGGTCAGACAGACATTTTTTGGTAGGGGTAAGTAATAGATAACTCCTTTAATTTTTTTCACTTGGACTATGGTTGACCCACAGAGATCAAACAACCCTTTAGACGTTGTGCTTCTTCTCAGCTCAGTACATTTAGCAGAGCTTTGTGCACAGAGCCCATATGGTAACACATAGGCCATAGAAACTGTGTCCGCAAGTGGGTTTATTTAAAATAAAACCATATTACTCTATGAGAATAGACTTTCATAGGATGACATATGCATGGGTACAACTACCAGGGTAGCACATGCTATGGGGACCAGGAACCAAGTGGACCCATCTCATTTAGTGGTTGAAGTTAGTGATGAAAGTGACATGCAAAGTTATCTTAGCTTTACTCAGTATTTTTATGGCCGCATTTGTATCAATTATTCCTTCCTTTAGCTATGATACATGTGTGACATCATATATGACATCACTGTGTGTATTATCCCTGTACTTTTAGATAACTGTGTACATTATCCCTGTACTGTGACATCCCTGTGTATTACCGCCGTTCTGTGACATTACTGTGTGTATTATTATTCATGTACTGTGACATCTCTCATTTAGCAGAGCTTTGTGCACAGAGCCCATATGGTAACACATAGGCTATAGAAACTGTGTCCGCAAGTGGGTTCATGTAAAATAAAACCATATTACTCTATGAGAATAGACCAAGGGGACCCATCTCATTTAGTGGTTGAAGTTAGTGATGAAAGTGACATGCAAAGTTATCTTAGCTTTACTCAGTATTTTTATGGCCGCATTTGTATCAATTATTCCTTCCTTTAGCTATGATACATGTGTGACATGATATATGACATCACTGTGTGTATTATCCCTGTACTTTTAGATAACTGTGTACATTATCCCTGCATTGTGACATCCCTGTGTATTACCGCCGTACTGTGACATTACTGTGTGTATTATTATTCATGTACTGTGACATCTCTGTGTATATTATCCTGATACTGTGACTTCACAGTGTGTATTATCTCTGTACTATGATATCAATTGGTGTATTATCCTTGTACTGGGACATCAATATCCCAGCGATCTGACATCACTGTGTATATTACCCTGGTAGTATGAAATCTCTGTGTCTATTACCCCTGTTCTGTGACATAACTGTGTACATTATTCCTGTAATGTGACATCACTATGTGCTATATCCCTGTACTGTGACATCATGGTGTGTATTATCCAAATACTGTGACATTACTGCTTTTATTAACCATGTAGCATGACATCACTGTATGTAATATTCTGGTACTGTGACATCACTTTGTGTATTACCCCGACACAGTGAAGTCACTGTACAATATCCCTATAATGTGACTTCACTGTGTGTATTATCACGTTACTGTGACATGACTGTGTACATTATTCCTGTACTGTGACATCACTGTGAGTAATATCCCTATACTATGACAAAACTGTGTGTAATATCTCTGTACTGTGAAATCACAGTGTGTATCACCACAGCACTGTGACATCACTGTATACATTATCCCTATACTGTGACATCACTGTGTGTCTTATCCCTGTACTGTGGCAGACCTGTGTACATTATCCCTGTACTATGACATCTATTTATGTATTATTCCTATTCTGTGACATCGCTGAGTGTATTATCCTTGTACTGTGACATCACTGAGTGTATTATGTCTATACTTTGACATCACTGTGTACATTATTCCTGGACTGTAAACTTGGGTGTATTTTTTAAAGGGAACCTACCACCACGAATCTACCTATAAAAGTAGATCGGGTGGTAGGTGGATCAATCCACGTCCCCGCGCTGTTTTGTGAACTTATATTATAGTTTTATGCTAATTTTGTTATGCGGCTACTGGGGCGTGGAGTAGCCGCAGCTGTGGCTACACGGCGCGGCTACTCCACGCCCCAGTAGCCACTTTACCCCTCCTACGGCGCAGGTTCGTCGAACGAGGGCGCGCAGCTGCAAGGAGCTGCGCGACGAAGATTGTGGGTAGGAGGGGTAAAGTGGCTACTGGGGCGTGGAGTAGCCGCGCCGTGTAGCCACAGCTGCGGCTACTCCACACCCCAGCAGCCGTGTAACAAAATTAGCATAAAACTATAATATAAGTTCACAAAACAGTGCGGGGACGTGAGGATTAGCCCTTAAAAGGCTATCCTCACGTCCTATTGATCCACCTACCACCCGATCTACCTTTATAGGTAGATTCGTGGTGGTAGGTTCCCTTTAAGCATTTTGAAAGATGTTACCAAAAGTATCATGTTGTGGTGGGGGTCCCATGGGTCCTAGTAACACCCCTTCCCATATGAAAGCAACAAATAACTTATGACTTTAAGACAGTTGTGTGAATGAGGACACAAAGATATTTAATGTGCAGTGCTGGAGTACGAGTAAGCTAATCTGATGTAAATCATACTGATTGTGAAGGGTAAAGCAATAAAACATTACTTCATTTCACAATCCATTAGCATTTAGCATCCTAGCGACACTATGGAATCGTTTAAGTAAACCAGTACATACGTAATTCTGTCAGTCATTAATAAATATGAATCAATCTATCATTAACGCATCAATTCATTTCACAGAATCCCTGAAGTATTACATCCATGGAAATAGCGACTACTGAGGATTCGTCAGCCTTGGGTTTTATTTAGCATATCCACCATGGAACAGTCTGTTCCAATTATAATGGAGGAGATATAGGTTGTTTATAAATAGAATTTATGTCCCTTAATTCCAAGAGTACAAGACGTGATAATAGTTTTGTCTGTGGAAGCTGGAAAAATCATAAAAGGTTTGTTGGATCGATTAAAATATCTGTTACGTTTATATTATTATGTTACTTTTATTAATTAATATCGCATATGATTTACATGTCACCCTGAAAAAAGTGTCCAGGTTTCAGGTAGCATATTATAGAGCAGATGGAGCAGATGAAGCTCAGTATTACTTATAGCTCTGCCAGTTCTATGCTTAGAAGCAGCGATCCAGTCACGGGATGGTTCTATCAGTGATTGACAGCTATCTTTATATGTACAGTCACACATGAAGAGCTGTCAGTCCCTGATAGGTCTACCCACACCCAACTAAATAACCGCTTCGAAGCATTTAAAGGGCAGGAATACATGAATAAGGAAAGTTCTTCTGATACGAAAACCTAAAACCTTCTCCTGCTCTATACCTTACCATGTACAGGTCAGGTTGTTAGAAATGTCCCCTTTAACTCTTACATACCCCAGTATTTTTAGGTTACTGAGGACTCACTCAGACGCCACTGCTTCCTCTGTACACAATGTAGCTACACCCCTCTCAGCTTCTTTACTAGGGACTCTCCCCCAGCCCTGACCAAATGAAACAAAAGATATCTCAAATCTCTAGGAAATGTTTATGACGGGGATAACAGAAGGTCTGCAGCTTGGGAAGTTTGAGTCTTAGATGTGGAATTAGCCATGTTTTGTAGAGAAGATACAGTTTTTTTCCTAGTTCCAATTATATTTACCATTACATACTAGATAACATGTAACGATAGTTCCAGTACAGCTTTGTGATGCTGCATGGTAATACCTATATATGAAGCCCGACATAAAACCATTATTATTCTATAGTTCCTGCAGTGTAGTCTCTTCTTATCAGCCAATCCATAGTGAAATTATAGACTACAGCCAACAATAACATTTTACTCCAGGGATACAGTTAGCCAAAAACAGCAGGCCTCTGTAATTGGGCGATATACAGAAACTACGGTGTAAAGCAAGAGGTCTGGTCGTACAGTCATTACAAGGAGTGTGTATGTACTGTGTAACCCCGTCTTGTAAAACCATACTTGTAATAAATGTCTCTACTTCTAATGTTATCTGTGACTGCTATTAGAATTGTAGCTGTCAGTTTATACACTGTAGATTTTGTACAATTGCGATCAGGTTGTTGTTGATGTGCAGCAGCGGAGTCACTTAGGAGAAAAGTAATTATTTACAGCCCAGGCCTCTCTGTGGTTCCCTCTGTGCTGGTTGAGGGACACAAACATTGCATGGAATTCTTATCAATGGTGAGAATGCGGCATCACACACAACACATGTTCTAGCAGAGGAGAGTCCAGTAGCTAAAAACAAGAGAGCTGTAGTGTATATGACATACTTCCTTCATATACATAGATTTTTATTAACTCTTCAAAGGTAATGTTATACAAAATTATGGCCAAATGTGATATGGGATTAACACTTTTAAAAATATCAGTCATTTTTTTAGCAAGCTACAAAACTCTACTGATTTTATCAATCAGTAATTATTTTGGCAATCAATAATATTAATGTAAGATGTAGTATAAAGGTATGGAACCTAGAACAGATAGAGACTCTTTTAATATTATATATTGTGGTTATTTAGTTAGTATTTATTTAGTATTTTTTGCCTTACATTGTATATGTAAAACAAACATATGCAACATTACTGTGTAAAGATTTTCATCACTGAAAACATGAACTAAGGGGTTTATAAGTGCAGATGACCCCTAGCACGGCGCGGCTACTCCACGCCCCAGTAGCCACTTTACCCCTCCTACCCACAATCTTCGTCGCGCAGCTCCTTGCAGCTGCGCGCCCTCGTTCGACGAACCTGCGCCGTAGGAGGGGTAAAGTGGCTACTGGGGCGTGGAGTAGCCGCGCCGTGTAGCCACAGCTGCGGCTACTCCACACCCAGCAGCCGCGTAACAAAATTAGCATAAAACTATAATATAAGTTCACAAAACAGCACGGGGACGTGAGGATTAGCCCTTAAAAGGCTATCCTCACGTCCTATTGATCCACCTACCACCCAATCTACCTTTATAGGTAGATTCGTGGTGGTAGGTTCCCTTTAAGCATTTTGAAAGATGTTACCAAAAGTATCATGTTGTGGTGGGGGTCCCATGGGTCCTAGTAACCCCTTTCCCATATGAAAGCAACAAATAACTTATGACTTTAAGACAGTTGTGTGTATGAGGACACAAAGATATTTAATGTGCAGCGCTGGAGTACGAGTAAGCTAATCTGATGTAAATCATACTGATTGTGAAGGGTAAAGCAATAAAACATTACTTCATTTCACAATCCATTAGCATTTAGCATCCTAGCGACACTATGGAATCGTTTAAGTAAACCAGTACATACGTAATTCTGTCAGTCATTAATAAATATGAATCAATCTATCATTAACGCATCAATTCATTTCACAGAATCCCTGAAGTATTACATCCATGGAAATAGCGACTACTGAGGATTCGTCAACCTTGGGTTTTATTTAGCATATCCACCATGGAACAGTCTGTTCCAATTATAATGGAGGAGATATAGGTTGTTTATAAATAGAATTTATGTCCCTTAATTCCAAGAGTACAAGACGTGATAATAGTTTTGCCTGTGGAAGCTGGAAAAATCATAAAAGGTTTGTTGGATCGATTAAAATATCTGTTACGTTTATATTATTATGTTACTTTTATTAATTAATATCGCATATGATTTACATGTCACCCTGAAAAAAGTGTCCAGGTTTCAGGTAGCATATTATAGAGCAGATGGAGCAGATGAAGCTCAGTATTACTTATAGCTCTGCCAGTTCTATGCTTAGAAGCAGCGATCCAGTCACGGGATGGTTCTATCAGTGATTGACAGCTATCTTTATATGTACAGTCACACATGAAGAGCTGTCAGTCCCTGATAGGTCTACCCACACCCAACTAAATAACCGCTTCGAAGCATTTAAAGGGCAGGAATACATGAATAAGGAAAGTTCTTCTGATACGAAAACCTAAAACCTTCTCCTGCTCTATACCTTACCATGTACAGGTCAGGTTGTTAGAAATGTCCCCTTTAACTCTTACATACCCTAGTATTTTTAGGTTACTGAGGACTCACTCAGACGCCACTGCTTCCTCTGTACACAATGTAGCTACACCCCTCTCAGCTTCTTTACTAGGGACTCTCCCCCAGCCCTGACCAAATGAAACAAAAGATATCTCAAATCTCTAGGGAATGTTTATGACGGGGATAACAGAAGGTCTGCAGCTTGGGAAGTTTGAGTCTTCCAGCTTGTGGAATTAGCCATGTTTTGTAGAGAAGATACAGTTTTTTTCCTAGTTCCAATTATATTTACCATCACATACTAGATAACATGTAACGATAGTTCCAGTACAGCTTTGTGATGCTGCATGGTAATACGTACGGTATATGAAGTCAGACATAAAACCATTATTATTCTATAGTTCCTGCAGTGTAGTCTCTTCTTATCAGCCAATCCATAGTGAAATTATAGACTACAGTTAACAATAACATTTTACTCCAGGGATACAGTCAGCCAAAAACAGCAGGCCTCTGTAATTGGGCAATATACAGAAACTATGGTGTAAAGCAAGACTTCTGGTCGTATAGTCATTACAAGGAGTGTGTATGTACTGTGTAACCCCGTCTTGTAAAACCATACTTGTAATAAATGTCTCTACTTCTAATGTTATCTGTGACTGCTATTAGAAAACTATCACTTTATGATAGCAATGCTTTTGATATGGCAAGGTAGTGTTTGGTGGACTAGTGACTGAGGTCTTGGTATTGGAATTGCACGTTCTTATGAGGGAAGCATACTATAATATATTGATATATTATAGTATGTAAAGTATGTATAGTATTATACATAAGATATATAAGGTATTGATTTGCAGTATAAAACTATATAGATTTTGTATTGTGTCTGACATTGTAGCTGTCAGTTTATACACTGTAGATTTTGTACAATTGCGATCAGGTTGTTGTTGATGTGCAGCAGCGGAGTCACTTAGGAGAAAAGTAATTATTTACAGCCCAGGCCTCTCTATGGTTCCCTCTGTGCTGGTTGAGGGACACAAATATTAAGATAAATGAAGACAAACATTGCATGGAATTCTTATCAATGGTGAGAATGCGGCATCACACACAACACATGTTCTAGCAGAGGAGAGTCCGGTAGCTAAAAACAAGAGAGCTGTAGTGTATATGAGATACTTTCTTCATATACATAGATTTTTATTAACTCTTCAAAGGTAATGTTATACAAAATTATGGCCAAATGTGATGTGGGATTAACACTATTAAAAATATCAGTCATTTTTTTAGCAAGCTACAAAACTCTACTGATTTTATCAATCAGTAATTATTTTGGCAATCAATAATATTAATGTAAGATGTAGAATATAGGTATGAAACCTAGAACAGATAGATACTCTTTTAATATTATATATTGTGGTTATTTAGTTAGTATTTATTTAGTATTTTTTGCCTTACATTGTATATGTAAAACAAACATATGCAACATTACTGTGTAAAGATTTTCATCACTGAAAACATGAACTAAGGGGTTTATAAGTGCAGATGACCCCTAGTTACAAACAGCCCTCTGTGCCTAGACCCAGACTTAATCCCCTGTAGACCCCCTTAATCAACTGTAAGGGGTCTGTGATAAAGCTTCATTTTTAAACCTTGTTCCTTTGTCAACCCAAAATATCACCAATTGTCACAGGGACCAAAATAATAATTGGGGTTACACTTCCCAAAGCCAACCCAAAGCCTGTCTGTACTTTAGATAGGATAATGAGACTCTTTAAGTTCAATGTCGGAAGGGTCTGAAAGGAGAATATTTCCTACCTAGGATTAGGGAGTATATTGCTGCTAATGTATATATCTATATGGGTGCAGAGTTCTCTTTGTGTACATGTTTATGACAGAGGAACAATTGTACAGTTTTTGGGTCAGACAATATGGTCACCCATGTGAATAATACAAGAGATTGCAGCAGATTTCAGTACAAAGTCATAATTTATTCTATTCAGTATAAAAAGTCATAGTTCTGTATTAAAAATGTCTTCTCCCAGGAGAAGAAATATATTATTTTACATTATAAATAAGGTCATAGCATATGTACTATCGTCAGCAAACTCAGAAGAAGGCTCCGGCCTAGTGCTTTTGTCATCAGTGCTTTGGAAACTGAAGCTGGTCTTGAATTACAAACAGGAATTACAGTACCAGAAAAATACTGAGGTATTTCTTCTTTGCTTCGTTGAAAAGCTGAAATCTTAGGCATCTGAAGGCAGGACGAAGCTTGCAGAATAAATAAAGGACGTACAATTTATAGGCAGCAGCCTCTCTTCAACTATTATGAAAAGTTCAGGAATGAAAATACTGTTGAATCCCCATTAAACGGAGATTATAAACACATATCAGACGTACAACAAAAGGCAATTGTGACCTGTCTTTCTGATTTTCTTAGTGGTCAGGACATATATGCCCAAAATCATGACAAGTCATGTCAGTTGTATGTTCATTGTGGTTTCACCAGTTCATCCTTTAAGCCTGTTTGGCTGGGGTGGCTTAAAAGAAAATAAAAAAATAAAATGTTTAAAAAACAAAAATTATTGCACTTTGATTAACACATATATTCCATGTGCTTCAGTCCAGTTCCTTTGCTCAGCAGCTTGGCGATGTAGTGATTGGACTTTTAAGGTAACTCAGAGAGTTTGCTGCTGGGTGAACGGGGATAGAGACTGGGAAATTGAAGACTGTAGTAGTAGATGTTCCTCTGTCCAATACTGATATTGAGGGGCTCCCAACTTCTGCGGAGCAAGATGGTGCTAGTACTTGAGATTCAAACTGAAGAAGCTGTCCCATGAAACTGAAGTTAGGAGAAATGATGCTCCTTCTCTGCTTGACAAACTCAAAAGCTTCATCCAGCTTCACACGGTTAGTCCTCATGAGATATGCCAGGCAGATGGTAGCTGAGCGTGAGATTCCAGCTTGGCAGTGGACAAACACTCTTCCACCTTTATTTTTTATAGAGTCTGAAAACAAATACAATACAATATGTTATTATAAAGATACAACAATATGAAATTCAGAAGACTTTACTTGTTATAAATAAGTGAAGTAGTTCTGCCTAGTATGGAATGTTCCTGCACTGGACACTAGGGGGCAGTGTGAAACAAAAAAGGAGATAATCCTATTGACTATTCATATGATCAGCTTGGGCTCATATAAACAATCAGCTTTGTGCTGTTTCGTAGCCTAAAAGTAATAAAAGTAGCATAAAAGTGATCGGAAGTACTTAGCTATTAAAAGTGTGTCCTATTCTGACCTGTAATGGGCAACTTTCCATTGTATAAAAAGATATTTACCTATAAAATCAATAGCTTCATTGAACCAGGAGCTGATGTCGGCTTTGTGACTGTCTTCCACGGGAATGCTCTTATACTGGTAGTGTCCCTCAAAGTGGTTGGGGCAGTTAGCAGACACATTGATCAGGGCTGTGATGCCAAGTGTATCCAGCATGTCCTTTCTGGAGGCATGGTATGCGCTGCCCAAGTACAAAAAGGGCAAGATTTCCACCGGTCCACCCTATAAGATAGCAAGAAAAGAGGAGAAATGGTCATTTATTTGTAAAACACATAAGGGGAGCGTTATATGGGGTACAGAGGACATGGGACATGGTCTGTACACAGTAAATATTCTCTCTACTGGAAGGGGGGCTAGAGCAGAGACTTTTAACCCTTTCACTGAACGGATAAGTGACTGGTACTAACCTGATCGTATAGTGGGGTACCACAGGGGGTACAGTTGGAGTCGGCACTGTCTGGCACACTGCTGGCACTCAGGGGCAGGCTCAGTCCCACTGGAGGAGAACATTTGTTGCAGAATTCTGGACATTCAGCGGAAAATGCCTCATAACCACCTGGAGGAGAGAAGACAAGGCATGGGTTAGAGGATCTGCCAGGACAGGGGGTAGGCAGTGACACAAGGAGGACGTTTTGGAGGGAAGAGTGACAGTAATAATAAGTACCTTTAAGAAAGAAGATCCTGCTGCCCCGGGGGTCCCTGCAGAGGGCACTGACTGCCAGCATCATGGTGCTGTCCTTCCTCAGGGGCTCCAGCTCACAGGTCCTGTCATCCAGCAGCACCACCGCCTCGTACAGTCCAGCTATCAGCCGGCAGCGCTGCTCCTCGTTGGGGATGATGTGCTCCAGGCCCATGCTGCCCTTAGCCCTTCTCTTAACGATGGTGCTGAAGCGGACATTGCTGGAGCCCATGATGTGCGAGGAGCTGAAGGAGAAGAAGGACCTGCAGTCCAGCACCAGGCACTGCTGTGCCCTGTCTGCCAGGAGGGCTCTGAGAGTGCGGCAATCCATAGCACTAATCTCCATATTGACCATAGCTCTTGTCCCGCCGCGGTGCACTAGTCCGGTAGAATGGGAGTGAATGATGGTCAGGACAGCAGCCAGCCGTGTTCTTGTGTCCTTATGTTACTGTGTGCTTGGCTGGCTGTATCCTGCTCTGCTGCTCTCCCCTCGCAGCCGCTATATATACACAGCGGGAGGAGGAGGCTGCGGCTTCTTTTTGTGAATGGGACGGGTCGTGTCTAGCATCTGCTGGGGCCGGTGACGTCAGAGGGACTACGTAGCCTCCAGCCGTGTCACGTGACCCGCGCCAGGCGGCGCCGCTGCTTCCCTCCTTTCTGGCGGTCAGCGGCTCGGCTGTGGGGAGTGCAATGTGCTGGGCTCCGGGGGTGTTGTTATGGAGGGGGAAGGGCGCTTTGTGCCAGGATTAGGGAGGGCGGTAGGGGTTAATGTGCTCTTCTGAATTATCCATGGGGATGTAGCTGTGAATTTCCCTCCAAAAATGTCTCACAAGCGTCACAGCTGCTGATTTGCGCCAAATTTGTGAATTTTCCCAACCAACTCCACTTTAATCCACATCTTAAGAGTCCCCAAGCAAAAGCTGGAGTACAAAGGAGACTGTGTATTTAGGGGTTGAATGATTGTGGGAGTAGTGATGATTTGGGGGTGAACAAAGAGCAGATCCTTAAGGGGTTAATGTTCATTATGTGGGCAGTGATGCTTTTGGGGGGGTTAACGTTTAGTACAAAGGGAGTGGTGCATTGAGTGTCCCCATTATAAACTAATGGATCTGGGGGAAATCTTCTGGATCACAGCTTTCTTATACCTCCTGTGTCACCCTGTCCTCCCCATAGAGTGTAAGCTCTTGTGACCCTCAATCCTATTGTTACATATGACTGTGTTATTACTCTGTAATGTCTTATTTCGTTTGTATATCTATCCCATGATCTATAAAGCGTTGCACAATATGAAAGATTATTATGATCTTTTATGTTTTCCCCTCTTCTGGATGTAAAAAAAAATGCAAATGGAACATGATTTTCAGTGACATAGTTACCCCAAATCAGTGAGGCAGGACGAGGAGCTAACTAGAGACATTACTTTGTAGTCACTTTATTTCTGAACTGTCCAAACTGAAGCCAGGGCAGAAAGAATAAGCCAGGCGTAAGCCTATTCTAAACACAAGTGAATGGGATGTTCCACATGGACTTTACAGTGACATCATCTAAACTCCCAGATCTGCCCCCGCCCCTCCCTGTGTCCTGCCAAGAACAATGACGTTGACTAAGCTGCAAAGTCAAACACTCATAGACACACGCTCTGTGCTATGGCCCTGCCCTAGCAGGAAACACACTGCTGTAACCCTATCCACCAGCACAAAGACCCAAGGGAGGCTTCACAGACTGCCTAGAATAAGAAGCACGCAATGTTCTTCTCAATAGGATTTTACACACACAGAAATGATTAAACACAAATTGTTGGCCCATTTTCATCATGTTTTCACTAATAAATCTGGAATCTGAATGGGAGTAGTATGAGGTAATGTGTGAGCATTTCACTTGGAATCTTTGTTAGGACCAAAAGCTTGCCAAAAATTACAAACAATGATCCCATCATGATAAAGAAGGACAACACTATGTCACTTAACACACATTTTGATCAAATACTTGCATTCCTGAAATATTTTAGCGAATATTCAGATGAAATATGTCACAACATTTTACCTATTGACCAGTTTATGACACTAGTTCATGTTCTGGTCATAGTGGGGTCGTGGTCATCAGACAAATTTTTTTTGTCCCAGCGATAATTGGATTTAAAAAATTTGGTGCTGTAATGGGACCGAGGATTATCAATAAAACATCTTTACAGACACCTTACAGCTGATCATTGCAGTCTGGGACTAAAATAAAGCTTCCAGAGAGCTTCACCAAAGGCCACAGAGGGCTGAGAGGTCCGTTTGTAACTATGGGTCGTCTGTAAGACGGGTCTCCTTAAGTTAGTTAACTGCCTGTACATACTTAGGGGTTACAGCTTCTAGTTATAGATGAGTGATCATCTAAGATTTAATTTGATGTAGTTGTAACGAAAATTTGGTTGGGTTTCAAATCTATTCACTCCAAACTAATGGTGCTCCAATTGTCCTCTAAACCCCAGATTATAATGAAAAGCTTCTTTCAAATTTTGATAATTTTTTTAAGAAGTTTTCATTTTCAGCTTTTGCTGAATAAATAAAAACTGAAGCCCAAGGGAAATTGTAGAAATAGACACTAAGCATAGCCATTAAATTCAATGAACATATTAACAGATCAGCTAGACTTTCATTATTGTTATATGTACACGATTTGGCTGTCCTTCTTCCCTCTTGACAGTTGTATCCTTGTGCATACTCTACAACCTGCACTGTTCCTCCATGACTTCGTTTGGACCACCGATTGGATTATCTACACCAACTCCAACCTGCATAGACAACACGAAAAGGTCTGGACGATGGTGCCCCGCTTTTGGTCCTAGCACTACTTCTGGTGAGTCCGCACCGTTTAGAGATCAGTTCTACTTATGTAAAAATTACTGATAGACTGCTCACGGTTAGAAAGGACACCAGAAATTTAGACACATGACTTTTTAGGCAGTCATTTTTGTTATAGGAGTAACCGTAACTTATACCGTTGCACTATTTTTATTCTTTTTTTTAGCATTGCTACATTAAAAGTTATATTTTATTCACCACTTAGACTCTCCCTTATACATAAAGGTGAAATTATGCAACTATATTTGACGATTTGGCTGAAGGGAATCAATTTATTGGGATTTGATTCAGTACCTGAAAATCACCAGATTCGTACTGATTCTACAAATCACCTCTAGTTACATCGGGCCACATTTGTTTAAGCATTTGCACCGGTTTTGCACCAGTCTGACTTTGCACTGAAAAGAAAGTGCAAACTGCTAGCACATGTATTTAAGTGTCTGCGCCAGTTGGCTGCACGGTGTCCCACAAGAAAGAAAATGTGCACCTAAAGGGGCGTGCTAGGGCTTTTAGTCAGAGTTTATACCACGTTTATTACTGATGTGAGCCACAATTCTGTCTGCGCCACAATTCTGCAACATGAACAAAGTGCTCAAAAAAAATTGTGTACACTTCCCGAGCAGTGCAGGGGGCGCAAGATTCCTGAAGATCATGCGCCAGTTTTTTAACTAGCACACTCCTCCACACACTACACATAATACAGACTACTCACTTAGTTTTTGGAATTGGAAGACTCTTAAAGTTAGTCTAAAGAAACTTCAAAAAGAGGCTAGCCAACATTTGTTTCATCCAAACCTTTTACTACTTTTAAGTTACACTGTGACACAGTAGTCACCATCTCTGCAATTAGGCAGAATAACTAGGTGTGAGGTGTGGAACCTCTTACCAATACTGTCAACATCCTGATGGGTACAAAACAAAGGCTTTTTAAGCCCATTGATCCCACCTTAGTTTCCCACACCCCCTGTGATTTAGGAGCAATGATCTCTAAAAAGGACAAGAGATCCAGGGCAAAGCCCCTCATGTATTATCCTTGGAATAATGTGGGGGTGGAAGCTCATCCTTTGGTGGGTTTGTGGACAAATAAGAAGTCTTTTCAGAAGTCAGATAAGTGTAACAAAACAGTTAAATTGATGCTTCAATGGGGAAATAGCGCAACAGTAAATAATAGTTAACCATTAACATGTCAAGAGCAAAGAACATTTCAGACAGGAAAATTACAGGGAACTCGTTTTTTTTTCCCTTTTTCTTACTACTCACCTTCTATGAATTCAGTATTTGGTTATAGAATCCACATTCCTTTTCTGTTTCAAATGAAGCAAAGAAAGGGAATGTACCTGGATTTGTTTATGATTTTCCTAAGGATGTCTAATGACCGGCATAGGTTATCATATGAAGATCTGTGGCAAAAGGAATATATATGTATAAGGCTGGATCACACAGAGCTAAAACAGTGTAATCACTGTAAGTGACAATAAAGGGAAAATAAAGACTTAACATTGTTCTATGCACATATGAGGTCAATATTTTACTTACATAATCATTTTATAACTTTCCCATAGGCTTTTATTAAGCAGACAGTTTTCTTTAGCATACTTTTGGTTGGTAGATTTTTGGCAAACAGATGAATATGTATAGAGCACCCCGTTATAAACAGTCTCAATAAACTTGGCATGAACCTATCCTTTGTTTTACCATGGAAGAGTAGGATGTTGCTATATCCTGCCCATTTCAATGGTTCTGGAATGACATAACATACAGCCATTGATGTGTATACTGTGCTCCAATAAAGCTTGCCATACATATTAGATGATTGCTAAACAAGTTAGATACCTCAACTGTGCTTGGGGTCTTTCTGAATCTCCATTTTCTGTTCACCTTTTCCCAAAAAGACTAATGGTGTTTATTCTTTTTTTCTAGGGTCAAGTGCGACTTGTATAAGAATTATTTTCACATCCTTTGATACTGATGTTCCTGTGTGAATGTTTTCGGTGTGAAAGGTCTTACGTGACTCATTTAGGTAAATGTGTAAGAACAAGTGTCAGTACATTCTGTAGGTTTAGCTGAACACATTTATTGATAAAGCTCTAAGTATTGATGACATATGATACTGACTCCTGAAGTCTTAGCCTTATCATATTGACAGTGACCTGTGTTGCACTGTAAGTTGTCACTCACATTCATGAGTCATAAACATGAGGTCACGTACGTTGTGCTAGAGCTGCTCACATGATACAGTCCTTAATTTTTTTTTTTTGTCCTGTGATCAATATGTTAACTATACTAGTCTATAAATACTGAACATTTATACGATTAATGAATACATAGCTGAAACTGTTTAGTCAGATTTAGCAATAGCGGCTTAAAAAAAGTAAAAAAAAAACACCCATTTTACCTCAAAAACAAGATGTTCAAAAACTTTCCGTTGTGGTGGATTACAGCTCACAATCACGAGAGCCACAGGAAATGAAGTCAGCAGCCCGAGCCTACTCTATAGACCGCATTTAAGACGAAAATACATTGTGCACTGTGTATCGACATAGAATTGTTCAAAACTAAACCCTGATACATATCAGTATTGTTAAATATGTGTTCATGACACATAATAATTGTTGTAAGCAATGTTCTATGATAAGATGAAATTATCAGTAAAGGTAACTTTGTGTATCAATGTATGTACTAAAAACAGCACCGCTCATGCCTGTAGACAGTCTCTGGTACTGTAGCACTGTCCTATTCTAGTGGAGACAACATTAGATAGAAGACATGGGCCTCATGTATGAAAGCTTTTAACAAGCTTTAGTCTGCCAAGCAAATGTGTGAGATTCACAAAATAAGGATCCATTAACATGGGCAGGTTTCTTGCTAAATAACCAGCACCAATCATGGAGATGCACTGATGACATAGAACATTGGTCAGCCAGCAAACTAGCATTTGATTTACACTTGGCAAAGATCAGGACCAAGCGTTTATTCAACCAGTCATTGACCCATGTAAAAAGCCCTTTACTCTTTGCATTATCTGTCTAGATGGTATGGATGTAATGAGATGTGAAACACACTGGCCATAGTTGCAAATATAATAATAAAATAATTAATGGAGCAGAACAGTTATGCGCAGCCTTCGGGTCCATTAGTCTGAGGGAGCGACAAGGGGTGCGACGAAGGTACGTGGAACCCCATCAGGCCCCTTGTTTTCGTGATGTGTGGAGGTCTCAGCACTGATGGATAGGGCCTAACTTTTGTTCGTGGGAAACCCCTTTAAAGGGTTGATATTGTTGGTGTAATGAAATTTTTCAATATGCTTTCTGTATCTATTCCTATTTCCTAGATCTATCCTTGCTGTCATTCTATAGAAAGCTTCAAGAAAACTTCCTGTTAATATACATCGGTCCGGGTCATGTGATGTCACACAGGTGCACAATTTGTTATATCACAGAAAGTAATAAGAGCTGTGTGTTATAACGAGCTGTGCGCCTGTGTGACATCACATGACAAGGGACTGTTTTTATCCCCGGGAAGTAAACAATGAAGCTTCCTGTTGAAGACTGCAAGCAGAGATCTAAAAAAATGTTAAGAGATTAATATAAAATCGTATAACTTTTCATTTTACAAATACAGTCAATTATTTGTTGAAAGTGGACAACCCTTTAATTTCCATTTGTTTTTCCCTAAATGTTAGTCAAAACATTTCAAAAAGAGGGTTACCCAGTCCCTCCAGCCTGCTTGGCAAAAATTCCTGTAACGTATATGGTCACCTTGTGGGTTGAGGCGCATGAGATAAAACAATAGCATGAGTTAGTCTTTCAAGGGGGAAAAAGTCACTGTCTATGACATGTATGTCATAATTCAAAGCCTGTGTGACAGGTCTAGCCTGTTTACTCTGTATACCAGTTTTTTCTGCAAATAACTTGTTCAATGGGACCAGTTTTTTATGTTGCTATTGTAAGTGCTTAGCCATACCCCATACTCAGACTCATAAAGGGGCAGCAAGTGCTGTAGTATTTGAATCTAGAATCTTGAATTTTTGATTTAGTCCAAATTGGGTTTTTGTAAACAAACTATTTTGTTCTCAAAACTTTTAACTAATAAACGTTCAAGATCGATGTATTATGTATTAGTAAATATATTTCATTCAGTATTGTGATTGTTGATATAGTTTACTATAAACAAGAAGGGCTAAAATAATTCTCTACATTATGGTCATATGCTAAACGATCTGTTGTTGATGTGTTGACCAGCGTCTGTTGGCTCATATTTCTGTAAAGCCTTATTACCAGGAGACCAGCAGGTGGCTTTACAAGTCATTCTTTCCTGACCTTGATGAGTTCACAGCATAAGGCAGGTTTCAGCTCGACTAGGATCATGTGACTGTGACGATTCTAGGAGAGGCTAGAAATTCATGAGGCACGTCACAATGACTCGTGGAGTGCATTGTGTTTGTGTGTGTTAACGTGTGTCACATCACATATTTGAGTAAGAGGGGTTGGGCTCAAGGAAACAAATGGAGCATATGTCATTGGTTCACTGCTGCACCTGATGATATCTCTGATCTAATGTATCTTAGGGCATAAACACAAGCCGTTTGTGGTTAGTACACAAAACATAATAAGAACATAAATAAATATTGTGACATAGCAGGCATAAAATGTATATGACGTATGCTAAACACTTTCTCTACCATATAACATGAAAGCGTGATAACTTATCACATAGCCACATGAACTCTGCAAGATGAAAACTGGAAGGTGCTGCAGAAATAACATATAACAAAACACTCAGTACCTAACCCATTGTCACGGGGTGCCCGTGACATGGATCGCGGGCACACCCGGGCCCCTCTCCGAACTTACCTCTCCATGCTTCCGCTCCCATCATTCCCCACTGGATCTCCAAGCCAGTCTTGTGAAGTGAAAACCCCTCTGTGTTCCTACGTTCCAGTTCCTGCTCCTGTGTTCCCATTCCCGTGTTCCAGTCTGTTCCTGTGTTCCTGTTCCGTGTTCCTGCTGTGAGTTCCAGTGTTCCTTCCAGCGCTGTTCTCTAGCTGTCACCCCGGGCTCAGACTGTGTTCTGCATTTCCACCTTGGCTGCCACCGGAGGCTAGTCGCACCTGAGGAACAACCTGGTGGCACCCTGCCGCTGCAAGACTATCCCGCTTTGCGGCAGGCTCTGGTGAAGACCAGGTGCCACATAGATTCCATAGTACCATCTCCCACGTTCTTTATCAATCTGGAACCCCTTGCACTGCTCCGACAGAGTGCACCAACTTTTTTTTTTGGTTTACCTTTAACATGGGGTGTGCAATACAGCAGAACCCCTTTCAGTGCAGAATTTTGCGTCAGGCAAAGTGCAGCATGTGTCACAAATGTGTCAAGTGTGCTAGCAGTTTGCACTAAAAACTCAGTGCAAAGTGAGACAGAAAACTAGTGCAGTGGCTTTAATAAATGTGGGCCATAATATGTAATATGGCAGGTTATAGGGACTACTAATAGAGTCAGGTTACTCTGCCAGTGTAGTTTAGGGTTATAGGGTTATCTTGGAATCATCCAAGATTGAATTTGTAGAAGTTTCATAACATTTTTCAAACAAAAAGATCAATAACTTTCCCTCGCCCAGCTGTTGTTTTGGAATATTTGCATGTAATACTTGTAAAATACCAGACTCCTTCCGAATCTACAAACAGATTCACTCATCTCTAGTTACAAGGATTGTTCATAGGATTAATCCCATCAGATGTCTGCAGTTCTAGAGAACTAGAGAAGGAAAAATTATTATATGGGGAAAAAAATTAAACCTGCTGCATGCTATCAGTATATTTTCAAACATGTTCTTAAAGGGGTATTTCAGTCGTGTCATATCAGAAGAATCATAATAAAAATGTGAAATGTGAGTCATAACAATACTGATTTTTAGTGAGTGGCAAGGAACATATACAGGCAGTCCCCGGGTTACGTACAAGATAGGGTCTGTGGGTTTGTTTTTAAGTTGAATTTGTATGTAAGTTGGAACTGTATATTTTATAATTGTAGCCCCAACCAAATTCTTTTTGGTCTCTGTGACAATTGGATTTTAAAAATGGTGCATTCTCATAAGAACCAGGATTAACAATAAAGCTTCATTACAGACACATTTAATAAGGGCTATAGCTGTTTATTATATCCTGGGACTAAAGTACAGTAAGTTACCAACATCCGGAGGTCCGTTTGTAACTAAGGGTCGTCTGTAAGTCGGGTGTTCTTAAGTAGGGGACCGCCTGTACTGTAAATGGAATATTTATAACTGGAATAAAACTTTAAGAACATTTTCTATGTGGTCCACAATAGGTCAAATCTTTTAAAATATATGAATGCATTAAAATGTATTTTTTATCATTAAAGACATTTGTCTGATCACAGGGGCTCCTGGCACCAACCACTGGCAAATCCATCTAATCTGCCCTATAATGAAAAGCACTTCCCGGATCTGCTATCATGTAAGTAGTGCCGACATCCCATAGTAGTTCATAAAAAACTTGGACCCAGAAATGTTGTTCACTATACTGAAGTTTAAAGGTGGCTTAGGGTCCATATTCTGCTGATCACAGGGTTCCCCGTGGTCAGACAGACATATTTTTGGTAGGGGTAAGTAATAGATAACTCCTTTAATTTTTTTCACTTTGGACTATGGTTGACCACAGAGATAAAACCCCTTTAAGACGTTGTGCTCTATCTCAGCTCAGTATTTTAAGAGGAATTGCCTGTTTCAGTTAGTCTGAAGATATTTAAAGTATCATTTTCCATATCTTTTTAATGCACTACATTGCTTGCTCTGGTCAGGACAATCTGTGGAAGTGAATAACTACACTTGTGGAAGAGAATCTGCTCATAATGCCACATGTCACAGTGACAGCAGAGTCAAGTGGCAGGCCTAAGGTTTAGTTAGTATAGTATATAAATTAACTAATGTTAAAATGTCTTGTTAAACCATTACAAGAAATTCCTATATGAAAAACATATTTCAGTGAAATTAGTAATGACATGACTGTCCAAGAGTAAAAGGAAACTAGGTTATTTACTCAAGTGTACTCCATCATCTATTTAAAGCAGCAAATGACTTAGTGAGATCATCTGGAGACTGCTCATTTTTTCCACAAAAATATAATTTTGGTGAAGTACCTTCCATGACCGAACAAGTCCATAATAGATGATGATAAATATTTTTACATGAATTTCTAACTTATTATATAATTGAGCACTGCTGTAATATATAACTTTTACCAGACTGGAGTCTCTATGGCTGTGAGATTTTTTTCAGGGCATGTGAAAGGCTATTCTTGGTGGAGAGTTTATTTTTGTACAAAAGATTTATGTGAATCCTATATTCATCTTTTAGATACAGGTTTAAAGTCATAAAGGCAAAGTTTTAGGGTCCAGACATTGGTGGGCAACATGGTGGCTCAGTGGTTAGCATTACAGCCTTGCAGCGCTGGGGACCTGGGTTCAAGTCCCAGGGCCAACATCTGCAAAGAGTTTGTATGTTCTCTCTGTGTTTGCGTGGGTTTGCTCCAGGTCCTCCGATTTCCTCCCACACTCCAAAACATACTGGTAGGTTGATTACATTGCAATGTCCTATTGGGGACAGGGACTGATTTTTTAAGCTCTGTGTAGCGCTGCGTAATCTGTTTGCACTATAAAAATAAATAAAAGAATTAATGCTGGGTGGTAAGGATTGTAGTTTATAGAAATGGAGAGACTATACATTGGGGCTCATTTACTAAGGGCCCCGCGGACCGCACATTTGTCGGACATCCCGACGATTTCTGTTTTGCACCCCTGGGACTTAAAAGGGGTTTTTAGCTCTCGCGATCAGATGCATGCAACACAAATCAGGATATCGGGCGCACAATCTTCATGAATCGCGGCAGAGTTCATCCTCGTCGGACAGTCCGGATCAGGGGTTCGCGCAAGCATAGGGTAAGTAAATATGTCCCATTGAATGGAATAGGAGGCAAAACTCCCATAATCCTGATAATCTGAGTGAAGATGTCAGGTAAATTCATAAATACCAACTTATGTAGACAACTTATATTAGATCGGACCAAGGGTCCAAGAGCTGAATATCAGTAGTAGAGATAAGCGGACGCAAACTTTATGTGCGGTATCCTCCATTCGGGAGCCCTACCAAACCCAGACATGTTGCTTGATGGGCTATGGAGCAGCCAATCTGGCAGTATTATCCCCGTCGCAACTAGTGATGGCTGCCATAGGCCAGGTGTGTCCACAAGGTGTCCACCTGGTCAATCACAGCCATGCCTAGGTGCCAGGGGCATAAAGCTACCTGATTGGCTGCTATGCATCCCATCAAACAGGTGGAGCTGCCGAATAGAGCGAAAGTTCAGGTTCGCCCATTTCTACTTCTTTTACCATGGAGAGGTTAAACGAAATACTCCCACTTTTGTTAACTATTCAGTTATGTAGTAATGGAATATATTGAAATCAATTCCAATCACATATCTTTTTGATGAAATTACAGCAAATTATGTTCCAAAATACTAACGTTGTTGATACGTGAATATAAAAGACAGATAGATAGATAATGAGTTAAACATAAATATATCTATCTTTTTCATAAGGCTATATCAAATCAAGAATGTGGTTCACGTTATAAACATGGAATGTTTGAGCAATGTGGTCTGTAATAGAATGTTGGATTACCAACATAGGGATCTGTATGCTGAAGGTTGTGATGTTAAATGTCATGAAAGTATGATTCACCCAATGTGACCAGTGATCTCACCATGTATGGTGCATTACCCAAGACCTATCATGGTGAATTAACATTTTCTGATTCAGTAAAGGAGTCCTGTCCAAAATCTTCATGGGGTGGGCCTCACATATGTTATAAATAAACACTTATTAACATTACAAACATTATGTCATACATCAGAGGGGAAGGATTTGGGGAAAGCTGCAGGCACCAGAGTGGCCGGACTATGTATGAGGTCAGACACTGTATAATCAGATTGTTTTAAAATAAAACATTACAGAATTCAGTTTTTATTTTTGTACCACTAAGATTATCTTCAACGTCAATCTGATCTCTGCTGATATATTCTCAGCAGGATATCAAGGAAATTAATAAAAATATATACACACTATTGCCATTTAGTTGTGTTGTCTATGTATGGTAATATTGTGCAAATACGTTTTCCAGAACTGGATAAGGAATCCTCGCCTCTTTTAGCTACCTCGTAAGGCAGCTACTTTGACATCAAGCATGACTTTCAGGAAGCCTGATGACATGATGCAGGATTACTCAGATGTAAGGAAAGGGTTTTTATGTGTACAAGGTTTACTTCTGGACCGGTCTACCATTAGGGCAGTACAAGCGATACTTCGGAATGGAACCCATTGAAGGGGGTTTGCTTCCACTACCCCCCTGGGATATTCTGACTGCTTGTTTTCCAAAGACCTCCTGTTACATCCTCCATTCCCCAACCAGTATAAGCAAGTTCTTTAGGTTTGTTCTATTTTTATTTAAGTGGATATATTTTGGTATCCAGGTACATTTTAAAATTGTAACTGCAGGCAAATTATTTTTGGTTTCTGTAAAATTGGATTTTGGTCATTTTGGGTTGCCATGGGAACAAGGATGAACAATAAAGTTTCTCTGCAGACACCTTACACTTGCTCATTGCAGCCAGCGATAAAGTTCAGTAAATTCCTTCCTTCCTGGTAGCTCAAAGTGGGCAGCAAGGTCTGTTTTAAAATATGAGACGTCTGTAAGTCTGGTGTTCTTTAGTAGGGGACTGCTTGTACTAGTCTTTGATACCCTTCCCTGTAGCTTAGGCTACATTCACACTACGGCATGGTGGGCGCACGGGAGAGGAGGAGGGGATGAGCGCTGCTCGTCCCTCTCCATAGAGATGCACAGCGCTGTAATACAGTGAAAGATAGGACATGTCCTATCTTTTCCAGGGTACAGAACGGTGCAGCACGTGTGCTGCTCCTTGCACCCATTGCCGGTCCATGGGGGACGTACATACGACGGCCGTATATACATCCCCCAACAGTCGTGTGAATGTAGCCGTATAGTGATCCACTACTACTATTGGTGATGATTTGTTGGACCAGGATTCTTTGGCAGAGTGGGATACAAAAACTGTGAGCAATTGGTGATTATTTATTGATGATATAGGAAAGTGTGGGCTGCTTTTTAGTGCCTTATTTGGACATGCAATACAGCTCAATACATTTTGCAAATGTTTAATAGGGGCACATAGAAAGCTTATACATTCATAATACAGACCACTCAAGGTTTTTAGTGATATTCACTATGCACAATGTTAAGGGTTTTCTAAGTGGGAATCCCTCTCCATTATGTCCATATTTCCTAATAGGCCATACAGATCGAGGTTGTTTTGATAAGATAATCACTCAGCCTACTTTATGTTATAGACCACAGTCTATAGACCCCCTGACACTACAGTATCTAATGTGTCAGAAATGTCAATGAGACTACAAGACGGTAAACAATGTCAACGGTTATTTCCAGTCCATACAGAAACCGGGCTGACATGTCATTAGAAACACATATCTGATTTCAGTCATTTCTCTCCTTTCTAATAGCTCGGTTACCTAGATACATGAGTTATATTTCCTTGTATATAACAAACAGTTACTGGATATTGCATGGTTCTACTAGACAATGCAATTGTGAACGACACAAAAAGCAACACAATTCCATTAAGAAACACACACATATTAGCTTTAGTATGAATCATAGTATTTATTTTAATGTCAGTACCAGGGCAGTTTCTACAGGTGCAGGACAAACCTCAAAAAAGGTTATAAAACTATATCTATTTTTAGCATTAATATCCCTCACCACAAATAAAAAATATTAGAGACATGCATTTATGTATTAGTTATAGTGTATGCCACAATATTCCACTAAGTTACCTTAGACATTGCCCTCTCCAAATTAATTCTAACATATACAGTGTACCCCCTTTAATAAAAATGTACTGTCTTTCACATTACAATATTGTGCCTGTTGTGAATTACTATAATAGTGATATACATACCAGTATATACCTTCACCAGAACATAGTTTAGTACATAAATACAGCACCAGCATGGATTTCAATACATAAGTACAGTACTAAAACCAAGCTTTATACCCAATTCCCAGTCCCTATCTACATATACAGCGTCTCCCAAATGATTTTACTGTTATATACAGAGCCCTCTAATTTACATGTATGCAGCCTCTACTTTTAATTCATTCTGTGCACCCTGTAATAAATATTCACAATAACAGCTTAACGATATGATATCCCCCAAGTATATAGGCATCCAGCACACTGCAACCCCCCAGGTATACAACACACTGCAGCCCTCCTTCCCCCAGTATACAGGTAGGCAGCACACTACCCCACCCTGGGTAGTATATAGGTAGCCAGCACCCTGCAGCTCCCCCACACAGTATACAGGTACCCAGAACACTGCAGGCACCCCACAGTACATGGGTAGCCAGCCCACCTCATTTACCCACTGTATATAAGTAGCCAGCACAATGCAACTCTCCACAGTATATAGGTAGCCAACACACTGCACCCCCCCAGCACGTAAAAAGAATAAACTAAGTACTCAGCTTCCGGCGTCTCTTCTGTCTTCAGCAATAGCGTGACCCAGCTCCGTGCTCACTGCTGGTATGCACATGTGTCGCGCTACTGCTGAAGATAGAAGAGGAGCCACAGGGAGCACCTTGGGGGGACTTAGTTTATTTTGCTTTCCTGGGGCGGCTGCTGGCAGCACATTTCCTCCACCAGTACATGCCGGACATGGGCCTGATCAGTACTATACTAACTATACTAAAACTAGTGTAGTTTATTGGCCCCCTTAGGATCCCCCATCAAACCTACCATCATGTTTTCAGGTAAGCATTCATTGTTTATATGTATTGTGTTAGCCGGAAGGTACCTCAGGTCCCCACTACACATAGGACCGATTGAGGATATCTATTTGTTTATATTCCCGTCTGCATTACTCACTATTTATAAGACCTTTGAGTCTGTATTGTTACTTACTGATTTTTAGGTTCTGGGGTTTTCTGAGGGTGCTTGTGATTTTCATGGTTGCCCCAATTTCCATCTGGGGCCAATTGTTTCCCCCTTCTTCTTTCCCTATTACGTGGCATATATCTTGTATTGTGTGTATTATTACTCTAATAAAATATACTATGAATTTTATTTTTTGATGGTTCTTTACGGCTCTCTTTGTTTGAGTTGTCTATACTAAAACTACCCTACTATATTACAGATTACATATGGCAAAAATGAAAGGGAACAACCAAAGTAGAATATCATTTGTTTCTTTTCAGCAGATATAAAAATGTCTTATTTTATTCATAATCTAAATGTTTAAAGAGATCCTGACAGGAAAATGTGGGACTCTAAACCAACCAGAGGTTCTTCTGGACTTGTGGTTCAGTATCCCAAATCACCCCATATCATCAAGTGTTTGTACTTATCTTAAGATCAGACTCACATCTGGTGCTTCAATTAAGGCTGGTACAGCCTGGCTTCATTGGGTATGTGCAGGACCTGGGACACATCCACAGTGAAGCCGGGTATATGACACTTATTTCACTGGATGACTCTGACACGGGAGAGCTACAGACCACGGCATGTGTGTTTGTTTTTTTTTTTAAATAGAAATATTAATAGGCTATTTGGGACACTAAACCACAGATTCATAAGGACCTGGATGGTTTAATGTCGCAAGTTTTCCCATCAGATTCCCTCTCAAATCTTTAGTAAGGTCTAAAGATATCTTCCACACATGGTAATTATCCTTAAGATGTTATCGTACAACAGACATTTATTCGTATACACAAGATCCATAAGCAGCCGGACACTAGAATGGGCGTTTCATTGGAATGGTGGTCAGTCTATGGCACTGAGGTAGTGAGTGCAGCGCCCGGCTATCTCCATCAGTCTCTTAACTATTGATGAATTGTTGGAGCATGTGAGTGACCCCTGCTCAAGGTAAACACCTCTGATATGGGAGACTCCCGACTATTGATTAGTTGGGGGTCCCAGCAGTATGAACCCTGTGGATAGGAATGAAATGTTTGTCAAGGGATAACCCTTTTAAATGTTGTATACATGTAGAAAAAGATTATCCTTTTGTATATTTTTTGGTAAGTTATTCATTTGAATAACCAGCACAAGTGGACACCCATTGCAGTCATCGGTTTGCCAATGGGATTAAATGCAGATGGACACCAGCTTCTTAGTTAAAGTTTAATCAAATTTGTATTTACAGCTTTATATTATTTTTTATTTTTATAAATGGAAAATGTTTTGAAATATGTTCACTGTTGTTATGGCAGCAAAGTGCACAACAAAGTTTTATTGTCCTTTCTTATCTGCAATGATAAAAGTACTTATTCTTTTATGTATGAACACAGGCTGTTTGTTAACTCGTGTGTTTGCTGCTTAATTGTAAGGAATTAAAAAACTAAATACACAGTGTACAAAAGATACAATTTGGATTAATGAATGGTAAAAAGAAGCATTACCTTCTTGTGCAATCCAATCTGAAAGTCAATACACATTTAAAGGGAACCTATGACATAGGTAGCACATTATACAGCAAGCAAAATAGATAAAATTTTTTGTGAAAATTACTTATTATAAATTGTCATTTATATATTGGTTTTTCGATGTTAAAAAGTCAAAGAGGCGAGGCTTAACCTCTACGACTGTATATACCGATATTAAAGGGGTTATTCGGTTATAAAAAATTACTTAGGGCCGGGCTGGGGCGGGCTGTTTAAAAATAATGAACTTGTGCTTACCTCCTCCGGCGCCGCTGATGTCCCACGGCGCAGTCCATTTGATCCGTGCCCCTGTTTGTTTACATGGGCACAGAAGCTGCGCACTGGGAGCTTCCGGACCGCGATGTGCCCGGCTCCTCCCATCCGTCCCTATCTCTCAGCCTTGTAAGTGCTGGGAGATGGTGTCAGATGGGAGCTTCCAGACGGCAGGAAGCTCCCTGTGCACCCTTGTAAAGAAACTGGCGCACTGAGGAGACGGACGGTGGCGCCGGACAAGGTAAGTACACGTTTATTATTTTTAAATAGCCCGCCCCAGCCCGGCAATAAGTAAATGTTTACACCCGGATAACCCCTTTAAGCGCTTCACACAGTTTTACAGATCAAGGGATATGTATGGAGACAATGGGGCATATTTATCAGGGCCTCTGTGCCTATTGCTAGCACTTGTGACTATGTAGCCCTCTCGGCCACCTTCACGCCAGTGGGGCGTGAAGGTTGCGTGAGGAGGGGCCTGTCAGGCTGAGCGGAGGGCGTGTATCCCACTATATCCACTGCGACTATGTGCATGAGCGCCTGCGTATGATAAATGTCCCCAAATGAATCAACTAAATCAAACAACAGGAGTAAGGACCCGACTTCCAAGAACTTACAATCTATGCAGTAGTGTTTAGGACTTTTTTCCTGTTAAACAGTTGTGCAATAGGAAGCTCTAATGAAGCATGTGTCATGAAGTCTTACACTCTAGTGAACTTTAGTTATTGCAATTAACCATTAATAAAATGCTGACGCTGAGAATAGTTCGGTAGGTTTCCTGAAAGTACAAGATGCCGATAAGTATTGTTAATGATCCAAATAGCATCTAGCAAGGTTCGGTAAAATATGACTTTTATTTGTTATTCTATAAAATCCAAAACATTTAACCCACCCAAAATAAATACCGTATTTTAAAAAAATATATATGTTTACCTTTTCCCTAAATGGTTCCTTTCCATGGCTGGAATTAAAAAAAAAAATCAGTTTGTAAACTTATATGCATCCTTTTATGAGTCCTGCACATTAAAATTTACTTGCATTGTCCTGCCAACTGGTTTCAGATTGACAGATCTCACTGCTAGGACATGCTGCTGTATGGAACTAGTACCTAGGGACTGCCAAGATTCAACTTTATATACAGTTCTGTTTACTTTATCATTATGGGTAGCAAAAGCAGTGTCAAATGTTTAACACAGAGGGGCACATTTACTAAAAACAGTGCAAAATACACTGGGGCACATTTACTTACCCGGTCCCTGCGCGATCCCGATCCGGACTATTCAACGAGGAACTCTGCAGCGTTTCCTGAAGATCCTGCGCCCGATATCCTGCATCTGTTGCTTCAGGTCCGCCGAGTTCACCTTCTTCTTCCTGGTGTACTTAAGTGCATGGCTTGCGACACAATTTTTAAGTTAAATCCTGCGGTTTGTCTGAATCCGTCGGCTCGTCCAACGGCCGGCTCCCTGATTTGTGTCACATGAAAGCCGGCACGATTGCTCCAAAATCCCCTTTTAAATCCCTGTCCCAGACATGTATGATATCCTGAGAGGGGAAGCAACATGGGGAAAGGAGATATGGGGGACATGGGAGGTTTTTTTTATTTGAAATAGATGCATGACAGAGCGGTTTCCCAATGGTGGGGGGCACTCCTCACTGGCTACTCCCATGGGACCAGGCACACAGCTCAGAATACAGAAGGGTAAACTTTGATCTAACTTATCTTTCTTTCAAAAAAGACATTTTTATTATAAAAACCCTTTGGCAATGTGCACACTATTCTCTATAGAGACATTGGAGAGTCACAAAGAGGGCTCCTGATGACAAGTTCAAGGTGTTAAAACTATCAGAAGGAATTGAAAACAATGCACCAGGACTTGTGATTTTTTTTATGTTTTTTAACCTCTGTGTTATTTGAATACTCATTTAAGGAAAATGATGGTTAAAGAAAAGAGAAAAGATGGTTAAAGAAAAGTAAAAAAAACAGGTAAGGGGAGCAGGAAGTGTTGTGTTAAAAACCAACATTTACATCTCAATTCCAATGTTGTTGGTTATGTATCAGCCTTTTCTAATGTAAGGCAGTAAATCTCAGATTGTGTTCCATTATTATCTAAGTAGGTTTCCTTTCCTCATAAGCAGCAATAAATCCAGGTGGTCAGGCAGGGCTCAACAGTACATGTGTAGCCACTGCTGCCAGAGTGCAGAGGTGGTTGTATCCAAAGACAGCCATCTCATTTCTATGGCTAAGTTTATGGGAAATTATCTTCACACAGGTAATTTTTTCAATAACATACAATTGAAGAAATATTTACATGAAGAAGATGAATTAAATTAATGTTACTGCCCACAAGGGAATCCCCATTTAATTACAAGTACCTTACATAGCTGATGCTAGGTCCTTCAGGATAATTAGTTAAAGTGAACCGCTCACTACGCTGTTATTATTAACTGACGTGGGAAAATGAAAGCTGATCTCTGATTGGTTGCCATGAACGACCATGGCTCTCAGACACTTGTGATATATCTGCCATTATGAGTACCGTTTCTCCAATAATATCCATCCACTCTGATAATTTATAGATCAATGGTATCAATGGTTTGGTCATTTGGACATTTACCACCTGGATTTATAGGGAAGAGCATAGAGAAGCCTCTATAAGGAAGAACAAACCCTTTATGATCTTCCCAATGACATGATAAAGGTCATGAACAATTTCTTGTACACAATTTATTTTAGTGAAAGGTATACTACTGATCAGATGACCCCTGTGTATTCAGATTCAGGAACCCCCAAGAGATCATTTGTCGACGCTAGGTAGAAGATGCTGCTGGCCATATGTATACAGGAAAAATGTATATTATAATAATAATCTTTATTTATATAGCGCCATAAAATTCTGCAGCACATTACAAATCATAGGGGACATGTACAAATATAATATTACATTATAGAGTACATTACATGACAGAACCTAAAACGAATGGACAACCATGTATGAGCCACAAGCCTTGCCTTAGCAAGAACCATTTTTTGAGATCCCTGTTAAAAATGTCCATACTCACTAACAATACATATAGCAAGACATAGTGGAGTTCACAATATTTTATTGACTTCTTTTACCATAGCCCTTTTACTAGAAATTACATTTTTAAAGTGACTTTAGCACCTTATAACTGGCTACCCATACATGGAGCAAACATTTAATATCTAGTGTAACATAACATGAAATCAGGCTTTTTCTGCATATACTTGAAAAGCTATAGCGCTCCTTGCACTGACATATACTATTAGTAAATGTATGTACAGTGTGCACTAGGTAGCTATAAAAAGATTAACAAATATTTAGAAATGGATAATGTCATGAACAAGAAAGAACCATAAAACATGAGAAATCAATTTTTTTAATGGCCATGACTGTGGTTACTGTTATATTAGGTTAGTGTTGTTTTTATCATATAATATATTACCAGTATGCTATGGTTTGCTGTACTTGATAAGTAATGTATGGAATAGGTTAATGTAAGGGAGTCGCATCTATTGGCAGAAGCTCTGAGCAAAAAATGAATTGGGGGAAGCTTACAAGGTTTGTGACCTAAAAATCAGGTGTATAAATGTTATTGACAAGTTATATTCCTCAATAGACATTAAAAAGTGTGTACAAAAAATAAAAATAAAATATTCCAAATTAATTGGCTGCATGCAACTATTTTTGCAGCTTGTAAGTTTTTTTTTACATATCTACAGGATGCACCAAACATGATATAGTGCAATGTTGGGATAAATTTGTCACACTTTCTTCCTGTCTAGTCTAGTTTTATCCTGTCTAAATTTAATACACTATTCACAAATTTCTTCTAGGAGACACATTTTGCCTGTATATTTAGCCCCATAACTCCCCTGGCCTTCTCAGACAAGCAGCAGGGGCGTAACTATAGGGGGTGCAGAGGTTGAGATTGCACCTGGGACCAAGAGGTTTAGGGGGCCCTTATGGTGTCACTTTCCCATATGAGAAGACTATTACTATAAACCATACATAATAGTCGGTGGCCTGGCACAGACTTTGCAGTGGGGCCCATCAGCTTCTAGTTACGCCACTGACAAGCAGGTAGTCAGATCTCAGTCATAAAAGGCTGATATAGGAATACCTCTTTAGTAGACCTAAAATATTGTTCTAAAGGAATATCATTTGCAGACTAGTGGACAATTTCAAACATGGTGAACTTCTTTCCACGATAGAGCCTAGGTTGCTTATCAGTGGGGGTCTCAGTGCGGAAACCTCCACAGATCGCGAAAATGAGATACTGTCGGACCCCTCGTTGCTCCGTCAGACTAATGGAGCAGGCAGCCGCACATGACCGTTCTGCTCCATTAATGTCCATGGATCTGACAGAAATTGCCAAACGCTGCACTTGGCGATCTCCGTCAGCTCAATAGAGAGCAGAACGGTCATGCAATGGCGTCTGCTCCATTAGTGGATAGGGCCTAACCTTAGTTTGTGGGAATAGCCCTTTAAGGGGACACTAAGTAACTAACAGGAAGTCTACCACATATTTTACCTCTACAAAGCACTACTAGTCCTTTGTGGGGTTTAAAAAGTGGAATACCGGCATACTTTTATGAAAGATATTAGCTGGGTATTTAAAAAAAAACAAAACTTTAATGTTTATGTAAATTAGCCTGAAGGGCTCCTGGGGGCATTACTGGAACCACACCCGGCTCAGGCTACAGGCAGGACTTCTAATCCGCCCACTGTCTCATCTGGCCTCCCCTTCCCTATAATGTCAGCTGGCCTTGAAACTCAGAGCCCGGAGGCCTTCAGGTTAATTTACATAAACATTAAAGTCTTTTTTTTTTTTAAAGGAACGTCTGACTATTATCTTTCCAAAAAAGATGCCAGCATTCAGCTTTTTACCTCTACTAAGCACTGGTGTTGCTTTGTAGAGGTTAAATTAAATGATGTGGTAGATTTACTTTAAACTTGGTCTGCTGTATGTGTAACCAAAAGAAGTCACCGATTCCAATGTCAGGGTCTGAGGTGGAGGTTGTGGATAACAAGTTTCTTAACAGTTGTTAATTATTTTAACAATTTTACCCCTCTCCAGCATTGTGGTTTACAATAAAGCCTGATTCTGGTTATTCTTTTCTGTAATTTTACTATTTTAATACAGCCAGTCCTCGGGTTATGAACAAGATAGGTTCTTTAGGTTTGTATTTAAGTTGAATTTGTATATAAGTTGGAACTGGTATATTATATAATTGT
Source organism: Engystomops pustulosus (assembly GCA_019512145.1). NCBI lineage: Eukaryota > Metazoa > Chordata > Amphibia > Anura > Leptodactylidae > Engystomops > Engystomops pustulosus. The sequence continues at coordinate 161,589,437 of CM033644.1, forward strand.
AACTCCAGACAAAGTTTTTTTCATCCCAGTGACCATTGGATTTTCAAAATGTTGTGCTGTCTTGGGAACAAGGATTATCAATAAAACTTCAGTACAGACACCTTACAGCCGATCATTGTAGCCTTGGACTAAAGTAAAGCATCCAGAGAGTTTCACCAGTGGTCACAGTGGGCAGAGAAGTCCGTCTGTAACCAGGGTCATCTATCCTTAAGTCGGGGACTTCCTGTATTGGTAAAAAAAGGTTTTAATAATAATCATCTTTATTTATATAGCGCCATCAAATTCCGTAGAGCTTTAAAGAATCCGAGGAACATATACAAATAAAATAAGACATTAAAGAGTCATATGAAACAATAGGAGTGAGGGCTTGCAAGTCTATGAGGATGAAAGAGTGACATAACAGGTATAAGAGCTTGTATAATGGTTCAGCCATTTTTATAAGGGAATGGAATAAAAATAATTTAATAAATAAAAGTGCTGAGGTTTTATACAGCCGCAATGTTATATATAAAGTCAGTGGGACTGCAGGAGAAGCAGACAGGGGGAGTACCCACAATTGGTTAATAAAGAGTTAAAGTTAGCGAGTGTGATCGGCCTGCCTAAATAAATGGGTTTTAAGAGCATTCCAGGGTAGGGCATTCCAGAGAATTGGTGCAGCTCTGGAGAAGTCCTGGAGACGTGAGTGGGAGGTTTGAATTAAAGGGGTTATCCGGGTTTAAAATTTTTTTAATGGCCGGGCTGAGGAGGGTTAGTTAAACATAATAAACATGTACTTACCCCCTCCGGCACCGCTGATGTCCCGCGCCGCGGTCCCTTCAATCCGCGCCCCTGTTTGTTTACAGGGCCACGGAAGCCGCGCACAGGGAGCTTCCGGTCCGCGATGTGGACGGCTCCTCCCATCCGTCCCTATCTCTCAGCGTTGTAAGCGCTGGGAGATGGTGCGCATGGGAGCATCCGGCCGGCCGGAAGCTCCCTGTGCGCCGGTGTAATGAAACCGGCGCACAGAGAAGACCGGCCGCAGCGCGGGACATCGGCAGCACCGGATGGGGTTAAGTACATGTTTATTGTGTTTAAATAGCCCTCCCCAGCCCGGCCAGAAGAAATTTTTTAAACCCGGATAACCCCTTTAAGGAAGAGAATAATCTAAGATCAATGGTGGATTGAAGAGCACGGGTTGGATGATAGAGTGGGCAGCCAGTGCAATAATTGGCACAGACTTGGGGAATCCTTGTAGCGTTTGGTCTAAAAGACGAGTCTGGCTGCTGCATTGAGAATGGATTGTAGAGGAGAGAGTTTAAGAGAGATTAAGTGGAAGACCGATTAGTAGGGAGTTACAGTAGTCTAGACGAGAGTGAATGAGAGCGACAATTAGTGTTTTAGAGGTTTCAATTGTAATAAATGGGTGGATTCTGGAGATGTTTTTAAGGTGCATCTAGCTAGAGCGGGCAACAGATTGAATTTACAGTGCAAAAGAGAGATCCGAGTCCAGCACAACCCCAAGACAGTGGGCCTGCTTCCTATGGGTTATGATGATATCAGACAGAAATAGAGAGATTAATGTTAGGTTGGTTAGTAGAGGGTGGAAAGACAATAAGTTCCGTTTTGACGGGATTAAAGGGATGTTCCCATTTCAGCAAATTAATGTTATTGTATATATTATAAAAATTTATACAACTTTCCAATATACTTTTTGTATCAATTCCTCAGTTTTCTATATCTCTGCTTGCTGTCATTCTATAGAAAGCTTCTATGTTTACTTCCAGTAGACAGAAATCTCACCATGGTCACACAGGTGCACGGCTCGTTATTACACAAAGCTCTGATTACTCTCTATGATACTAATGAGCCGTGCACCCGTGTAACCATGGTCAGAATTCTGTCCACTGGAAGTAAACATAGAAGCTTTCTATAGAATGACAGCAAGCAGAGATATAGAAAACCGTGAGGAATTGATACAGAAAGTATATTGGAAAGTTGTATAACTTTTTATAATACATACAATAACATTAATTTGTTGAAATGGGAATACCCCTTTAAGTTTCAAGAAGAGAGAGGACATGAATTTAGAGAAGGCAGTCACTGGTGTTCAGTAAGACAGGAGTGATATTATGTGCAGACTTATATAGCTGGGGATCATCAGCATAGAGATGATACCAGAAACCAATTCTGCTGATGGTTAGTCTGATGAGGGCAGTATAGAGGGAAAAGACAAAAGGACCTAGGACTGATCCCTGAGGAACCCTGACACAGAGGAAGATGAGAAGAGAAAGATCCAGAGAAGGAGACACTAAAGGTGCAGTCAGAGAGATAGGAAGAGGAGTAAGAGAGTGCAATGTCCTTCAGGCCAATGGAGAAAAGCATCCTGAGGAGGAGCTGGTGGTCCACAGTATCAAACGCTGCCGAGGGATCCAGAAGAACGAGAGGAGAGAATAGTGCCGTTTGGATTTAGCAGTGATGCGATCATTGCTGACTTTAGAAAGAGTAGTTTCAATGAAATGTATAGAGCTCAAACCAGATTGTAAGGGGTCAGGGAATGATTTAGCTGAGAGAAAACAGGTTAATTGAGAAATAGGTCTGGGGTTCCAGGAGTTTGGAAATGAAAGGGAGATAAGAGACTGGTCAGTAGTTAGCAGCACTAGATGGGTCCAGGGAAGGTTTCTTTAATAATGGTGTTGCTAAAATCTATATATATCTGGCACCTGCCACAATGTAAAATTTGATATGGTGCAGGACATTTTAGTCTATAAAATATACATGTAATGGTCTATATCAGTTTACTTAAATGTGACTAATTCTTCAAAGATTAGATTCCAGGTATTACAATACCAATAAACAGAGATGATTCATTTTTACAGCTCATTTGGCTACAGAACCTGTGAATGATAAGGCAGCAAAAGGGGTAAGGAGGATCTGTGGTGCCGTACTACGGGTTAAATTAAGTTCTCATTAGTCATTGTAGTAAACACTACAATGTCTGTTTTCCTTGAAAAGCCACAAGCAAGGACAACAATAGAACATGTGAACATGTACTCACCCCACCAGTTTTACTGCGTTAGGTAAGACAAGTGGTCACAAACAGGCCATGTATACTAACCATTACTGTAGAAGCTTTACTCTTAACTTGTACATTCCTAGTAGGGGGAAATAAGATATTTTTGGGTTCCCATGTAATAGAAGTGTAAATTATATGCTCAGGAGCAACGGACCAATATACTGACTCTTTGTGCGCTTTTACTATTCGTCACAACTACTGTGCGACAAGGCAGAATTATTAACACTTCACAAGCTGGAACTACACCCGCACTGGAGTATATTTCAGCCATAACCTGCATTTGGTTTTTAGTACCTAGCTGGCCAAGGCGTCCACAACCTGACATGTTTTATTCTCTACATAGGCGCACCCACTTTTCTAAAAAAAAAAATCTGCACCAGATTTCTGCCTATATCACCACCCGAAAAATGTTTTGTTTTTTTTTTATTCTTGAGCCCCAGTTTTTACGATGTACACTGTATATGTCTCAAAAATGTTTTTCCCAACAGTTGGTATTTCTTGGTGTTACACTAAGCATTGAAAGAGCAGTAGTAAATATGCCCAATTATGTTCTTGTAAAAACCTACCTACACTACTTGATAGTAGTTTATCTGCTTGAATATGTTTTGTTTGTTACCCGTTACCAGGAGCCCTATTTGCAATATTTGTTCCCCTAGACCACATTGACCACATGCATAATAACAGAATCAGACATACTTTGACACAGCTACTAACTTCAATCCTCATATTTTGGCTTTGAGCCACAGTGGAATGAGGATGAAATGCACAATAACAAATGTAATGTGGAAATTCACATTGGCTTTAAGGCTGGTACAGTCTGCTTAAATCTAGGTGTGATTTGTGGCAATGTGTCACTTAACATTTTCAATATATTCTTCATGCGCCTGTACTACAACTCACGTGTAGTTAACACCAACTTAGTTTAAACCTCAACACAAAATCATATTCATTGAGTCATCTTAAGACCACATTCATTTCCATTTATTTATTTTGTCATCGCACAAAATGTGAAGGCTCCAAGACATAGAAGCCGAAACGTAGCTTGACACAAGTTGGAATAAATTAGTATGTTTGCTTTGCTTTTCAATGTCGGTCTTCTGCCATTAGTTCATATATATATTCAACATGAAATATATCTGTCTTTATGAAGATACCTGCATGCTCTGCATGAACGGTCTCGGTGCTGAGAAAAGTATGGTACAATGGACTAGAGCAGCTGACTCTCCTTTTTGGCTTCAATATCAAAGCTTGTAAGTGTAACAGGTGTTTGACTCACTAGACCCTATCATAGGTCAGCATAACCTTCTCATACAATAAAGCCTGCAATCACCTCTTTGTATAGCTGTTACTCACAAACCTATTAAGGACGTTATTCAGAATAATTTCTCATGTCCAGTGAAAATAGGAGAAAGAAACAATAGAGGTTTAAAAATATAACCTGTAACATAAGATCACACAAAATTTTAGTGTATTTAGTATCTATCCTGTGGATGCGTTATATATGTACTTCATCATATAACCCCTTTATAATCTATATTCGTTAAATGACTGCTATAGCTGTTAAGTTAGCAATTAGACTAGCAATCTTTTATCCATTTACTAAAAGGGGGTTGTCCAAAAGTGAAAATTAATGGTAATGGTTATTTACTGGTTATCAGTAGGTGTCTAACTAATTGTCGGGTCTCTGCTAATCTGCTGACATAAGAAGAGGGCACTGATCCAGAAGCACACATTGGATCAGATTTATCAAGCTGTCTAAAAGTAAGAATGTTGTCAGTTGCCCATGGCAAACAATCACAGCTCCCCTTTAAAATATTCATGAGCACTGGTAAAATGAAAGCCGAGATGTAATTGGTTGCCATGGGCACCTAAGAACATTCTTACTTTTAGACAGCTTAATAAATCTGCCCCATTGTCATATAATCATTGTCATTGTCATATAATGGACCCTATTGCAGCCTAGTGTCCATCAGTCTGAATGGGAGCTAAGCTAAAGTAGTGCAGCAGTTCTACTACATGCTATCAGTTGTTGTAGTGGATAGCACACAGCCTCATGTATTTCTATGTGTTCACACATGACCGTGATGTCCATGGCTCAGTGTATAAGAAGACTGCCTAAGCTGCAAAACTCAAAGCAGGTTCTATTGCTGCCCAAGTCCAGTACAGGAAGTCTTCTTTACTGTCATTGGTGCACATCTGGGCACATTTATCAAGAACAGTGCAAACTGCACCTGTGAAGTGTGTAGGGAGTGGCAGATTCAGGAATTGTGGCACATATTCTCTATGAATCTGGCACCCCCTGTAATGCTCCGACAGTTTTGGTGCACATAAAAGAACAAAGTCCAACAGAAAACTGGCGCAGGGGCTTTAGTAAATGTGCCCCATCGTGGCTTACCGTGAGCAATTCAAGCAGTCCAAATACTGATGAAAACACCGACCACAATACTGGCATATTAACTGGCCTCAGCTCTATACTGATAGTTAAAAACTCCACTGAGCTTCTTGATCTTATTAGAATGTTGTTTAACTCTTTCTATTTCAGGCTGATCAACCTAGAAGAGGATGACATGTTTCTGCCCGCTGATCAATTCATGGTATCTGTAATATGGCATTCTGTGGTTTGCAATCTCATGCATTTCTTAAAACTTTAGACAAATGGAGGGAATTAATTTTCGCAAGAAATATTGTTCTATTTTAGCAGATAGAAACTCTATGAGGATGGTAACCTATGCTTACTAAAAGTGAACACTGATATACAGTACATTGACATATAATAATAAAAATTGCTTTCATTCTAAAGATAATTTAATTGTTTTTTTAAATAGGGGGAAATATACAAAAAAATATTATTGGTTATTTTAATCAAGGAATCAGGGTACTGTGTCTTATATACACAGATCATGCCCCAGTATGATCAACCAATACTGCTCAGGTATGGTGACAATCAGGGATGGGACATGATGATCTTGGGGATTCAAAACTTGAGCTAAGTCCTTCAATCCTTCTAATTCTTACTATGTTAAGGGTTCACTGGACAGGCTACAATGATAACCAGTAAGCAACCACTAAAAGCAGACCTTAATATAATATTCAAGTAATAATTACATACATATTATTAAAATAGAATATTAGTATCTGAAATATAGTGAATTTAGAAGACCAAATGGAGAGTTGCTCAAGACGTAACCATAGACCAAGCAGTAGACACATAGATCTTGTTACATCTCTTCTTGGATGTCAAACTTACACATGACCCACTGATCCTTGACAACAGCTGACAAAAAGTAAATGAATACTATTGTTTTTGAAAGCTTTCATTTAATGGTATTTCTGGTAAGTGGCTTGCAATAGTTTGGTTATTTATACACTTACAGGACATGTTCTAGTAAAGCTGGTATTTAGGTATTGGTTAGAGTTTAATGACCGTTGCATAGCATCACAAGTTGTTAGTATTCTTCCAGTAAAATATGTGTGTGAAATTTCTACCCAGTAGTCTATCCTAAATATTCAGCATATTAGTTTCCATCCTGTTACTTACCTGCATGTTGTTAAGACCTTCAAATAAGACAAGTGATTCTGAGATTCACGAAATATCAAAAGGTCAAACACTTGTTAAATATATGGCCATGATAAGATATTGCTCTCAGTGATATCGTTTTTAATGTATAGTAATGATATCACCCCTCCCCTGGATTTGAAGCTGGCAATAACTGAGGATCCCAAGTAGGCCACATGGCTTCTTGAGTCACTGGTTGAAACACTGCAGTAGATCACCACTGTTAAAGCACACCCATCCATCCATTGCCGCAAGTGTGATACAGCATTAATTTCAATGCTGTATCAGGAGATGTTGTCGGACAGGAGCGGCTGCCTCTGCACAACCTCATCTGAGAAGCCGGAGCTACTGCGCATACGCAGTACTCCAGGATATCAGATGAGTGCACACAGCTGCGGCAGGCTGCACACTGAAGACAGGAGTGTAGGAGGGATCGAAAGAGGCTACTGGGGCGTGGAGTAGTCATAGCCCCCGCTACACGGCGTGGCTACTCCACGCCTCAGTAGCCTCTTGAGAAAATTTGCATAAAAGTTTCTGAGGATCCGGGGCACAAAAAGTTTTAATAAAAGAAGGATAAGACTAGAATACATTACAGGAACGTGCCACTGGATCTACCTTAGTAAATGGCATAGTGGTGCCTTTAAAGACATAGTCAGAAAATGGATTTGTATCTGCTGATCACATTTCACACTATATTTTTCTCTGCCTATTGCTCTGGTTCTAAAACTCACAAACCACAATCTTGGTTCTAGCTGTTATAGATCCCAAGATAAGGGTGTCTCTCTTCAGCCTCTAAAAGTGATTCTTCTCAACTCATTTATCTTAAAGTGTCACTTTAAGATAACCGTTCTCTGATTTGTATGGGCACTTATTAGTCAATATTTATCTGATGTGTATGGGCAAGCTTGGGAGAGCTTCCTTATTTATAGATCTAATACTTAAGCATTTTGACACGTTGATATTATAAAACATATTTATCACATGATTTGTATCAGCTGACATATAGAATCAAGCTAAATGGTAGCACATGATTGTCAAGGACCAGTGGATGAGAATGTTCTGTACATTCTGTTACTTTTAAACAGTGTCTTTAGGCATTTTTGTAGTTAACCTTAGACCTCTAAAATGGCAGATAAAGGAAATACCAAGTCATATTTCATTGCACCTAATACAAGCTTTCTTAACTACTTCTTTGATCTTCAGCAGTCTAATCCCTACGTCATATATGACATGATGTGTCTCAGCTTCCGCATTTTTTTACGATATGTATACTGGGGACATTCTGGAGAGCAAATTAAAAAGCATTACTGAAGCAATAAAAGGCCTACACTAAATATAAATATACAGTAAATGTAAATTTATACCTTTTTTATCATACAACTATTTTATTTGAATGAATATCTTTCAGGATATATTCCAAATTAAGAAATCCCCTGATACTCTTTATGATTTTATTGTGGCAAATGGGGTAGTAATTTAGTTACTTTTTAGTTGTATACTGTGTCTAACATTGAGATCCCAACTGGTCTACCACCCAGTCTTATCTTTATATTTATCAGTATGGCCTATGAGTAATTTGGGCGTCTTCCTACATACTTTTTCCTATAGCATTAACATGGCCTTTTTATCATAATTCTGAGATTTATCTTTGTATGTTTATTGCTCCCGTTGATAACCATTTATCATATGTTATCATATAGAGAAAGCTTTAATGAAACAGCAGGAAAAATAGACTTTTTTTGCATTTAAAGGACATTACCATCAGATTTACTCTCTTAATTTTAGCCGGATCCCGCCCGGCGATGGTGATGTTACCGCTGTCTGCAGATCAGTGGGCGAAATCAAGCTAAAATGGGGGCATACATATGTTATCAAACGGTGGGAGCCAAGAGGCACTCCGGTGATATAATCGGAGCGGCTCTGGCATATTTCCATATTTTTGTAAAGTGTTTTTTTTTTTTTTTTAAGTATCAGACCATTCAATTACATAAGAAAAAGAGGACAATTGACTTTGCAAAAGTGCGAGCAGGTAAGTATATCTGATGGTAGATGAACTTTAATGCACATGTGGAGTACATTGATGTGGTATTGGGATCTCAGATTGTTGAGAAAATATTGTGGGACATTTATCAAAGTGTCTGACAGCAAAACTGTTCTGGTTGCTTATCGAAACCAATCAGAGCTCAGCTTTCATTATTCCACAGCAGTTCATAAAATGGAAACTGAGCTTTGATTAGTTGTCATAAGCATCTAGAAGAGTTTTGTTCCCAGACAGGTTTGCCTGTCTGTCTTTATCTTTATTCATATGAGGCTCTTGGTGCATTGGCTCGAAGCCGTTCCTTCTTCTACACCTTTTTGTCTGCACTGCCTATACAACCTAGCACTTCCCTTTACATAATTGATATTCCCATACAAAAAGAGACAAAGTGATGAACCAAGAATTTCAATTGCATAAAAATACCTCAAAAACAGAATTTTCACAAAAATGAAAGATCACTGTTAAATAAGAAACATATGTCTTTGGAGTTGGTATTTTAGGAGCTTTTATACTCCCCTTGAATATAGCACACTACGTTCCTCATATACACTAGAATTGCCAGTTTTATGAAATATGTTTTTGGATAAACTTAACTGGACAGACTACACATGCTCTATATGTTCCCTGAGAACTTGGCATGAAATATATTATACTTGTTGCTCCCAATAGCTTACATCTGCTGCATTGTCCAAATGTTAGCTCATGACCTTTTGTCCTCACACATGACTTTGATTAGTAAGTCATTATCTGCACAGTAATATATGAGGTGGATTTGCTCTACACAAAAGGTTCCTATTTAAACAGGACCTGTCACCCAGAAAATGACCCCCACCAAATGTGCCCCCCCATAATCCTCTCCCCAGCCCCTTTCTCCCCAGCCAGTTTTTAAAAAAATTTATGTGTATTAAATTGATTTAAACCGATCCGACCTCTTACTAAATAAGAGGTCGGATTCTTGTATCTTGTGTCCGGGGGGGCGGCCTTATTCATAAGGGTGCCGGCCGACACACCCCCTGCACGCCCCCATCAGACCTTTTTAGAGCTAATCCTCATGTCCCCGCTATCTTTTTAAAATCTTTAATACCCTAATATGTAATACCACGTCCCAGTAGCATCTTTTCTCCTCCTACCCTGACATCTTCGGCGTGCAGCTCCTCGTAGCTGAGTGCCCTTGTCCAAGAAGCTGGCTTTCTGCGCATGTGCAGAACGGCTGACCCATGGCTGCGTGGCCACTGCTTCGAAGCGTGCTTCTCGGACGAGTAGCCACGACCTGTAGCCTCCTGTCCCGCTACTCCACGCCCCAGTAACCGCTTTAGAAAGTTTACATATCAGGGTATTAAAGATTTTAAAAAGATAGCGGGGACATGAGGATTAGCTCATAAAAGGGCTATCATCACGTCCCACACATCCACCTACGACCCGTTCTACCTTTATAGGTAGAATTGTGGTGGTAGGTTCCCTTTAAAGTGCAATCTGCTTGAACTGAGGAGGATGAGGCTGCAGTGTGTCCTCACTAGGGATGAGCAGACCCGAACACTGAGGGTTCAGGTACATGAACCAAACGGATCCCGTTAATCCCTTGCTGTCTCTCATTATGCATACGGGTTTAGTGAAGCTACACTGATATTTAATAGAATTACTTATAAATCAATCTATTCCAGCGGTTCTCAACCTGTGGGTCGCGACCCCGGTGGGTGTCGGATGACCAAAACACAGGGGTCGCCTAAAGCCATCGGAGCCACGATTTTATTGCATTTTTTGGCACAAATAAAATATTCTTGTACATAGTTTGGGGTCACCGCAACATGAGGAACTGTATTGCGGGGTCACAGCATTAGAAAGGTTGAGAACCACTGATCGATTCACATATACAGTTGTAAGTAAAAGTGAACTTTATGTAGATTTTTGCATCCATTAACATGAGTGTTATTAAAGTCACAGTTAGGCCCATGCCAGTGTGACCATACAGGGTCAGCAATAATTAAATAACATCTGCCCTTTATAATTTCACCCACAAATAAGGTTTCACTAGCAAAATATTATTAGTAATCAGAAATCGAAACCTTATTCCAAAGGGTTCACTTATGTTTTCTTGTAAATGTTGTTACTGACTTTGTTAATCTCTTTGTGTTGCAGTTCTAGCCCAGGACTGCCTAGAATACAATTATAAGCAGGCTGTTTATGACTCACATTTAGACTGTGACACAGAATGGGAAACCAGTGGACTGAAATAATGTTTTGGGAAATATCTGTACTGTTCAAAAGTATGAACCAGTCATGTATAAATATAAATGATACAGGGAATATCATGACCAATTGTGTAGAACTGAAACTATAATAATTACATGTTTGGAGTACATGTTAGAAAAGGATGTGGTCAAGGAAAAATAAAAGTTTCATTGATAATAGTCAAAAAGTCAAAAGTTATATGCATCAGGTACAACCCTTTATGATGACTTGCTCTGGCCATTACTTATTGCTGAAAAATTTCCACCTTAATGTCCATGGCTCCACACAGTGCACCTGACAAAACCACAGTCACTTGCGGTATAGGGTCCACTGGATAACAACTATGCCCACACTGTGCTTCTAAATGGTATATATCCCTCATAACACAAGTTACCACATTGTGCCCCATCCATATAATATACATATACATATATATACTGCAACGCCTAATATCTGAATAGATAGAATATATACAGCTCCTCTGGCCAATTCAAAATATATACAGTATCCTCCTGAAATAACTATATAATATATAGTGCCACCCTCAGTTAGTTAAAGCAACACTCAACGTAAATTATGTCATATAAAGAGACCGCTAAATTTATTTTGGTATTGACTGCGGCCTCCTTGAATTAATTATATGGTTTACTGAATTACATTAAGTACTGTGTCCCTCTATTATTATATTACATACAGCACCCCAAAATTACAAATCACAACCCCACAATTAAATATATCATATAATTCAGCACCTGAGTAAGAGTGGTTTCACATTGGCATGTATGGTCCGCTTCCGTTGCCCATTCGTTGTGTTTTGCTTCTGTTTTGTTTCCGTATCCGCTAAAAAAAAACGTCCTGCCATTGACTTTTAGTGTATGCCGTGATCCACATCAGTGAAAATCAACGGACAGGTTTAAAAAAAAATTTCCACAGACAACAGATCAGTGAAAATAAAAGCTAGTGTGAAAATACCTATAGAAATTAAAGGAAACCTACCACTTAAAAGTGGTGGTTCTAACCCACAGATACATGACACCAGCTCCCAGTGAGCTGGTGCCGGAGCATATTTTCATTAATACAAGAAACCCCCAATCGCTGATTTATACTTTATGTGTGTGATGCACTGTGCCCTACTCTGGTGCGCCGAATTAATTTAATTTTATGTACAGTGGTTGTAATTAAAAATAGAATTTTAATGCTGCAATGAGGATAGACAACAAAGGGGAGAGTTTAGTGATGGTAATATGATGAGTTATTGTCAATTATCATAACACCATTAAAAGAAAAAAATCATTTACAGGCACCAGATTTGCGGACTCATAAAGTTTCCTTTGTATACCTAACAAAGGTATATACAGGCAGTCCCCAGCTTACGTACAAGATATGGTTCATAGGTTGGTTCTTAAGTTGAATTTGTATGTAAGTCGAAACTGTATATTTTATAATTGTAGTTCTAGACAAATTTTTATTTTGCCCCACTGACAATTGGAGTTTCAAACTTTTTTGCTGTAATGGGACCGAGGATTATCAATAAAGCTTTATTACAGATACCTTACAGCTGATCATTGTATTCTGAGACTATAGTAAAGCATCCAGAGAGCCTCACCAGAGGTCAAAGGGGGCAGAGGGGTCCGTCTGTAACTATGGGTCTTCTGTAAGTCGGGTGTCCTTAAGTAGGGGACCGCCTGTATAGCCAAGTCCAGATTTACCTGAATATCCTAAAACAGATAAATCTCAGAAGAAGAAGTGGCCAGAAGAATAGATAAACTATACACACCACATATAGGCTCAAACCAAAAGGTACATAAAAATAATAAGCAGATCAATCCAGAGTGGGTAGTAAATAAGAAAGGTAATAATGAGGTAGCATGGAAGGGGAAATTTGACAGTCATCAGGTACTGTATGTTGTGTCATCATGTGTCAGGATCATGCTATCAATCAGTTACATGTGCTACAGTAAAAGCAGGCAGCGATTGCACAGCGATTGGTCACATGATGACATCATATGAATCAGACCCCTACCAGAAATGCTCATCCGTAGGAATGTGGTGGTAGTGGTGGCAGCATCATGAAATCAAAGTTATTACTCTATATGTGATTCAGGAAAGCTGACAATGAGTCACAAAGAGATTACATTATATCTAACAGAAATTGTGCAGGAAACTGAAATGATGAAACACAGAGTGATCTTAAACAAGGGTTTTGGAATGTGTGAGCGGTGTGTATGTTACTAACCTGTGAGCAGCAACTAAACTGTAAAACATCTATGAATTATATGGGAATATGACCAGATAATATAGTATACAGTATCACTGGGCTTCAATATCTATTATTGACTGAAGATCCCATTGAAGCTTTATATAATAGTATCTTTTGGTGTGGCCTTGTGGGGGATTAATGAGACAAGTGATGTGGAATGCATATGTGTTCCAAGTACAAGGCGTGGACCATGATGTCAGCGCAACTGTTTAGCTCATTCAGGAAGACAAAACCAGCAGAAACTTTCCTGTACATGGACCTCCGCTCTATGTCACCAATTACTTATATTCAGCCTGCATGACTGATCCTCTGCCCAAATGCCCTGGAGTCATATGCAAGTTGTGACTACCTTTGTTGTGTCTCCGTGGTACTCAAGTGTGTTCACGTATAATTTGGTTGGCAATTTGAATTGTCAATACATAATGAAATGTACTCTACATGAAAATATGACTCCCCACTGGATGGAAGGAAAACATTGGGGCACATTTACTTACCCGTCCCGATCCGGAATGTCCGACGAGAATTCGGAGCTGCCGTGATTCACTAAGATCATGCGTCCAATTTCCTGCATGTGTTGCTTCCCCGCACAGGTCCACCGAAGTTCACCTTCTTCTTCCTGGTGCACATAAGTGCGTGTCTTGCGACATAATTTAGAAAGTTAAATTCCGCTGTTTGTCCGAATCAGTTGGATTGTCCGACGGCCACGCCCCCGATTTGTGTTGCATGAAAGCCGGTGCCGATGCGCCACAATCCGCTCGCGTGCGACAAAAACCCCTGTGCGATTTACGGCAAATCAGAAATATTCGGGAAACCCAACGGAAATGCGTCCGCCGGACCCTTAGTAAATGTGCCCCATTAAGTAGAACTATACTTACCATTCCTTTAGGTTGCCACTTTTTTTGTCCTCTCATCATATACTGCGGAGGACAGTGACTGGCCACAGCAGACTTCTCCGCGCTGCAGTCTTGTAAACAAATACCGAAAGGGAATGACCAGAGGGCAACGTTAAAAGTGACATCTGGGAGAGTGGATAAGTATAGCTATTTTTCTTAAAATTTTTATTCCCTCAGTTTCCTCTTATAAAACCATTTTCCTGTTCAATTGTTAAAACAACAATCATTTATCAGCAGCTATCCATAAAAAAACAAAAACTAGCCACATAAGGGTATAATTATAGTCTGTTACCAAAAAACTTTTGAAATAATTGGAAATGCCTATTTCGCAAGGGGATTTTCTAATATACTTTAAAATCATAGCACAATGACCAAGTGTTGCTCACATCTCCTAGTGTTGACCCAGGGCTAAACAAACCTACACATCCACTACACATACACCTATTTAGAAACTAAGCCAATTTACACATAACGGTTGATAAAACAAATTTGATCTTTATTGAAATTGTATAAAAAACATAATTACAAAAACACAATCTGCAGGTACACATGGGAGTGGTGGTGAGAAACCATCACATCAGAATGTGATGGTTTCTCACCACCTCTCCCATGTGGTAGTGATCTTCTTATATTTGTTATCCTCTAAAAATCTGGCGGGTGTTTCCAGAGCCCCTCAGTACTGTAACTTCACAGGCTGTTACAATGAGCAGAGCAGGTCTCCCCTCCCCCTGCACCTCTTGCAGCTAGATTACTAAGGCAAAGGTATGGAGGAGAGGGTTGGGCAAGATATGTTCTGCGCATTGTAAAAGCCTGTGAATCAGCAGCACTGAGGGGCTCTGGTAATGTCCCCAGAACCATTCAGTCTTAAAAGGGAACCTGTCACCAGGGGCCTCATTTTCACTAAAGCCAGGTTGCAGAAGCCCATCACATCTGCAGTGCAAAAATGCCTCTCTGCCTTCTCTAAGCATTTGCATTACAATATAATTATGTGTTAAAACTTACCTTGCACCCTGACAAAATCCTGGGGTAGTCACAGGGGCTGGGCTTTGGTTTGGATGCATCTCAAGAAACAACATGTGACTTGTCTGTGTTACTCACTCCTCAGCTTTTGGCCCCTACCTTTGTGCTCCTGTACAGCTCCCCCCACCACCACTGATGTCATATCACTCTGTGAAGGAGCAGGAGGAGGAGCTGTACAGGAGCACAAAGGTGGGGCCCAAGATCTGAGCAGCCTGCAGGACAGACAGGTCACTTGTTGTTTTTTGAAATGCATCCAAAGCAAAGCCCAGCCCCTGTGACTTATCCATGATTTTGTCACGGTGCAAGGTAAGTTATAACACACAATTATACTGTAATGCAAATACTTAGAAAGGGAGAGGCATTTTTGCACTGCAGGTGTAATAAGCTTCTGCAACCTGTCTTATTACCACAGTCGCAGTGCTGGGATCTATGAGTAAGTGTCCTTGGTTTATTCATGCTTGATTTTGATGGTCAATTACCTTTAAACTACTAGAAGCAGCCTGCAATGCCATCTAAGTGGCATAATAAGCAGTCAAAATTGTATATTATTGATTATGTTTGGTCTGTTCTATATATGTTATCATTGGACACTTAAACAGTACAATATTACATCATTGTACATTATAGCCATATGTTTTCTCACGTGATTTACAAATGTTATGAATCAATACACTGTGAAAGGATGTGATCACATCCCATATGGCAAAATAATACCTCCGATTCTTTTGTTTATAATTATAGATGATCGGACCCAATGCCCCCGTTCGGGGGTTCGGTTGTGCGACCCAGACATGATGCCGGATTGGTGGCCAAACAGACACTTTGGCAATATGGCAATCTTTTTTTATAATATATAACTGTGGTTCAATTGTTATTTCATAAATACAGAATCACATATTAAACTACAATTAATTCCATTGGACTAGTTCTCCTGATGGAAATATAATTTTATATGGTCGAGGAATGACAATACGCAAGAATAAAGGAGTTATTATTAATTATTCTGGATCCATAAAAGTCCGAGACTACACCAATGAGCGGTTCAAAGCAGTCGTGGCAATCCGATTATTATCGCTTCTTGACTTCGATCTGATGACTTCGCTTTTTACAGGGGGTTGACATCTCTACATTCATCATAAGTCCTATTTGGAGCTTAGGCGCTATAACAAACAGTGGGTGCTGTCCTTTTAATGTAATAATGTAATAAGTACATACCAAATAACTGACACTTAAAAGGGTTGTCCAGTTTCAGCAAATTAATTTTATTGTTAGTATAATGAAAAGTTATACAATTTCCCATTATACTTTCTGTAGCTATTTCTCATTGTTTCTGAGATCTCTGCTTGCTGTCATTCTAGAGGATGGTTAACTTCCAGTGGATAAAAATCTGTCCATGGTCACACAGGTGGGCAGCTCGTTAAAGTCACTGCCAATAATCAGAGCTGTGTGTTATAACGAGCCGTGCACCTGTGAGACATCACATGACCATGAACAGACATCTCTCCACTGGAGCAAGCAGAGATCTAAACAAAAAAAAACATGAGGAATTGGTACAGAAAATATATTATATAACTTTTTATTATAAAAACATGAACCTTTATTTGCTAAAATTGCACAACCCCTTTGGTGGCGTTTATGGTGCCGAGGTATTCCATGGTACCACACCTAAGATCATATACAATCAAATAATCATTAACATGTGTGTAAAGTAACATAGTTCTACAGCATTACATTTTTAAGAGGTCTATTATAATATTTATTGAATTTTCGGACCATGGTAAGGATGTATACTTTTCAGCATGAAGGCTTCATTTTCTGTGTTTGTTATTTCAGAAACCAGTATGTTCCATTCTGCTGTGGTTTAGGATATAAATGACTGAACTTTATAGTTCTGGCGATGGGCCCGTAATATGACTCTCAGGGGACACAAAACAAAATAAACAATTGCATATTCCACATTCCGGGGCACATCTGGGATAGAAGTGGTGATGTCACATACATGGAATTGAAGCCTCTGGAAGGTGCAGTGTTATTTTATAATGTTGAAATTCCACAGAGACCACCGGGCCTCACTACCTCATTGAATTCATGTATCCTTCACTTTTCATATACACAGGGGCCAAGTCATGTGAGGAATGTATACTGCAGCATATGTCTGGCAGTAATTACATTCCGCAAGAGTTGGCGCTCTGTACTCATGAATTTCATTCCCTTTTTAGGGGGAAATATCATTTTGGCTATGAAGTGTATTGGGCAGGTCTAAGGCTGAATTGTTAAAAGAACAAGTGTGTACAGTATAACTTTATCTTGTGATGCATAACAAAGCAATGGAAGTAAGATCTTATGTCATAGTGAGAACGCTATAAAATTACCATGGGGTTTATCATTTATCTGGAGGCTACCAGCTCATACATTACTCCTCAAGTTAAATGCCATTTTATATGCCGTTATTTCCGAAGCAGTGTACGGGCTGTCCCCGAATTAGGAAATCAGACGACTTCTAGTTACTGACAGACCCCTCTGCCCGATGTGGCCTCTGGTGAAGCTCTCTGAATGCTTTACTATAGTCCCAGACTGCAATAATCAGCTCTTAGGTGTCTGTAATGAAGCTTTATTGATAATCCTTGGTCCCATAATAGCACAAAATTTTGAAAATCCCATTTCACGGGGACAAAAAAATTGATTCAAACAGGGTTCAGTGATAGCAATGTGTAAACACAAAGTACTTGAGCACTTGCTCCACAGGAGGACGTACCACTGACAATACTCACAAAAGATGGCCAGCACACGTGATTTTGATTTTCCAAGTTTTGTGATGTTCTGCCCAACCTTTTTAATCTATAATATTGTATATTTTGTGCTAGTAATGAATGTGAAGATGCATATAGACGAGAAGGACAATGTACAACGACACGTGCATGCCTTCTGCTTTGTGACATGAAAAGACAATTAATGCACCATCAGGTACAACCACATTCCTGGTGAAAGTCCATGTGCAAACATTTTCTCAACATTTTCTATATTTCGGCAATTTTATTTTAAATGACAGATGTCTGGGAAACTGGAATTCATTTCTGTTAAGGTTATGAAGTGCTTTTTGTGGGCGATTTGGTTAGTTGTGGTCCTCATTTTAGACAAAAACACATATACACATTTTTCTGCTGCTAAAACATAATTACTGTATATACTTGTAGGCCGAGATCCCTAATTTTGACACAAAAAACTGGAAAAACCTTTTGACTCAAGTACAAGCCGAGGGTGGAAATGCATTGGTCACAGCCCCCTGAAGTATATGCCTGCCCAGCCCCCTCGAGTATATAGCCTGCCACCCCTCGGTATATAGCCTGCCCCCCTGCTTGTAAGAATAAAAAAAAAAGTTAACTCACCTCCGATGCTCCCGGCATCCAGGCGGTCCGGAACCTCGGCTCCAGTCCGTTGCAGGCACCATGACGTCATCGAACTGAAGTCATGTCGGACAATCGATGGAGGTAAGTTAACTTTTTGGGGTTTTTTTCTTGACTCGAGTATAAGCCGAGTTAGGAGGTTTCAGCACATTTTTTGTGCTGAAAAACTCGGCTTATACTAGGGTACATACGGGTAGGTTTTACCTGAGTTCCAGTCTCTGCCATAATATCTTGTATATAAAGGGATAATTGTTTTGTCTGTTTAGTAAGCACCAGATATCTGGCACTTGGACACAGTTGAATGGTAAAATACATTTATATGTTTTATCATATCTTTGCCTTTATTCTTTTTTGTCCAATTTTTAGGACAATAGGTAATTTGTATAATATATGTAGAGTTGTACCTGCTCCTCCACAATAGAGAATACTCCATATTTACTGAAAATGCTTGCTATTGTTTAAAAATAAATTTTTTATACCAAACAACCCTTTAATATCATGTCTTGGTGTGTAGTAAATGTAGCCTTTGTAGATGTATGACGTAATGAGACTTCAATCCTCTCTAGTCAAACTGGATGCAAATACTTAATCTGTGGATGAAAATGAATCTATTTTTAGGGTATTTACATACAGATTGGCACAAGTATATCATGTAAATGAATATTATTTAATGCATATGTCATACCCAGAAGTTTATGCAAACACACTAAAGTAAAGAATGAAAATTTGGATAGAATTTTAAAAGAATAGAGCTACTTCTACATTTACCTCTGTCTCCATGATGCAACCGCTTTGACTACCATGTAATAAATCAACCACCGACAACACTTTTTACAGTATCAAAGACTTCTGTTCTTCTTCCGTCCTTACACTTCTCGGAAAACTTCTCCTTTTCTTTTTTGTCTTTTGGCTTCCCACGCTGCTTTGTATACAGAAGCTTAAACATCAAGACCTACGGCATAATCCTGCTCTACACACCTGCCATAATAGGATTCGGGCCCCCTCGATCAACATAGGTGCGAATCCTAAAAGTGGCATCTAAGCCATATATTAACCATCTGGAACCACATGATAAAGTAAGAGTAAGTTGTCTGAAGAGAAAATAAAGTGAGTTGAAACAATCTAAAAAAAAAAGTTACAAACTGGAATTGAAAAGTTTGTATGTTAAAACACTTCATTTATTGATTTCTCAATTCATTTTAGTGAAATTAAAAAACTTTCCAGTTAAAACAAA
The DNA here is from genome assembly GCA_019512145.1 of Engystomops pustulosus. Lineage (NCBI taxonomy): Eukaryota > Metazoa > Chordata > Amphibia > Anura > Leptodactylidae > Engystomops > Engystomops pustulosus. The sequence continues at coordinate 161,609,123 of CM033644.1, forward strand.
TATTGGATATCACCTGTTCCATGTACGTCATTGACTCAGTAAATGTGTACGTTTTTAATATATATATTTAGACATGAATAACATCCCCATCGCTTACATTCATCTATCCACCATCTTCTACTTACAGACAAGACTTTATTTAAGTATCTGTGGTACACATCATAAACATTTACTGCATGAATACGAGTTTGGATATGTTTCACATGCATAGTATAGTAACTTTAGTGCAGTGCTATTTTTTATTTCTTGTTTTGACATAATTTACACAAGTAAGTTCATGAAGATTTCACAGGGTTTCTTCTGTACCAGCTTTAAACATCAGAATAATTGTTATGTCCTCAAGGTGTTTCCATGGCTTCTTTGCCGCAACAAAGTGCTGAAGCTGAAGCCTGTGTATTGTCCCCTGACAGCTATGTTCACGCCTGCAATCCTAACCCATGTGACTACACTAAGGCCCCATGCACACAGACTTTTTCCAATATGGAACAGTTTTTCAATTGGTGTCCAATGATGTCTGTACTGTCCACGTGTCTCTCACCTCCAGGTTTCTGTACCTTGTTTCATGCCTTTATCATACATATCATGGACACTGTCTACCTTGCAGTCATGTGAATTGCAAAAGGTCTTAAAGGAAATCAACTATCAAATCAAGCATGATAAACCAGGGACGGTACTCCACATCCAGACCGTGATTGTGGTAATCTTATATTTGTTAACCATGGGAAGTGCTCCCTGCACACTGAATAGCCTGTGAAATCTCTGGAAAAACACCCCCACAACTCTTCAGGCTCATTAGCAAAATTTTAAACGCTCATTTAGAAGGAAGGAGGCTATTGATAACATTTAAGAGATTACCACATGCGCCTAAGTGTGCTAGTAAGTTGGCCCTCGTTTATCATTCTGATTCTGAGATAAATTTCCTTTAGACCCCATTCACAACACTGTGCCCACCGTACCTTAGCCCGGGGCGGGCACACTTCGGACATGTCCTATCTTTTCCCCAGGTATTGACGTACGTTGCCGCATTGTGCGGCACTGTAGTGCTCCGTGCACCCATTCCCGGCCAATGGGGACAATATATATGACGCCGTATATACGTCCCCCAGCGCCTGACTGAATGTAGCCTTAAACTGTAGCATCATCCTGACATAAGTTTTAACATTTAAAATAGTTTTTTTAGTGTTTCATTGGCACAGATTACAATAGGCCAATTACTTACATTATAATTAGAGGAGGGTACAATTTCTGTTCTGTTATCAATAAGACAGGGTAAGGAAACATTTCACACATGGTTTAATCAAATAGACAATATAAAATGGACAGTGTTAAAAATCCTTAACCATGGATACTGGGGTCAGCTGCTATTGGGATGAATGAGTTTATGAGAATGTTGTATTAAGCCACAACTAGCCAACACTTCTTCAAAAATGTAGTAATGGCTAATTCACACCATGTGGGACCACAAAACCAAACACAGCTTAATACATTGTCTGTTTTCCGGAAAATGCCAGGTACCAAGCTCCAAACGCGCTTCTCTGCAGTCCCATTGACTTTGGACTCTGTATATTGATGGTGGCTGATGGCTGCAGCAAGCGGCAGAATTTTTATATATTAAATTATTTTTATTCCTTCCCTTATAAAGAAAGAATGGCTGGACCATTACAAGCTATTATACCCCTGTTGTCCCCCCCTCATCCTCATAGACTGTAAGCTCTTGTGCGGAGACCCTCACTCCCAGGACCGCATCTGCCAGGAGGCAGGGTGAAGTCTCTGCAGATTGCGACCCCCTTTAGGAGCTGCATTTCGAAAGTAGCAAAATATGCTTTACATTGTTAATCATCATTATTAATGTAACACTTTCCACTTACAAATGAGTTTTCAAGCACATGCAGAATGCATAATGTGAATGCAGTCTTACAAGAGCCGAGCGGACAATCAATTGAACAATTTTTTTGTAATTCATGGATTCACTAAGGGTGCTTCACACAAACGTTTTAAACACATCACAAAAAGCTGAGAAGAGGAGATTTGCCTATGTCGAATAGGCATATTCCTGCATGCTTACTACGACTATGTAGTCTATCTGTGCATTGGTCATTCATCTCCCCCAACATGTGACCCAGGTTTACCAACACATATTAAGGGTGCGTTCACACACTGCTATTTTAATTCCTTTAGAAATGCAAGAAGCTTTTTTACCTAAACATTTGCAATCCGGTATGAACATCGGTAAAAAGTGCACATATTTTCTTGTTCCAATCACAACTTTAAATTTAAATTCATCTGTGATTGGCACTAGCATTTCTAAACCCACTCATAAACACAGTGGGGCAGATTTATCACAGTGTCTGAAAGTCAGAATATTTCTAGTTCCCATGGCAACCAATCACGGTCCCCCCTTTAAAATATTCATGAGCACTGGTAATGAAAGCTGAGCTGTGATTGGTTGCCATAGGCAACTAAAATATTCTGACTTTCAGACACTTGATAAATCTCCCCAGTGTGTGAACGCAGCCTCGAGGACAAAAACATTATATACTATGAGGGGGACTATGTCACTTATTGCTAGCACTTGCGATGATTTTCCCTAATCCGAAACCTTCACGCCACAGCGTTAGTTTCCCCCTCGCCTGGGCCACTCGCTGCAACCAGCGAATTTTTTACATGCGAAAATTCCCCTGCAGTGTTTATTTCTACACCAAGCAAATTAATTTTTCTTCTCAGTGACAATTGGATTTTCAAAATTGTTTGTTGTGATGGGAACAAGAATTATCAGTAACCAATGAGGGCGCATTCACACGATCGTTGCATTTTTGACGCATTCCACTGGCTTCAGCCTGGATTACATGCTAGGCTATATTGCGTTTTAGCAGATGCAGTGGAAACGCATGTACCTTTGCATGTAGTCAAGCTGAAACCAGTGGAATGCGTCATAAACGCAGCGCACGCGCGCGCGATGCATCATGTGAATGCGCCCTTAGGGTGCAGCCAAACGGGGCATTCTTAGACCATGCATTTGGCGTGGTTTTTAATCTGTCTCACACTGCCTGCACTTCTAGAAATGAAGATAAAAAGATTCAAACCAGCCAAACGCATGGTAAACATACAAAACGCATGCGTTTTCACTCCTTTTAAAAACGGTCCAAGAACGTCCCCTGTGGCAGCACCCTAATACAGACACTTACAGCTGATCATTGCAGCCTGGGACTATAGTAAGCATCTTAAGATCTTTACCAGAGGTCACATTGGGCAGGGAGTCCTCTGCAACTAGGGGTCATCTGTAAGTCAGGTGTCCTTAAGTAGGGGACCACTTGTAGTCACTGACCTGTTACACTCAATCCCAGTGTCACAAAGGAGGCTAGGCAGTGAATATAATCTTGAGCTGTCTAACGTTAAATTACCTGACGGTAAAAACAATTCTCATTGTTGTCCCTGTTTTGCACTTCCAGTTTGTAGCCCCAAGATTCAAAAATGATGTACAAATACAGATGAAGTTAACGTTGACCAATATGATGGAGTACAGGAGATTAGCTAATTATGACTCTTCATAAGATTGCATTATGTTTCCAGAATTGTACACATATGAAGCATCTGCTATTTTGCAATTTATTCAAGTTTTGTAAAGGTTAACAAAAGTTTATTGAATTAAAAATACAAAACAAATCTCCTCTAGGGAACCTGTCACTATTGACTAATTTTCACTATAAACAGTTTGCAGAAGACCATCACACACCCCTTCATTGTGTGTTTTTCTTACCTGGCTTCCTGACAAATACTCAGTTTTAGTCCCGGGGTTGGATTTGGTTTGCATGCATTTAAAAAAAACAAAAAAACATGTGCTGCTCCACTCCTCGTCTCTCAGCCCCCACCTTTGTGCTCCTTCACAAGACAGGCTTACAGCGTAGTAAGCTGACATCGGGGGGGGGGGGGGGGGGGGAGGGTAGGAGCTGTACAGGGCACAAAGGTTGGGGCTAGGAGTGACAGCCAGCACAAACAAGTCACATGATTATGATGGTATATTTCTTTTAAAGGAAACTTATGCAGATTGATCAATATATTACTGTCAGAACCAATCTGAGGACAAATGCACAGGGCGTTAATTTGAAAAATCCTGACAGGACCGGTTCAGGACTGAGACTTTTTATTCAGCCATTAAATTCTCTTTCGCACTACTGTAGCCTGGCACCCGGCATACTTGGGCAAGTACCAGGCCCAGAGAGCTGCTGGGGATAACACACGCACTGTGGAGCAATATCACAGCCGCTGTGCACATGCTCACTCTTCACTTCCTGGAGGACTGAGACAATGCTGTGACCTGTACTGTCCCCCCCCCCCCCCCCCCCACTGCCATCGTCTTAATCGGACAAGGCCATTACTGTACAGACACAGGCTACTGAACTTTCAGAGTCCTATGTGATGCAGTACTTATAGTTTAAGAACCTCCCCCCCCCCTTACCTGTACACTTGAGCTGCAGATAAAGCTGAAATCTTGGCATCTGAGAAATCGGGACAAGAGGTGGGGGAGGAGAACAGTGAAGATTGCTCTGTGACACCAGGGCTTGCTGTAGACAACCACAGGGTTTGTGATACAGGTAGGATTGTGTTATTACAGATCCATTTATTGGGGCATATTCATCAGGGCCTCTGCTTCACATCAGTGGAGTAATTTATCAGCTTTATTGTAGCAATTGCTACTATTTTGCCCTCTCTGGCATGAGGGGGTGCGCGGGCCGCCGGAAGTTGGGCCGCGTGGCGTTACTGTTACTTCTCGCTGCTGCCGGCAACTTTTCACATGTGAAAAGTCGCCGGTTGCGTTTTTTTCTAAGCCAGGCCCCACCTGGCGTAGAAATAAACGCTGCACAGCCATCTGCCCCAAATACATCAGGAGGCGGAAGCCTCATTGATAAATATGCCTCATTGAGTGTATTATGTGGTGATAATGTGTTTATCCGTATGTGTGTCTGTCTGCAAGTATCTGTCTGCTGTCTGTGTGTGTCTGCCTGCTGCAACTATGTCTGTCAGTATGTGGTGCATTTTTCTCCATACATGTGTGTCTGTCTGCATGTATTTGGCTGCATCATGTCTGCCTGCATGTATCTAGGTTTCCATGCATGTATGTCTATCTGCGTATCTGTGTCTGCATTTGTGTGTTTGTATGCATGTTTGTATGCAGGAATCTGTCTATCTGCAGCATGTGCCTGTGTGCATGTAGCTGTACCTGTCTGCATGTGTGTCTGCCTGTGTATATGCCTTTCTTCTGCGTTGTATATTATGAGGTTCTGCAGCAGCTGAAGTGCGTATATGAGGTTCTGCAGCAGTTGAAGTGTGTATTATGATGTATTGAAGGAGCTGAAGTGTGTATAAGGCTACATTCACATAACGTATGGGGGACGTATATACGGCCGACGTATATACGCCGTAATACGTCCCCCATACACTTCTATGGGCGCACGGCACCCCACGGAGCGGTACGGTGCCGCAAAACGTGCGGCACCGACCGTTCCGTAACCCGGGAAAAAGATAGGACCTGTCCTATCTTTTCCGTAATACGGCGCCGTCGCCATAGGTTGCTATGGAGAGGGGTGGGGGGTGAGCTGCGCTCACTCTCCCCTCCTCTCCCCTGACACTGCCGTTGCCCGCTACGGTACTTACGGGCGGGCAACGGCATTGTGAATTAGCCTTATTTTGTTTTCTGCAGCAGCAGTGATGTGTTATTATGAGGTTCCACAGCAAAGAGATTTGTTTATGACATCTGCACCAGCAAAGTTTGTGTATTATGAGGTTCTGCAGCAGCAAAGTTGTGTATTATGATGTTCTGCAGCAGCAAAGTTGTTAATGCTGCCAAGTGAGTTCACTGCAAAGGGGCTACTGAGGATGTGCAGCCCACTGAAACCAACCCTGACTGTAGCTTGTAGTCATATATATAAATCTAAACTGGCACCAGGTAAACCATGCACAGAATACACCAGAGTTGGAGCTGCTCTTATGTTGACCTAATATCTGGTTTTAGGTTCGCGCAGGGAACACCTGTTTTTTAGCTTTTAAAAAAATGAATTAATATCAAATATTCTACATAGAAGAAAACACATTGATGAAAACACAGCCTATGTGCCAAGAGGGGTTTGTCTCTTACTGACCCTGGTATATTATATTATCAAAATGATTATGTGGCCCTCATTCTAAGAAATGAATCGTGGTACATTGCACAATCCACCAAGCAGTGTAGACTAGGTTAACAGAGACAGAAAGTAAACGGCTGCTATAATTATTACTACTCTGTCTAAACAGTTTGTACATTTTGTCTTTAACAAAAGGCCGCAATGTGGCAGACCACACACTGAAACAAACATAATCTGCTACAATGGTGCAAACGCTCCAGTCATTTCGAGAGTTACCAAGCAAGAATTCATTATGAAGTAGATAGGGAATAGTGCACTTACAAATGGTCTTTCAGTCTCAGGTTTCATGTAATCATATAGGGCATTTTTCTCAGCGGTGAACATAACATGGCAGAACAGAAAGAACAGGGGAGTATTTTAGGTAAATAAAAGAAATTCAGTTTGGAGTTTGGGCTTATAGGGACACGGTGGCTGAGTGGGTAGCACTTCTGCCTTGCAGCACTGGGGTCCTGGGTTCTAATCCCACCCAGGTCACCATCTGCAAAGAGTTTATATGTTCTCTCTGTGTTTGCGCGTGGGTTTCCTCCGGGTACTCCGATTTCCTCCCACACTCCAAACATACTGTTAGGTGTGTAGATTGTAAGCCCCTGGGGACAGGGACCAATTTGCCATGCTTTGTGTCATGCTGCGTAGTCAGGGGTCAGGACCTTTTTGGCTGAGAGAGCCATGTACGCCACATATTTAAAAATGTTATTTCCGTAGAGCCGTACCATATGCCACATGCCCCCCAGTGATGGTAGTCCCAGTGTTTCGGGGCTCCCTGCGATCTAGGTCTCAGATCGCAGGCACACCCGTGCCCCTATCCGAGTTCACTCAACTCACCACTTTCTGCTGCCATCCCAACTGGCGAGGGCCCAGTGCGCCGCTGATTGGTGCTGCCACCACTTCCCGGGTTCCTATAAAGAACCGGAGGGCTCCAAGCATTCCCCGCCGGATCTTAGTGCTTCATGTCTAGGAGGAAGCTTTCCACAGTGTTTCCTTCCAAGTGTTTGACCTCCCACCTGTGACCCAGTATGTAGGCTGCCAGCCCCCTCGAGTATATAGCCTGCCAGCCCCTGCTTGTAAGAAAAAAACGAAAACTCACCTTCCGATGCTCCCCGACATCCATGGCGGCTCCGACATCGGCTCCCGGTCCATCGCAGGCACCATGATGTCAGCCGCAAGCTGAAGTCACGAAGACTGCGACGGACCCGGTTCAGATGTCGGAGCCGCAATGTATGCGTTAGAAGGTGAGTTGGAAACCAAGACTTCTAGTTTTGACACAAAAAAACTGGAAAAACCTATTGACTCGAGTATAAGCCGAGGGTGGGAAATGCATTGGTCACAGTCCCCTGAAGTATATAGCCTGCCAGCCCCTGCATCCATGGTGGTCAGACCTTGGCTCCCAGTCCGTCGCAGGCACCATGACGTCAGCCGCAAGCTGACATCATAGTGTGTGCCGATGCCGGCACACAAATTAGAGCGTCAGCGTGCGGCTGGAGTCAATGAACATGAAGTCATGTGGAGCATCGATGGATGCTGGGGAGCGTCAGAAGGTGAGTTAACTTTTTGTTTTGTTTTTTTCTTGACTCGAGCATAAGCCGAGTTAGGAGGTTTCAGCACATTTTTTGTGCTGAAAAACTCGACTTATACTCGAGTATATACGGTATGTCTTACCTGAGTTCCAGTGCCTGCCATAATATCTTGTATATAAAGGGATCATTGTTTTGTCTGTAAGCACTAGGTATCTGGCACTGGGTCACAGTTGAATGGTAAAATATGTTTATATGTTTTATCATATCTTTGCCTTTATTCTATTTTTTGTCCAATTTTTATGGACAATAGGTAATTTGTATAATATATGTAGAGTTGTACCTGCTCCTCCACATAGAGAATAGCTCCATATTTACTGAAAATGCTTGCATATTGTTTAAAAATAATATTTTTTATACCAAACAAACCCTTTAATATCATGTCTTGGTGTGTAGTAAAATGTAGCCTTTGTAGATGATTGACGTAATGAGACTTCATCCTCTCTAGTCAAACTGGATGCAAATACTTTATCTGTGGATGAAAATGATATCTATTTTTAGGGTATTTACATAAGATTCGCACAACTATATCATGTAAATGAATAGTATTTAATGCATATGTCATACCCAGAAGTTATATGCAAACACTAAAGTAAAGAATGAAAATTTGGATAGAATTTTAAAAGAATAGAGCTACTTCTACATTTATCCTCTGCCATGATGCAACCGCTTTTGACTACCATGTAACAATAATCAACCACCGACAACACTTTTTACAATATCAAAGACTGTTTCTTCTTTCGTCTCTTACACTTCTCGGAAAACTTCTCCTTTTCTTTTTTGTCTTTTGGCTTCCACGCTGCTTTGTATACAGAAGCTTAAACATCAAGACCTACGGCATAATCCTGCTCTACCACACCTGCCATAATAGGATTCGGGCCCCCTCGATCCAACATAGGTGCGAATCCTAAAAGTGGCATCTAAGACATATATTAACACATCTGGAACCACATGATAAAGTAAGAGTAAGTTGTCTGAAGAGAAAAATAAAGTGAGTTGAAACAATCTAAAAAAAAAAAAGTTACAAACTGGAATTGAAAAGTTTGTATGTTAAAACACTTCATTATATTGATTTCTCAATTCATTTTAGTGAAATTAAAAAAACTTTCCAGTTAAAACAAATAAATGGATATCACCTGTTCCATGTACGTCATTGACTCAGTAAATGTGTAGGTTTTTAATATATATATTTAGACATGAATAAATCATCCCCATCGCTTACATTCATCTGTCCACCATCTTCTACTTACAAGAGCAAGGACTTTATTTAAGTATCTGTGGTACACATCATAAACATTTACTGCATGAAATACGAGTTTGGATATGTTTCACATGCATAGTATAGTAACTTTAGTGCAGTGCTATTTTTTATTTCTTGTTTTGACATAATTTACACAAGTAAGTTCATGAAGATTTCACAGGGTTTCTTCTGTACCAGCTTTAAACATCAGATAATGTTATGTCCTCAAGGTGTTTCCATGGCTTCTGTGCTGCAAACAAAGTGCTCAAGCTGAAGCCTGTGTATTGTCCCCTGACAGCTATGTTCACGCCTGCAATCCTAACCCATGTGACTACACTAAGGCCCCATGCACACAGACTTTTATCCAATATGGAACAGCTATTTCAATTGGTGTCCAATGATGTCTGTACTGTCCACGTGTCTCTCACCTCCAGGTTTCTGTACCTTGTGTCATGCCTTCATCTATACAATATCATGGACACTGTCTACCTTGCAGTCATGTGAATTGCAAAAGGTCTTAAAGGAAATCAACTATCAGAATCAAGCATGATAAACCAGGGACAGGTACTCATACATCCAGGCACCGTGATTGTGGTAATCTTATATTTGTTAACCATGGGAAGTGCTCCCTGCACACTGTAATAGCCTGTGAATCTCTGGCAACACCCCCATGAGCTCTTCAGGCTCATTAGCAAAATTTTAAACGCTCATTTAGAAGGAAGGAGCCTATTGATAACAATTTAAGAGATTACCACAATGCGCCTAAGTGTGCTAGTAAGTGTCCCTAGTTTATCATGCTTGATTCTGATGATAAATTTCCTTTAGACCACATTCACACACACGTGCCCACCGTACCGTAGCCCGGGCGGGCACACTTCGGACATGTCCTATCTTTTCCCCAGGTATGGAACGGTACGTTGCCGCATGTGTGCGGCACTGTAGTGCTCCGTGCACCCATTCCCGGCCAATGGGGGACATATATATGACGGCCGTATATACGTCCCCCAGCGCCTGACTGAATGTAGCCTTAAACTGTAGCATCAATCCTGACATAAGGTTTTACATTTAAAATAGTTTTTTTAGTGTTTCATTGGCAGCAGATTACAATAGGCCAATTACTTACATTATAATTAGAGGATGGTAACAATTTGTGTTCTGTTATCAATAAGACAGGGTAAGGAAACATTTCACACATGGTTTGAATCAAATAGTCAAATGTAAAATGGACAGTGTTAAAAATCCATAAACCATGGATACTGGTGTCAGCTGCTATTGGGATGAATGAGTTTATGAGAATGTTGTATTAAGCCACAACTAGCCAAACACTTCTACAAAAATGTAGTAAATGGCTAAATTCACACCATGTGGACCACAAAACCACAGCTTAATACATTGGGTCTGTTTTCCGGAAAATGCCAGGTACCAAGCTCCAAGACCGCTTCTCTGCAGTCCCATTGACTTTGGACTCTGTATATTAGATGGTGGCTGATGGCTGCAGCAAGCGGCAGAATTTTTATATATTAAATAATTTTTATTCCATTCCCTTATAAAGAATGGCTGGACCATTATACAAGCTCTTATACCTCCTGTGTCACCCCCTCATCCTCATAGACTGTAAGCTCTTGTGCGGAGGACCCTCACTCCCAGGACCGCATCTGCCAGGAGGCATGGTGAAGTCCCTGCAGATTGCGGACCCCTTTTAGGAGCTGCATTTCGAAAGTAGTAAAATATGCTTTACATTGTTAATCATCATTATTAATGTAACACTTTCCACTTACAAATGAGTTTTCAAAGCACAATGCAGATGCATAATGTGAATGCAGTCTTACAAGCCGCAGCGGACAATCAATTGAACAATTTTTTTGTAATTCATGGATTCACTAAGGGTGCGTTCACACAAACGTTTTTAAACACATCACAAAAGCTGAGAAGAGGAGATTTGCCTATGTCACAATAGGCATATTCCTGCATGCTTACTACGACTATGTAGTCTATCTGTGCATTGGTCTATTCATCTCCCCCAACATGTGACCCAGGTTTAGCCAACACATATTAAGGGTGCGTTCACACACTGCATTTTAATTCCATTTAGAAATGCAAGAAGCTTTTTTACCTAAACATTTGCAATCCGGTATGAACATCGGTAAAAAGTGCACATAAATGTTTCTTGTTCCCAATCACAAGCATTTAAATTTAAATTCATCTGTGATTGGCACTAGCATTTCTAAACCCACTCATAACACAGTGGGGCAGATTTATCAAGTGTCTGAAAGTCAGAATATTTCTAGTTGCCCATGGCAACCAATCACAGTTCCCCTTTAAAATATTCATGAGCACTGGTAAATTGAAAGCTGAGCTGTGATTGGTTGCCATAGGCAACTAGAAATATTCTGACTTTCAGACACTTGATAAATCTGCCCCAGTGTGTGAACGCAGCCTCAGAGGACAAAAACATTATATACTATGAGGGGGACTATGTCACTTATTGCTAGCACTTGCGATGATTTTCCCTAATCCGAAACCTTCACGCCACAGCGTTAGTTTCCCCCTCGCCTGTGCACTCGCTGCAACCAGCGAATTTTTTACATGCGAAAATTCCCCTGCAGTGTTTATTTCTACACCAAGCAAAATAATTTTTCTTCTCAGTGACAATTGGATTTTCAAAATTGTTTGTTGTGATGGGAACAAGAATTATCAGTAACACAATGAGGGCGCATTCACACGATGCGTTGCATTTTTGACGCATTCCACTGGCTTCAGCCTGGATTACATGCTAAGGCTATATTGCGTTTTAGCAGATGCAGTGGAAACGCAATGTAACCTTTGCATGTAGTCAAGGCTGAAACCAGTGGAATGCGTCATAAACGCAGCGCACGCGCGACGCAATGCATCATGTGAATGCGCCCTTAGGGTGCAGCCAAACGGGGCATTCTTAGACCATGCATTTGGCTGGTTTTAATCTGTCTCACAGCTGCCTGCACTTCTAGAAATGAAGATAAAAAGATTCAAACCAGCCAAACGCATGGTAAACATACAAAATGCATGCGTTTTCACTCCGTTTAAAAACGGTCCAAGAACGTCCCCTGTGGCAGCACCCTAATACAGACAACTTACAGCTGATCATTGCAGCCTGGGACTATAGTAAAGCATCTTAAGAGCTTTACCAGAGGTCACATTGGGCAGGGAGGTCCGTCTGCAACTAGGGGTCATCTGTAAGTCAGGTGTCCTTAAGTAGGGGACCACTTGTAGTCACTGACCTGTTACACTCAATCCCAATGCACAAAGGAAGGGGCTAGGCAGTGAATATAATCTTGAGCTGTCTAACGTTAAATTACCTGACTGGTAAAAACAATTGCTCATTGTTGTCCCTGTTTTGCACTTCCAGTTTGTAGCCCCAAGATTCAAAAAATGGATGTACAAATACAGATGAAGTTAACGTTGACCAATATGATGGATGTACAGGAGATTAGCTAATTATGACTCTTCATAAGATTGCATTATGTTCCCAGAATGTAATACATATGAAGCATCTTGCTATTTTGCAATTTATTCAAGTTTTGTAAAGGTTAACAAAAGTTTATTGAATTAAAAATACAAAACAAATCTCCTCTAAGGGAACCTCATTTTCACTAAAAACAGTTTGCAGAAGACCATCACACCCTACATTGTGTGTTTTTCTTACCTGGCTTCCTGACAAAATACTCAGTTTAGTCCCAGGGGTTGGATTTGGTTTGCATGCATTTAAAAAAAAACAAAAAAACATGTGCTGCTCACTCCTCGTCTCTCAGCCCCCACCTTTGTGCTCCTTCACAAGACAGAGCTTACAGCGTAGTAAGCTGACATCGGGGGGGGGGGGGGGGAGGAGCTGTACAGGAGCACAAAGGTTGGGGCTGAGGAGTGAGCAGCCAGCACAAACAAGTCACATGATTATGATGGTATATTTCCTTCAAAGGAAACTTATGCAGATTGATCAATATATTACTGTCAGAAACCCAATCTGAGGACAAATGCACAGGGCGTTAATTTGAAAAATCCTGACAGGAACCGGTTCAGGAACTGAGAACGTTTTATTCAGCCATTAAATTCTCTTTCCGCACTACTGTAGCCTGGCACCCGGCATACTTGGGCAAGTACCAGGGCCCAGAGAGCTGCTGGGGATAACACATGCACTGTGGAGCAATATCACAGCCGCTGTGCACATGTTCACTCTTCACTTCCTGGGAGGACTGAGACAATGCTGTGACCTGCACTGCCCCCCCCCCCCCACTCGTCTTAACTCGGACAAGGCACAGTACTGTACAGACACAGGCTACTGAACTATTCAGAGTCCTATGTGATGCAGTACATTATAGTTTAAGAACCTCCCCCCCCCCTTACCTGTACACTTGGAGCTGCAGATAAAGCTGAAATCTGGCATCTGAGAAATCGGGACGAAGAGGTGGGGGAGGAGAACAGTGAAGATTGCTCTGTGACACCAGGGCTTGCTGTAGACACCACAGGGTTTGTGATGACATGTATGGATGTGTATTACAGATCCATTTATTGGGGCATATTCATCAGGGCCTCTGCGTCACATCAGTGGAGTAATTTATCAGCTTATTGGTAGCAATTGCTACTATTTTGCCCTCTCTGGCATGAGGGGGTGCGCGGGCCGGCCGGGAGTGGGCCGGCGTGGGGCGTTACTGTTACTCGCTGCTGCCGGCAACTTTTCACATGTGAAAAGTCGCCGGTTGCGTTTTTTTCTAAGCCAGGCCCCGCCTGGCGTAGAATAAACGCTGCACAGCCATCTGCCCCAATACATCAGGAGGCGGAAGCCTCATTGATAAATATGCCTCATTGAGTGTATTGTATGTGTGATAATGTGTTTATCCGTATGTGTGTCTGTCTGCAAGTATCTGTCTGCCTGTCTGTGTGTGTCTGCCTGCATGCAACTATGTCTGTCAGTATGTGTGCATTTTCCTCCATACATGTGTGTCTGTCTGCATGTATTTGGCTGCATGCATGTCTGCCTGCATGTATCTAGGTTTCCATGCATGTATGTCTATCTGCATGTATCTGTGTCTGCATTTGTGTGTTTGTATGCAGGAATCTGTCTACCTGCATGCATGTGCCTGTGTGCATGTAGCTGTACCTGTCTGCATGTGTGTCTGCCTGTGTATATGCCTTTCTGCGGTTGTATATTATGAGGTTCTGCAGCAGCTGAAGTGCGTATTATGAGGTTCTGCAGCAGCTGAAGTGTGTATTATGATGTATTGAAGGAGCTGAAGTGTGTATAAGGCTACATTCACACTAACGTATGGGGGACGTATATACGGCCGACGTATATACGGCCGATATACGTCCCCCATACACTTCTATGGGCGCACGGCACCCCACGGGAGCGGTACGGTGCCGCAAACGTGCGGCACCGTACCGTTCCGTACCCGGGAAAAAGATAGGACCTGTCCTATCTTTTCCCGTAATACGGCGCCGTGCGCCATAGGTTGCTATGGAGAGGGGTGGGGGTGAGCTGCGCTCACCTCCTCCTCCTCTCCCCGTACACTGCCGTTGCCCGCTACGGTACGGTACGGGCGGGCAACGGCAGTGTGAATATAGCCTTATGTTGTTGTTCTGCAGCAGCAGTGATGTGTATTATGAGGTTCCACAGCAGAAGAGATTTGTATTATGACATTCTGCACCAGCAAAGTTGTGTATTATGAGGTTCTGCAGCAGCAAAGTTGTGTATTATGAGGTTCTGCAGCAGCAAAGTTGTTAATGCTGCCAAGTGAGTTCACTGCAAAGGGGCCTACTGAGGCTGTGCAGCCCACTGAAACCAACCCTGACTGTAGCTGTAGTCATATATTATAAAATCTAAACTGGCACCAGGTAAACCATGCACAGAATAAATACCAGAGTTGGAGCTGCTCTTATGTTGACCATATAATCTGGTTTATAGGTTCGCGGCAGGGAACACCTGTTTTTTAGCTTTTAAAAAAATGAATTAATATCAGAAATTCTACATAGAAGAAAACACATTGATGAAACACAGCCTATGTGCCAAGAGGGGTTTGTCTTACTGACCCTGGTATATTTATAGTATCAGAAATGATTATGTGGCCCTCATTCTAAGAAAATGAATCGTGGTACATTGCTACAATCCACCAAGCATGTAGACTAGGTTACAAGAGACAGGAAGTAAACAGCTGCTATAATTAGTACTAACTCTGTCTAAACAGTTTGTACATTTTGTCTTTAACAAAAGGCCGCAATGTGCAGACCACACACTGAAACAAGACATAATCTGCTACAATGGTGCAAACGCTACAGTCATTTCGAGAGTTAGCCAAGCAGAGAATTCATTATGAAGTAGATAGGGAATAGTGCACTTACAAATGGTCTTTCAAGTCTCAGGTTTCATGGTAATCATATAGGGGCATTTTGTCTCAGCGGTGAACATAACATGGCAGAACAGAAAAGAACAGGGGAGCATTTAGGTAAATGAAAAGAAATTCAGTTTGGAGTTTGGGCTTATAGGGTGACACGGTGGCTGAGTGGGTAGCACTTCTGCCTTGCAGCACTGGGGTCCTGGGTTCTAATCCCACCCAGGTCACCATCTGCAAAGAGTTTATATGTTCTCTCTGTGTTTGCGTGGGTTTCCTCCGGGTACTCCGATTTCCTCCCACACTCCAAAACATACTGTTAGGTTGTTTAGATTGTAAGCCCCATGGGGACAGGGACCAATTTGCCATGCTTTGTGCAGTGCTGCGTAGTCAGGGGTCAGGGACCTTTTTGGCTGAGAGAGCCATGTACGCCACATATTTTAAAATGTTATTCCGTAAGAGCCGTACCATATGCACATGCCCCCCAGTAGATTGGTAGTCCCAGTGTTTCGGGTGCCCCTGCGATCTAGGTCTCAGATCGCAGGCACACCCGTGCCCCTCTCTGTGGCGGTGCCCCTATCCGAGTTCACTCAACTCACCACTTTCTGGCTGCCATCCCAACTGGCCAGGGCCAGTGCGCCGCTGATTGGTGCTGCCCACTTCCCGGGTTTCTATAAAGACCGGAGGCTCCAAGCATTCCCCGCCGGATCTTAGTGCTTCATGTCTATGAGGAAACTTCCACAGTGTTTCCTTCCCAAGTGTTGACCTCCCAATGTGACCCTGGACCTGTTCCTGATTCTGCTCCTTCGCTGCCATCTCTTGCTCCGTCCCCAACCTCACATCATTGCCGCCAGCCTTGACCGTCTGCATGTTCGTGACCATGAAACTGTCTAGTGATCCTGTACCTCGACCTTGGCTGCCACCATGGACAAGGCGCGCCTGTGGAACGACCGGGTGGTACCATGCTGCAGTAAGACCATCCTGCTTTGTGGCAGGCTCTGGTGAACACTGGGTGCCACTTGGATTCCGGTCCCTGGTGTCTGCTTACATCATTGTCCGCGGTGATCCAGGGGGTTCACTACTCCAAATCCTGACACCCGCCACATGCCTCCCAGTAGATGGGTAGCTACAACACATACTCCCAGTATATAGGTAGCCGCCGCACATGCTTCCCAGGAGATAGGTAGTCACAGCACATGCTTCCCAGTAGATGGGTAGCCTCAGCACATGCTTCCCAGTCGATGGGTAGCCACAGCACGTACCCCTAGTCGATGGGTAGCCACAGCACGTACCCCCAGTCGATGGGTAGCCACTCCACATCAACGTCCCCCAGTCGATGGGTATGCCACACAGCACGTACCCCCAGTCGATGGGTAGCCACAGCACGTACCCCCAGTTGATGGGTAGCCACAGCACGTACCACCAGTCGATAGGTAGCCACAGCACGTACCCCCAGTTGATGGGTAGCCACAGCACGTACCCCCAGTCGATGGGTAGCCACAGCACGTACCCCGATCGATGGGTGCCCAGCACGTACCCGTCGATGGGTAGCCACAGCACGTACCCCCCAGTCCGATGGTAACACAGCACGTACCCCCCAGTCATAGGTAGCCAATAGCACGTACCCCCAGTTGATGGGTAGCCGCAGCACGTCCCCCAGTCGATGGGTAGCCACAGCACGTACCCCCGTCGATGGGTACCACAGGACGTGTACCCCCAGTCGATGCGAGCCACAGCACGTGTCAACCAGTATATTGGTGGTCACAGCAAAAATAAAGATATTCATCCACAGCGCTCCCTGCACCAGCTCCTCATCGCTCCCACGCTCTTCTCTTGACCCCGGCGTTGCGCCTGGGTCATACAAAGGCGTAGGCTGCGGTAACATCGGCTGGCCTGTGTCCAGTGATCAGTCTAAGAGACACACACAGCATCACTATTATTAGATTTTGTCTGAGAGCCAGATGCATCCAAACCAAAAGAGCCATATCTGGCTCCCGAGCATAGGTTCCTACCCCTGGCTGTAGGTGTGAATAAATAAAAGAATTATTATTATATAAACATATTCTGAATTTAGTGCTCGCCATTATTCCTGCTTCTGAATTATTAGTAAAGCAGGTGTAACCATTCCCTTGTCAAATGGTGTATCTTTGGTGTAGTCCTGGCATTGGAAAGGGGGCCTCGCTATATGAAATATTCACATTCCACGAGGGACAAATTATTAAAAACAAAATGTAATGAAATATTGCATTCTTTCCTTTATTATCATTTCATTGATCATAGGGGGAGTTTAACAGAAGTCTCTGAAAGCAGACTGATCTCCATTGTCCATGGAAAACCAATCAGAGCTCAGCTTTCATTTTACCACTGCTTAAAGCTGAGCTTCTGATGGGTTCTCATAGCAGCTAGTAAAGTTCTTTCTCTCAAACCCTTCTGATAAATCTCCTTCATAATTTTACTGGGTAAAAGCCCCATGCACACAAACTGTGCCAACACCTGAAGAGTATCAACACCTGCTAGCATACGGCGCCACAGAAGTGCATTGTGTAGGGTACAGTGAGCACATACGTGTCACATACCATGCCATTGTCAAAAACAAGGTGCAGCCTGTGTATTTTGCCGAAATATGGCGTGGCTCCAGGGGAACGGTGAGGAGCGCTACCCCTTCCTTTCTCCAGCAAATGTATGCTATGCCCGAGCGTAGCATACGTTTGTGTGCATGAGCCTAAGACAGGTGACCACTCTGACCAGTGATTAGTTGATGGCGAGGACGATTGATTTTTTTTTACTTATTACCCCAAGGATACAGGAACTGTAAAAATTTTATTTAATTAGTTATTACAACTGTATACTGCTGTATCTGTACTAATTATGTTATATTTGAGGGGAGAAAGACAGGCAAACAAAGGCATTCTGTGTGGTCAGCATAATGACATCCATGTGGTTGTTGAAATTCTGTGGATTTCATGTGAGATTCTCCCCTTGAGAGTGTTTCACATAGGAGTAAGGTTTGTTTTGGAACAGCATGTCACCAGACAGTTAGTGGTCTCCTCCAAACAGGTTACTCAATGACATAATAGTGTGAGCGTGGAAAATGCTTTTCTCTACACCTGGCCAAATGCAATGATGCGTTTAAAGTTGCACAATGGCAACATATGTTCAACTACATCCTATAAATAAATAAAGCAATAAAAGACTTTACTTCTTTTAACCCTCCTCCTCAGTGCTGATGGCCATATCCCTTGCCACCCTGTATAAGCGGAAGTGAGTGTGCCGTATTTGACCCCTTTCCGCAAAATCGACCTTTTTCGTTCGTTTTCGCGTTCCATTTCTTGCCCCCCTTTTTTAATTTTCTGTGTACAGAGCTTTATAAGGGTTGTTTTCTGTTTCTTACACATTTTATTCCTATTGACAACATTCAATTTTCATGCTTGTGTTCTGGGAAGAAGGGAAAAAAATTCTAAATGCAGTGAATATGACAACAAACACTTTTGAAACCATTTTCTTCTGGCTGTGAGCTACACTGTGAGCTCCATGATCACCTTTGTCTTTTCTTTGATCATGGGAATTAGGGGGATACCAAATTTATGAAAGTTTTATTAAGGTTTTTAAAAAAATGAAAACTTTTGGGTTGTGCAAAAAAAAATTACTTTACATACTGACAATAATTACATTTTCATACTTTTGGGTATGGAGCTGTGTAAAGATGTCATTTTTTTTGCAGGACATTCACAGTAATATAATTTTTTGCTGGCGGACATGTAAAGGGAGATAACACCAACCAAATTGTGCCAGCATGTAAGGCCCTCTCCATATACCTCTTGCCTTGTGACTATTATGTTTGACTTGGCAGCAAGGTGATCAGGCATAACCTTTGGGTGAGGTCACAGGTACCGCTACGCTGCCATTTACAAATGCAGCTCTACTTTACCGGGGATGGGCCCTTCTCCCGATCGCATATGCGTTTCTACGCAAATGAAAATGATCGGTAACCGGAATAGTAACGAATGTTTTGATGCAAGACACCAGATAGTTCTTGGTTATACCAATTGCACGCCTTTCAATGAGAAACGCATATACCAGAGGGCTGAGGGGCGCCTGAGTCGCTAGAACTGTACTGACTGCCTAGACAACATGCTGTACATGTAAAGACCATATTTGCAGCAGATATGATGCCAGTTACAGTTAGGCATCCAGTAATAAGATTAGGCATTACCACAATATACTAAATCCCTGACTACAAGCAAGAGCTTCTTTACTGCATGACTCTCCACAGTTTTGCAACTTACCTAATACAACTGCTAAGTTAGCATGGCTGGGGCGTACCTACTTAGGCCATACATATATATGCATCCACCAGGTATCACAGTATTATCAAACAAATAATCATACAGCAGCTTTTATATATCCATTGGCACAGAGAGGAATGAGTGGGAAAGGGGAAGTGAGACAGTGAACCATAGAGCAGGAAAAGCCCATGTTTAGATTTATTAGCCTAAAAATTAAAACAATATAAAAATCTATTGTACATATCATGTCATAGAGAAAAAGGGACAAAAAAATGTTTGAAAAAATGCTATTGCATTTGCAATATGGCATTGAGTCAGTACTAAATGAAAAAAAATGCAAAAACCATCTGAGATCGAGTTAAAATGTGACTCATTAAATTACAGGCAGGGTTACTGGGCCCTGGGTTAAATACAGATAGGGTCCGGAGGTTTGTTCTTAAGTAGAATTTTTTTATGTAAGTCGAAACTGTATTGTTATAATTGAATTCTAACAAATTTTTTTCTTTTGTCCCAGTGACAATTGGAGTTTCAAAATTTTTGCTGTAATGGGAACCAAGGATTATCATAAAGCTTCATTACAGACACCTACAGCTGATATTTGCAGCCTGGGACTATAGTTAAGCATCCAGAGAGCTTCAGCAGAGGTCACAGTGGCAGAGTGGTCCTTCTTAACTATGGGTTGACTGTAAGTCGGGTGTCCTTAATGGGACCGCCTGTATAATGTCAAGTACATATGGCCACAAAGAGGACCTGTTAGCCGAACGGCTGGAAATTTTTAAATAAACTTTTATTACCCACCTAGTGCAGTGCATTCATCATTACAGGTTCCCATTAACTATAATTTGTCAAATGATATCAAAATGGTAATGCTACTCAAACATACACATACTAAAAAAGCGTGAGTAAAACACCACAGCACGTACCCCCAGTCGATGGGTAGCCACAGCACGTACCCCCGGTCGATGGGTAGCCACAGGACGTGTACCCCCAGTCGATGCGTAGCCACAGCACGTGTCAACCAGTATATAGGTGGTCACAGCAAAAAATAAAGAATATTCACTTGCCAGCGCTCCCTGCAGCCAGCTCCTCATCGCTCCCACGCTCTTCTCTTTGACCCAGGCGATGGCGCCTGGGTCATACAAAGGACGTAGGCTGCGGTAACATTGCTGCCTGTGTCCAGTGATCAGTCTAAGAGACACACACAGCATCACTATTTATTAGATTTGTCTGAGAGCCAGATGCAGCCAACAAAAGAGCCATATCTGACTCCCGAGCCATAGGTTCCCTACCCCTGCTGTAGGTGATATATAAATAAAAGAATTATTATTATAGTAAACATCTTCATGAATTTAGTGCTCGCCATTATTCCTGCTTCTGAATTATTAGAAAAAAAGGTGTAACCATTCCCCTTGTCAAATGGTGTATCTGTGTGTAGTCTGGCATTGGAAGGGGGCCTCGCTATGATGAATATATCACATTCCACGAGGGACAGAATTATTAAAAGCAAAAATGTAATGAATATTGCGTTCTTTCCTTTATTATCATTTCATTGATCGTAGGGGGAGATTTAACAGAAGTCTCTGAAAGCAGAACTGATCTTCAGTTGTCCATGGAAACCAATCAGAGCTCAGCTTTCATTTTACCACTGCTTAAAGCTGAGCTCTGATTGGTTCTCATAAGCAGCTAGTAAAGTTCTTCTCTCAAACACTTCTGATAAATCTCCTTCATAATGTTACTGGGTAAAGCCCCATGCACACAAACGTGTGCCAACACCTGTAAGAGTATCAACACCTGCTAGCATACGGCGCCACAGAAGTGCATTGTGTAGGGTACGGTGAGCACATACGTGTCACCATACCATGCCATTGTCAAAAACAAGGTACAGCCTGCTGTAACTTTTGCCGGAAATATGGCGTGGCTGCCAGGGGAACGGTGAGGAGCGCTACCCCTTCCTTTCTCCAGCCAAGCGTATGCTATGCCCGAGCGTAGCATACGTTTGTGTGCATGAGGCCTAAGACAGGTGACCACTCTGACCAGTGGATTAGTTGATGGCGAGGACCATCGATTATTTTTTTTTACTTATTACCCAAGGATAACAGGAACTGTAAAAAATGTTATTTAATTAGTTATTACAACTGTATACTGCTGTATCTGTACTAAATTATGTATATTTGAGGGGGAGAAAGAAGCCAAACAAGACATTCTGTGTGGTCAGCAAGTGGATTGACATCCATGTGGTTGTTGAAACCTTCTGTGGAATTTCATGTGAGATTTCTCCCTTGAGAGTGTTTCACATAAGGAGTAAGGTTTGTTTTGGAACAGCATGTCCCAGACAGTTAGTGGTCTCCTCAAATGGTTACTCAATGACATAATAGTGGGAACGTGGAAATGTCATGTTTCTTCTGCACTGGCCAAATGCATTGATGGTTAAAGTTGTCCACATGGCAACATATGTTCAACTACATCCTATAATAAATAAGGCAATAAAAAGACTTTACTTCTTTTTAACCCTCCTTCTCAGTGCTGATCGTCCATGTCTCTTGCCACCCTATATAAAGCGGAAGTGATGTGTCGTATTTGACCCCTTCCCGCCTTTGCCCTTTTTCGTTTTTGCGTTTCCACACAATATTCAATTTTCCATGCCGTGTACTGGGAAAAAGGAAAAAAATATGATGAAAAAACACTTTTGAACCGTTTTCTTCTGAGCTGTGTTTTTATAATTTCACTGTGAGCTACATATGACACCCCGTCTTTATCTTATGATCAGTGGAATTACTGTATGGGGATACCGTATTTATGAAAGTTTTATTAAGTTTTTTAAAAAATGAAAACTTTTTGTGTGCAAAAAAAATTACTTTACATACTGACGATAATTACATTTTCATACTTTTGGGGTATGGAGCTGTGTAAGATGTCATTTTTTTGCAGGACGTTCACAGTAATATAATTTTTGCTGGCGGCATGTAAAGGGATAACACCACCAATTGGTGCCAGCATGTAAGCCCTCTCCATATACCTCTTGCCTTGTGTACTATTATGTTGACTTGCAGCAAGGGGATAAGGGTGAAGACACACATGGCGTTTTTAGGCCGTTTTTAGTTAGTGCGTTTTCACATCGTTAAAAACGCATGCGTTTTTTGAAAACGCATGCGTTTTTGACCAGTTTGAATTAAGATAATTGGTCAAACCTGTTTTTTAACGCATGCGTTTTTAACGATGTGAAAACGCACTAACTAAAAACGGCCTAAAAACGCCACGTGTGTCTTCACCCTAAGGCGTAACCCTTTGGGTGCGGTCACAGGTACTGCTAGCGCTGCATTTACAAATGCAGCTCTACTTTACGGGGATGGGCCCTTCTCCCGATCGCATATGCGTTTCTACGCAAATGAAAATGATCGCTAACCAGAATAGTAACCAGAATAGTTTTAATGCAAGACACCGAGTTCTGGTTACCAATCGCACACCTTTCAATAGAAACGCATATACCAGAGGGCTGAGGCGGCCCTGTCGCTAGAACTGTACTGCTAGTACAACATTGCTGTAATGTAAAGACACATATTTGCTGCAGATATGATGCCAGTTACAGTTAGGCATCCAGTATAAGATTAGGCATTACCTACAATATACTAAAATTCCGCTACTACTAAGCAAGAGCTTATACTGCATGACTCTCCACAGTTTGCAACTTGCCTAATACAACTGCTTAGTTAGCTATGGCTGGGCTGTACCTACTTAGGCCATACCTATATATGCATCCACCAGTCCGTTTATCCAGATATCACAGTATTATCAAACAAATAATCATACAGCAGCTTTTATATTATGCATGGCACAGAGAAGAATGAGTGGGAAAGGGGAAGTGGATGACCTGAACCATGAAGAGTGGGAAAGCCCCATGTTAGATTTATTAGCCTGAAAATAAAACATATAAAATGAATTATAATTAAATTGTAATGTCAGTCAAGAGAAAGGGAAAAAAATGTCTGAAAAATGCTATTGCATTTGCAATATGGCATTGAGTCAGTACTAAATGAAAAAAAATGCAAAACCTTCTGAGAGCGAGTAAAAATGTGACTCATATTAAATTACAGGCAGTCCCCGGGTTACATACAAGATAGGATCCGGAGGTTTGTTCTTAAGTTGAATTTTTCTACAAGTCGAAACTGCATATGTTATAACTGAAGTTCTAGACAAATTTTTTTCTTTTGCCCCAGTGACAATTGGAGTTTCAAAATTTTTGCTGTTATGGGACCAAGGATTATCAATAAAGCTTCATTACAGACACCTTAAGCCCCTTCTACACTGGCGTTTTTCACGCGCGAGTTCTGCGCGCAGAACTTGCATTGCACTCTGTCCCATTGTATTCAATGGGTCTTTCTTCATTAGCGTTGTTTTGCACGCGCGTGCTTGCGTTCGTTTGCACGCGCGTCAAAATCGCAGCATGCTCTATTTTTGCGAGTCACGCGCGTTTTTCACGCCCCATTCAAGTCTATGGAGATGCATCAAGAACGCATTGCACTCGCAATCATTGCAAGTGCAATGCGAGTGCAATGCGTTTTAAACGTAAGGGTTGCTAGGTGACCAGAATAACAGTATTTCCCCTGCTCGCGAACGATCATTTAATTAAAAAAACACAGTGAAGAACAGTGAAGAATAGAATAAAACCAGTGAACACAGTGAAAAC